>VZTD01003697.1:762216-1185414 GCA_013397725.1 Rhagologus leucostigma | reverse complement strand
GCTGCCGCCGGCGCGAGAGGTCGGGAGCGCTCCCGCCGCCAGGGGGCGCGCGGGCGGGGAAGGGAAGGGAAGGGAAGGGAAGGGAAGGGAAGGGAAGGGGAAATGGTTAATATCCAGGACAGCCAAAGTTATTGCAGTGCCACACTATCCTATTTTAAAAGTAAGAGTAATTGGGCAAGGTCTCTGATTGGAAGGTTTCTGGTGACTGTAAAAAGACAACTACCATTTCCATTTTTGAAGGACAAGAAAAAAAGCTAGGGGAAGTGCAGGCAGGTCAGCCTCACCCTACTGCCAGTTTAGTCTATGAATTGAATCTTCATGGAAGGCATGTCCAGATATGTAAAGAAGGTGACAGGGAGCGGTCATCACAGAAGTGCCAAGGGTAAAATTGGGCCAAATCAGCACTCATGATGTCTGGATCTTTGCGTGAGGCTTGAGTTCCCATGGCACTCTTGTAATTGAATTAGAAAGATATGGGCTGGATGGACAGACTGAAAAAATGGATTGAGATGTGAATAGAAGTCACAGTTGTAAGTCTAACTGGTAACCTGTTAAAAGTGTCCCACAAAAGCCAACACACAAGGAAAATCTGAGTAAGTTGGCTGTGTTTGCCTGTAAAAGAGAAGGAAAAGAGATTGCTGTCCTCAGTGGTCTAAGAGGATCTATAAAGGATAGACAGAGTCACAATATTATCACAGTTGCATATTAGAAGAATGCAACAGAATTTTTGGCAATGTAGTAAGTAAAAAAAGAAGTTAATAATTGTAAACACTAGAGGGCTTGCAAAAATGTCCATGAAGATTACAGAATCTACATCATTGAAGATTTAAAAGATTCATTAAGAGGTACCCTGACCTGCCTGATCTAGCTTCAGAGATAGGCCTGCTTTCAGCATGTGTTGGAGTTGGAGTACCTTAGAAATTCCTTCCAGCCCAGAACATAAAACAAACGTAATCCTTCATTGTTGCAGTGGGTGGTTTTCTGTGATGGCACGGCGTGGCACAGCCTTCTCGAAGAGCGCAGTGAGGCTTGCTCAGGGAGAGCGGCTGTTCCGCTTCCTGTGCCTCTCCCAGGCTGCCCCTTGCACGCTCCGGCTGGCTGAAGCCCCGCAACACAGTGACGGTAAAGGAGGCGAGAATGCTCTCCGCATGGTGGCTGCAGGAGATCTTTTATTTCATGGTGGCTCCCAGAAGCCTAGAGCCAGCACATGGGCTCGCTCCCAAAGGTAGAGAGCCAGCACATGGCATGGTTCCCCCAGGCAGAGGCTGGTGCCCCAAGGCAGAGTAGAACGCGAGAGACAACCAAGTGCCATGCATGATCCTTTATTGGGGGCGGAGAGAGCACACAGACCAATGGTCACAGGGCATAGGGGCAGTACATGGGCGGAGTTGGGGTAACAGAATCAATGGGAGAAACCTGAGGGAGTGGTTAGGGCTAGCGCAGGGAAGGGGGGACCAATGTGGAAAGGCAGGCAGTTTGGTAAGCACAGGAGTGGGAAAAAATACACTACACTTTATCTCCTATCTGTTCTGGTCTGCCAAGGTCATTCTTGAAGGCTGAGATCCCAAAGTTCAACTACAGTTAGCAAACTCAGTACAGCACCTGGTACTTGTGAGATTTGCCCATTCCTCCATGCATGTACCTAGTGAGCATAGTTTATTCTTAAAGTCTCTGAATGTATGTGAGTATATTAAGAAATGTTGAGAACAGCGGATTTGAATCAATGTGTTGTATACAACTCCTGACCTTCTTGTGCCTAGCACTGTTAGGAAAATATAAATGAGGCTCTCTGTTGTCTGGTGTGCAACAAGGAATAATCTTTTTATTTTTTTTATATCTTATACACTTGTTATCACTTGACACTGGAGAGCTGCAGCAATAAAACATGATCATCATGGTATGCACAATAGCTAGTTTTACAGAGAAGTTTATTGGTAGCTCAACTTGGATAGCAATTGCTGCATTTGGATACTGTTTCTTTTAACAATTTTAAATAATTCTTTTAATAATTCTTAACGTTACTATTTTTATATATCATATATTAGATATAATTTTTATGTATATATATATTATTTTATGATACTATGATACATTTTTACTTATACTAAACTCATACTATTTAATCTGAAAACCTAGTCCTACTGGCTATCAACGGATGTACAGTCACACAGAGCAGTACAGAGCTGAATATTCCACATGGAGAACAAAGCTTGAGTGTAAGTACTAAGCAGTAAGTTTTTAATCTCTGTGGGAAGAAGTTTAGGGTGTATGCATCTGAGAATCCCCTGGGGACTGGTGTGACACTGGTGTCAGCTATGATGTTGAGTCAGAGAAGCTCAGGAAAACCTTTTCTCTTTAATACACCAGAATTCTCAAAACTATTAACTACAGAGAACATAATTAAAGACACATACTGTTAGTCTAAAATATGCCCAGCTCTTTTAGATACTACAATATGTCAGAGTGTGAACTAGCATATTTTAAAGTGACAGGTTAAAAAAAAATATAATAGCCTTACATGTTCCAAGTTAAACTGCTGGACTGAATCACCGAAATTCTGTATCCTACATCATTACACCATTTTAAAATGCAGTTTACTTTATTTTTCCTCCAGCATTTCCTCTTCAACTACTCTGCTTGAACGATATGGTTCTATCAGCAAGAGCAAAAAGAGTGGGTTCAATCCTCTCCTATTGCTAAGAACAAAGAATACTTTAGTTAAAACCAAATGTGAATAACCTCCATTAGAGGACAGGACAGTACAACATATTCAAAATGTCTCTATCATTATGTAGAAATTATCAAGAAGGGCCTTAAGTGGAGTCCAGGTCATTGATCCCTGCCACTTTCATCACAAAATACAGAGACCTTTGAAAGAGAAACCTTGTAAGCTAGATGTTCTTATGCTTATTAAAAGGTTTGAATTACTGCTCTTGCATTCAGGATGAACACCGTCCCCAGAGAAAAAGCAGCCCAAAAATGGTAGAAAGAGTGAGATTCTTCAGCTCTATGGTTTAAGCCATTTCCTTAATAAATATATATATTTATTTAAATATATATTATATAAATATATATTAAGCTATAAAAAAGCATTGTAATGTGACACTCAGTTCAGATGCTAAAGAGAGGAAAAGGCCTTAATAAGTTGCACTCTCCGGGCATCTTCTTGTTGATGTTAGGAAGAATGTTCTAATATTCCCACACTGATGATAGGGAGAATTGTCTCATGTCTCTCATGGTCTTGGAGGTAAGTCATATACATGATTAGAGTGGAAAGAGTGGTTCCAGTCCTGCTCTAAGTTATGGTGATGAAGCACAGGGCTGGGTGACATGTTCCTGATCATTCCCCAGTGACATGATTTACTACCCTTTTCTACAGCTCTTTTCACAGTCCAGTTTCTTCAGCTTTGCCATCAGCTATTCCTATTTACTCTTTCCCCAGGGATCTCATTTTTGCTGACTTTTTATACCTTCTTGTTATTCATTATGTGGTTGCCCTGGAAAATTCCACGTTGGTCAGCAGTTCTGTAAGGTAATGCCTCTTTTTATACATAGTTTTTCATTTCTGCTATTTCTCATGTTATTGTCATCTTAGTAAGGCTCGGCCAGCTGCATTTGCTTTTTTACATCTACTCTTTTGCTATCTGTTACACCTGTATTTTGTCTTGCTGTTCTCTTCTTAGTGCAGTTCAGGACCTTTTTTTCTGGATACTTCAAAACAAGTAGCAGGCCATAAAATCTTCTTGTTTATCTGGCCTTTAATCTGCCCTAGGTAAATACTTGTCTGTAGAAAAGGCCATCAGAACATAAAATGCTATTGTCACCAAAAAATGCTACTTACTGACTTTTGATAAATTTTTACAAAAAGAATGAAGCCAGGAATCTGCACATGAAGATTTTTTGCGCTAGCCTCTGATCAACTCAGTGTCTTTCCCTGAAGATCTGTAGGGACTTAAAGAGCATGGCTGCCTGTCTCAAACACTGTTAAGGCCACAGAAAGACTTTGCCATGAGATAAGCACAGAATGGAGTGATAGGATGGCGCTAACTCCAGGCCTGGCAGAGGCGAGACTTGGTTAGCACATCCTGGGTAATGCGTCCAGACAAAAAATTCCCACTTTGTCAAACTGTGTAAAGAAGCAACTGCTCATATACACATCACAGGGCAAACAAAGACCACCCCAAGTTATGGGACAGATGTCATCTCTGACCACTAAAGGCCCCCTGAATATGCCTCCGTGGATACCTAGAACATGGGCTGTAAATTAATCCAGTGTGATGGGAACTTGAGAAAACTTCATCACAGTCCTCCAGAACAAATTGCTCTTCAGTCAGGATCATGCTATTTTCCCTGTTTTCTACTGCAGAGATGTAGGAAAAAGAAAAACCCTCTTCCTAACCCTTACAGTGAGAGAGGTGTTTGTATTGCAAAGTAAGGGAAAGTATATAAAACAATGACTCTAATAGACGATGTCTGTTAATGATGAGAACACTTCAGAATTGCCATCCCGTAGTAATACCATTTTGTTTTCCTTTTATTTGTAGTCCTTCCAGTTTTTAAGAAAGGGGATGACATTACGCGTTGGCTGGTATATACTGAACGAGAGAGAGTGCTGACAGAGCAGAAATGGCATAGTCTGTGAGCAAATGGAATAAAGCAATTAATGCATATTTCTACTTAAACTGACTATTCTAGAGGTTACAAATAAGGTAATATTAAATGACTGAGAGAAAAAAAGACAGGCCTTTCATGTACATCCACTGATGGTCATCAGTGAAAAGGAGTAAAAATAAACATAGACTTTTTTTTAGGCAGTACTTTCTTTAACGTTCAAGGCCCTCAGTAAATCAGACAGGGCTAAATTCATCTTTGTCCCCTAGTTCTTGGCAGCATCTACTTCCAGATATTGGACAGAGCTTCAGATGGCCTAAACATGGATCTTTCCATTGGTTCTGGAAGAGACATAATGATTTATAACCACAGAAATCCAGCATTGTGTGTTTGCAAAGGGTGTAAATCAGAGCAGAGATGGATCCATTGATTTTTCCTCTCACTTCCTTGTCAATGCCTTCTGCTTTGTAGTGCTTAACATTTTCACATCAGTTCTTACAGATATCATCTGCACCGATTTTAGTCACTCATGAGGTATAACAGCTTCCAAACAAGCACATAGTTAAATAATTCATTTAACACTTTCTTTCTAATAAGAGAAATAATGAATAACAAATTGAACAATAAAGAGGAAAAAAAGGCTAATATTAGCTCATTGTGTAAGTACTTACTTATATGTTGATTTACGTTTTAGACAGTGAAGCTGTGATCTAAAATTGTGTAAATGAAATATTAGTATAATAACTCTGATACTGTAAATAATGATTACCCATTTTATAAGCCCTTTAATGAACTCAGTTTTTATTTCTAAACTGTATGAATGACCTGCCATTTTTACATATTAGATTATTAGTGGAGATTTATGCGGATAATATGGTGATTTATTATGGTTCTCTAAGCTCTCTAGTTGCGGTTTATGCCCTGATTTCAAGCATGAATGTTGCAAATTATTTTCTCGAACTAAATGATTTATCAGTAGAAACAAAAAAGATTGACAAACTGGATGCTGTACTCTGTATAAATTGATCTGGTAATGGTGGGTCAGAAAAAACATCTGTTAAAAATTCTTTCTGCAATAAACTAATATTTACACTATGTTCAATAAATAGTATGGAAGATGTTACTCAATATACATGAAAATGAATTACAGTTATCAGCAAACTAATGTTGAACTTGTTTTGTGTATTGTTAATTTAATATTACTAGTAAATCCATACAATGGTTGATCTTCACTTAAGATTAGATTGATTAATCTCTTCAGTCAGTTACAGAGACATTTCTTAGGAGATTTCTGTTTGTGCTACTGTTTAACATCTCTTTAACTTTTTTTTGCATGACACAGTCAATGAAATGCAGTGCAATCCTATGTTACTTAAACAAAAATTCTATGAACATCAAATATTTGCACTGTCTGGAAAAAGACTGGAGGATTGATTTGCTGATAAAAGGATTTTCTATGTGTCATTGTAATACTCCAAAGCTTCCTCTTATTTCAAGAAGAGGAATTTTGCATGTTTATACCATTGTAGAAAAAGTCTTAGCACTGAATCTTTTACAGTAATGTTTCTGGAATAAAATTGTAATGCTTTATAACTTTGGGTGATTCTCTAAGTAAGGGAAACATTACATGAATTTTATTTCTTTTTGTTCAAATATTTTAGTACTTGTTCCTCCTGTAGATTGGCAGGTCTTTAACATAGCGTCGCAAATAGTAAACTCATTGAAGGTGCAGCATCACTTAGTGCTAATAGTCAGAGAAAATATTTGTTGCTTTAATCTGCTGAATTCTTTGATGCCATGTCCTGTGACTCTGCAGCAGTTTCTCGTTAATGCAACTTGGAGTAGGCACTTCCAGGTGTCACACCCCTACCTTCCCTTCAAAACACAGAATGACTGAGAGAGCCAAAGCATCCCCAGAAGAATATATCACATTTCAGATATACAATGGCCCTGTTCCTGGTCAGGCTTCAATTCCTTTCTTAAGATTGCAAACAAAATTTTGTACGATTAGGAGAGATGAGTTTTATCAACACCCGTATTTTCATAGCTCTAGGAAAAGGAAAAAACCTTATTTAATTTAACAGTTTTGACAATGTTATACAAATCTTTTCCATGCGCAGAGGGCCTGCTCTATGACTTAGTATTGCTTATCTCCAAAATAAGCATCATTTTGACTAGGTCAAGTGGCACCATTCGATAAAATACAAATTTTAAAGCGTTTGTATTGGGAAATCTGTCCTACTTTTCTAACCTCCCAGAGCAGTCTTTTCCTTGGCCTAATTTTCCACTCATCCTTAGATTTGTAGATTTTTCCAGCACTGCTACTTTGCACTCAATCATTTCATAGCTGCTGAATGGAGTAATATTAAAGCATAGGACATTCTGCATAGCTGTCAGTAAGGAACATTTTAAGATAGTGTTGAATACATTTCTTTTCTCTTTCCAGTCACTTATTTAATCAACATACCTACTATAGAAAAATAATGCGCAAGGTACAATGGGACATGTTCTAATATCTCACTGTTCATAAAACCTCTATATGATGTTTCATAGCACTGTAATTTTTTCCTGCTTTGTAATCCCTACTTTCTTCACACCCACTGTACATTGACTAATACAATGACTAAAAATCCATCTTAGAGTTTCCTAATAATGTCTAAATTTATTTGTAATCTATGTCTGAATAATTGAAATTAAAATATTGCCTGGTCTGCTTTTTTAACCAATATTTGCATGTGTAAAATATTGGTAATACAAAAAGAAATATTTAATTTCATTATCTCATTTTCTGTTATGTTGTTGGTTGTAGCATTATTAATAGCACTCAAGTTGCTTCAAAAAATATTTTATTATTTTACCAGGAAGGTAAAAATCATACATCTATATACAATCAGTAATAGAAAAGTTCCTTGCACCCACATTTAACTTCTGAGCATGCAGAATTGTGTGCTTGACAAATCCAGCTCCTGCCTCAGCATCCATGTCATTCTTCATTTTAATTAGATCTCTTGGCAAAGATGCAGACCAAAAGCTCATAACTCTCTGACTGTTTTAGATGAAGCAGCCTTGCTGTGATACAGTGCACACCTACATGCTCATATGCTTCTTAGCTCTCTTCACAGGATAGCAAGAATTAAATGAAAAAGTCACATGGGCACCTTACACAATGGGAACAATGGAAAGTTTGGCATTTCACACTTATTTCCAGAGTGATATTTCATTCTTACATCTTCTCAGTGCTCCAAGTATTTTAACTAGAAATTTCTTGCAAAAACTCGATATGATCCTATGAAAAGTGAAAATCACACTAGAATGGCTCCAACAGCTGTATAGATTTTATCTAGAAGAAATGTGATCCAAGTAATTTCTTCCTGAGGAATAAAGACTGAATTTCCCAAAGTATGGTTACACTGTTCCACCTCATGCTGCTCCCCTGCTCCATCATGGGTCCTTCCTGTGGCATCATTCATTCAGGAACAGACTGCTCCAGTGTGGGTCCCCTGCAAGCCAGAGTAGCAACCAGGAGCCTGGTCCTGAATGGTTCTGCCTGGGTGACAGACAGACAACCACTTTCATTATGGTCTTCACCAGGGGCTACAGCGGAATCTCAGCTCCAGCACCTAGAGAACCTCCTGCTCCTTCCTCATTGACCTGGATGTCTGCAGAATTATTTCTTATTCCTTTTAATCCTCCTCTGCTCTGCTCTGCTCTCCTCTCATTGGAGATGGAACTGGATGTGTCTAGGCCCGGGTAGCCCCAGCCTCTCCTCACAGAGGTGACCTGGCAACCTCCATGGCCAGTGCCTCACCCTTCTAAAAACATACAGGTCCCTGGGAAATGAAGCAAAGGTATAAAGCTGTACCAGAAACTTTCTTATACATTTTAGCTTACTCAGCTAATTGTTACTTCAAACAATGACATCTGAAGTGTGGTCTAAAAGAAAAAACTTTGCATGTTTCAGTTATGATATTTAAATTTTTTTGTAATCTTAGGAAAATAGTTTTTAGGATGAATATCCACATCTATATCACCTTTTAAAACAAATAAGAAAATATTACAGTCAGGCAAATCAACTATTTAATTTCAAAGCAAATAGTATTCACAAAAACCTGAACATTTTAATATCTGCAAAGTCAGTTTTACAGAATATTGACTATTAAGTAGAAACCCTTGGCCAATGAGGAATAATATTCAATAGACTAAATATATTTAGTGTAAAATCTAAATAATACAATTTTTTTAGGTTTGTAGGTGTTGTGAGAAGTCACAACAGAATCATAAAGTTGCTACTCATACAATACCCTTGCCAAAATCTGGACTGAATTAATTGAAGTTCCCTGCATTTCCTTATTTAACGACATTTTTCTTTTCTTATTTTCTTATACATGGTTTCAGTATAGCTGATGCAGAAACACTAATTTTTAATTCATAATTAGCCACATATGCAATGCATATTTATGAGCTTAATGAAAAATAAAATCTTTAAAGTATTTTCTGATTATTATTAGAGATTGAAGCTGGTTCAGGGTGACTCAGGGTCATACATTTTAGGTGAGCATGAAAATACTTATGAAAGTTTAATTTTGTCAGAATTTGTATATATTTATATCAACTTTAACATTTTGTAGATTTGTGATTTTTTTATTTGATAACCATTTCTAAATCTGAAAGAGCTACATTACTATTATAACAGTTCATCCAGTTTTGGAGGAGAAAGTCCTAAACTGTAGTTTAAGAGATGAGTGTAAGTTGATTAATATGTTCTAGCAATTTTCTGCTAGGCAGGAACTACAAGTTTTCTTTGTGAAGAATTAGATGAGCTATGGTGCAGCATCATGAAATGAACATTGCTCAGTAGCTGTACTGGACTGAAACAGGATTTGTTCTTTGCCTTCTTAATGTTTAGTTCATTGTATCAGGATGTATTCAATTCTTCCTACACTGCTGGCCATTAAACTATCCATGAGATAATGTTTTTTGAAAGCATACCAACATGTAGACTTTTCTTTTTAAATATGCCAGTCTATTCAAGTTTTAATAACTACAGAAATTTAGGAAGAATATGTATAACTTTTTTGACTGAATTAGATTTCAGCTTTGCAGAGTATGAGAGGTTTATGCTTAAGGACTGTTTACAAATAGAACAAAATACTTTTAATTTCTTCTGATATGATTTCAATTTGTCACCACAGTACAGCCTGAGCTCTCCTTACTGACCAAATTCTTATTGTTTCTCTGTTATTGTGGAAAGACCTTGATCTCCAGTTGATAAAAGTAATAGAGACCATAATGGGACCATAATGGGTCAAATCAAAGGTCAACCTATTCCAACATGTGCTAGTAATAAAACACTTAGAAAAGCAAATACGAGCAGTGCAATACTATAGTCCCCGGAGCACTCACTTCACTTCCTGTGATATAATGTTCTGCAGCTTTTTGGGCCACAGAAGGCTTAGTGGTAGTTAATAAACATCAGTGGGGTGTTTCTGACACAAATTTACTTGAGTTCTTTTTGATCATGTGTAATCATTTGGCCTCTGCAGCATCCTGTGGCAAAGAAATTCCGACTTAGCTACATAGGAAGAAGTTTGTGTTTTGTCTGTAACATGCTAGTTTTACTGGAGATCCTTATTCTGTCCTGCACAAGGCAATAAACAGCTGAGGCTGATTTCTTCAAACTCCTTCTGTTTCTAAACACTGTTACCAGTGATCCTCTCCATCATCTCTTCTGCAGACTGTCCCTACGGTTGCAGATGTCCTTCCTGCTCTTCTTTGTACCTTTTCCATTAATGATTTGTCTAGTTTCTTTCATTTTGGTAGTCATTCTAAGCATTTGACTTGCCCACTACTGTGTACATCATAGCATTAAAGCTTTTTCACATTTATCCCATTTATCTATATTTAATTGTTGCTGTCATTCAATTGTTTGTGTGACCTTTCCAGTACTCTTTACAGTGACCCCTCATTTATACTATGCTGAATATCTTAGTGTCAGCAGATATTGTCAGTTCATATTTTAATTGTTTTGCAGATTAACTATAAATGGCTTGTTAAAAAAAAAAAAGGAGGAATTGGGGTCTATTTGTGCAGTTTCTCCATGACACAGGTTGTGTTGAGACACAGTAACTAATGTTTCACAAGCTATATTTCACGTCTCTTCTTGTGAATTGTTTTACGGTATCAGAACCACGGAGTAATTCCTCTATTTAAATTCAAAATCAAAGCCCTTATGACTGAGCAAGGTGTGAATAAGCAGCTGTTTGTTCAGCTGGCCTGGACATCATCTGGACTAATCACCACGTCTGGGCACAATAAAGACATCTGCCCACAGAAGCTGGAGTATCTTATCAGAGCTACCTGCTCATCCTGTAGGACTTGAGAGATGAGTTCCTGGAAGGCTTCCTAAACACCACTGCACACTGGCTGGCACAGGTCCAAATTTTCCTATTAGTGTAAAGGTGAAAAAATCATGATGATACCTGGTTACCAGGGAAATGCAGTGTTCCTCCTAATTAAACTTACCCATTCCTTCTTACCAACCACAGAAGGTTGAACTGTACTGTCATTTCAAACCTGTAAACTAGTTTGAAGGATACTTCAACGTCATTTGGTATGAAACGTGCTCTGTTAAAGGCAGTAATACCACCATTCTCTTAGTGCTTGCCTTGAATTATATCAAACAAGATCTGGAAGGAATGATCGAGGGCCTGACAACGTGGGAAAAAATAAGACTATAAGTAATGAGACATATGATGTATTGATCAGCTCTGGGTTGGGGGAAAATTGTATCACCTGGAATTCAGATGTGAAAATTAGACCCTATCTTTTGTTGACACAGAAGCAATCATTAAATGTGAAACACCGAGTGATCCTATACTTTATACCTTCTCTTTATCATTTCTCAATTTATTTCTTATTGTCAGTTTCTCAAAATTTTTTTCCACATTTTATACGTCATTGTTTTGTTTCTCCTTTTTTCATGACACCTTTTATTTTCTTTCATCTTGAAAATGCCTTGCTTCAAAATGTTATTGTCATTACCTGTCCTACAAACATTTTTATGCCTCAAATAAATGACTGTACAAGGTTCAGTGATAAAAATACATTCTATTTCCCTGTATTTATGATATTTCCTCTCACTGATAATCTGTCTTGTCTATTAAATTTAAGTATTTGAACAGCTCATAGCAATTTTATCTACTCATCTGTGTAGTTGGTAGCACAGTGGCAAAAAGTTACTTCTAAATTTGAGAGGAAAAGTGTTTGAAGGATTTTAATATATAGAAGTTTTCTTTTTAGTTAACATACACAAAGTTCTAATGTGCCTTATTATATGACTACAACACACCTACAAGATCTCTGTACATGAAAACTCACTGGGCTGAGAAGGAACTTAAAGGGGATTGAAAACTCTGTCAGAACTAGCCTTGAGTCTGCCGTGGCAGAATGTCTGCAGCTGTACTGGTAATTGCCCGAAGACAGTTATATCTTTCCCCTTTCTCATAGTCTCAAAAATAGAGCAGTACCACATCCCCAAATAATTACCCATTCTAGAAGCTGTAGATCTAGTCTTTGCCTGAGAGACAGAAAATTTACAAATATGTGAGTGGAATACCACTGGCTGAAATTTGGGTTTAACTGAATCAGTAATTTTTTGATTGGACCAGAAATTTACCTGCAGTTACCAGCTCAAACCATCTTAGAAAGATGATCCATTCTTGCTGATACCATTGTTCTCCCATTCCATCAAAGGTCATTTTGCTTATCCTGCACCTTTAGCAGCAAATCTTCAGTGCAGTTTGGCTCTTCAGTCTTTACAAGATCCTATTTTTTTCCTCTCCAGCTCACACTTTACCACATTTTGCAAGTAAGGAAAATTCCTCATCTTCTTACTTAATGTTTTGTTTCTCACTTTATCTGCAATGTAAACAAAGTGAGTCAAAACTGCCCCCTGCGGAGGGAGTGACTTGACCTGCATTGCTTTTGTAGTTTTGACAAGCTTCCTTTTGTAGATTAACACTTCATTCTGTATGTAATATATGACTGATGCTTCTTTTAATTCCAGAATCAGATTTAAAAGACTGTTTTAAATCTAAAAGTAGGTGAAAATAAAGCCAAAATAATGTCATGTTAGCCAACCGTAGTTGATTCTGCATCACTAAAATCAATAGGAATATGGTTATTACTTTTACCATAACAGAATTTGCCCTCAGCACTAATATCTGACCTCTGCTCTTTTTGTATTTTATTAAAACATGTATTCAAAATCAAATCAGTACCCTGAATTTCTTTTTCAAACAAGATGATTTTAAATTAGGTTTGTTGAAATAACAAAGGTCAAGACACAGGTTTATGCTACAAAACAGGAGAGATATACAAAAACAATAAACCTGCTTTTTAACTTGAAGTTTAGGTCTCAAATTCTCATACCAAATTTTCATCAAGTTTTTGTAGTAGAGAAAGTTAGCTTAGTTGTTTCTTTACAGAAACTTCAAGTGCATCATCTGGTATTTCTAATCTCTGTAGTATTACAAACTTTCCCCTGGGCATCAAGCAATGCTTCATTTTTTTAATTTTTTTTTTTTTAAATAACAATTATTTATTCAGAAGACCCTCCCCTCCTCATTTTTGTAGGCATCTTTTTTATATGCAATTCTCACTAAATGTGATATTATAAATATCATATTATAAATAAGGGATATTTTAGGCTCAAACCCCCCTAAAATATATTTTAGCAATAAGTATAAATAATAAAACCACTAAGATCTGACATATTTTTTTTAAATGTCAGTGCACATATTCTTACTTTAGCTAGAAGAAAGGAATACTGTAAGGCAGAAACAGGCAGAGAACTAAGCATATATCTCAACGGCATAATGTTTGTGATCTGAATGTCATAAATTAATATGACATTGCTTTCACTGCTTTCTAATCCTTGTTGTGGGGGAGTGTCTCTTCTATGCCAATAGCTACTTACGAGTTCACAAACTTGCTTGTGCAATGCACTGGAGGAAGATCCCATGGCTTCTTGGTCATGTAGAAACAGAATTTTTTATATTCTTGTTTTCAAAATCATGATGCTAGTCTTCCAGTTTCCATTCTACCAGCATCATGATTTAGAGAAAAGAAGAAAAAACTTTGTTAGGACAGACCCAACATCAACAGAATAGTTAGTAGGCCCAGTGACAGACATAGCTGATTTTGAGTTAGTTCATTCTATGAGGTTACTCCTTCTACTTACATAGCTAGTAAGAAAACAAAGTCCTTGCACAACCTGATGGCCAAAATCCAATCCATACAACAAAACCTTCCACTAAGTGTAGCTTCCACTGATTAAAACCTTGCTGTGAACCAAGTGTAATTTCATGCAATCATAGACTCAGTTTTCTTAATACATGACTGCAGTCTTGCCACGTGTCTCAGAATTCTGTTGTGCAGAATGTAAATAGGGGGAAGGCTCCATCATCCTTGGCTCACATAGTGAATTTGTGCTTATATTTTGTAGATTATGCCATTGTGCTCTAGTTTTTTAAGCCTAGTGATTCTATTTTCCAAATAAAATCATCCCATAAGACAAAGATAAGCTTTGAAAAAAGGTATATTCAAACTCTTTTGGAGGTTTACTTGCAACAAGAACTATTTTGGAGAACTGAGATAAAAGTTAGAGGTATTACAGGACTGTGTAAAGCGATGCAACAGTCATTTTCTTGATATTTTCTTGCCAAAAAGGAAAACTGGAATCTGTATTCTAACCTTAGCTATATTGTAGCAGTGTGTAGGTTCCCTGCGGTGGTATGGCATGCCACAGCCTTCTCAGAGAGCGCAGTGAGGCTTGCTCGGGGAGAGCGGCTGTTCCGCTTCCCGTGCCTCTCCCAGGCTGCCCCTTGCATGCTCCAGCTGGCTGAAGCCCCGCAACATGGTGACGATAAACGAGGAGAGAAGGCTCTCCTCAAGGTTTTATTCCATGGTGGCTCCCAGAAGCCTACAGCCAGCATATGGGCTGGGTCCCAAAGGTAGAGAGCCAGCACATGGCATGGTCCCCCCAGGCAGAGGCTGGGGCCCCAAGGCAGGGTAGAAGGCGAGAGAGAGTGTCACATGCCGTGCAGGGTCCAGGGCGAAGGGGGCAGGGAGAGCACATGGACCAATGGTCTCAGGGTACCGGGGCAATACACAGGCGGAGTTGGGGTAACAGAATCAATGGGAGAAACCTGAGGGAGTGGTTAGGGCTAGGGGCGGGGAAGGGGGCACCCACGTGGAAAGGCAGGCAGTTTGGTAAGCACAGGAGTGGGGAAAATACACCACCACACTATATGAGCCTAATTACTTAGTTTTCTTCTCTTAAATATTTTACCTCATCATAACATAATGCTATGACATTTCTCAGACAATGCCCTCTTTTTCTGTACTCCCAGAGGTATTTCAGAAATAGCTTCTGTTGTATTTTCATATACCAGGCTGCCACCAATAAGTATTTTTCTCACATCTAGAAGCATACTATTTTATCCACTCCTGTTCATTTACCCAGTTTTCCTGCTTAATCTTGCCAACCAGCCTTCACAATGCATTTGCTGTCTTGCTATCATATTCTGACACTTTATCTGCTTCAAATTCTTACACGCATTCCCAAATTTCCATATTGTTTCAGACTGTTATCACACTGACATGGTACATGGCACTTGAAGACATTTAACAAGTGTATATTTTTATTTAAATATGTTCAAAATTCTGTATGTGTTGCAATCTATATGTTTGACTGCAGAACAAGACTTCTGAAGACAATTTATGAAATTCAATTGCAAATTGATGGGATGGAAAGTAGGACAGGATCCAGGTAATCTAAACCTTACTTAACCTGGAAGTTTAGAAACCCCATCAAACAATCTGCTGGCTGTCCAGAAGTGTAGCCTGCCTCTGCAGGTGCCTAACTTTGCTAGCTAGAGAGTTCTGAGTCTGACAGAACTTTTTCCACATATTTTCAGAGTGGACAAGACTATTTTCATTCTTATGACAACCTCTTTCCATGGGCCTTGCAATTCACACAGGGAAAAATCTGACTTTTCCCAAACACCCAAAGAATTCCTTCCCAATCATGTCTGGTCAGAACCGCATTTATAACATATACTGTTTGTCTCCATTAACTATACCTAGACATTTCTGTGGGTGTTTTCCACAACTGACTTGTCCAAGTTCCCAGCTTTATTATTTAACCTTTAAAAATGCATAAAGATTTGGCTTTAAAATGCCAAATTTTAATTCCCCAGTAAAATTGATTTTTCCCAAATGAATATTACCTTTAATATGGATGTCTCAGTGTAAATTTTTCATCCTGTCCTCTAATGGCAACTACCTACTTTTTTCTAAAATAGAACAGTAAAAGAAATATAGCTTAAATACTGGTTTGGTGTTCTCGTGCTAGTCAGTTAAATAGTTCACCCTTGTTCCTTGTTTCTCATGTTCCTCCTTGTTCATTGCTGGCTTGTGTTGAGCTTTACATCAATTGTCACCCCCAAGTCCTTCTCCCGCAGGGCTGCTCTCATTCTGCATCCAACCTCTAGCTGTGTCTGGGGTTTCCATTGTCCAGGCTTAGGACCCTTCATGAGTGTCATTCCTTCATTAGTTTGCATAGTCCCACTGAACACCACCCTCCAACCTCCAGTATCCAGACCTCAAGTTCTCAACCTTCCTGGTCAGAAATCCTCAGTTTGCCTGAAGTTTCTTGATAGCCGATCAGTAATTTAGTGTGACTGATGAGGTTTTGATTTTGTCCTGGTCTTATGTTTGTCTGTCAGGTCTATGTGTCTGTGTTTGTTTGTTTCTTATGCCCTTTATTATCTGCATTTGCATAGAAAAAGTCCTCAATCAGATACTCTTAGCAAAGGAAATACAGATTTTGCATATCCTTTCAGAATCGCAGAATAGCCTGAGTTGGAAGACACAGAGAACGATCTTCTGGTCCATTTCTAAAGTGAATGGCCCCTATGGGGATTGGACTCTCGGCCACCATGCTCTAACCAAATGAGCTAATCTCAGGGTCATGTCCTACTGGGGGAACTCAAATGGAGTGACTGTACTGCAAAACCTGAAATAAAAGACAGAAGTACTGAACTACTTGATCTGGTATTGTTGGATCATAGGTATGCTCCTCAATTAGTAATGCAGTAACAATACAAGAAAACATACTGCAACTATCCAAAATTATGCAGAGATTTGCTTTGTTGTTTTTTGTTTTAAATATAGCTCAGTGTAAGTCAGTGAGCTGAGCTATTTCTGTAGCAATTCAGAAACAGGTAGTTCTACCACCAAGGCTTCTGTAAGCCACAAAGGCACAGTATTCAACATACGGGGTTTGTAATACCCTCCTTTTTCCCCTAAGGCAAACTCTGTCAAAGTTGTTGATCTAAGATATGGGTCAGTTAACAAGCTTGTATCTGAAGACTGCAGACTAAAATGGGGTTCAGAAAGAACCAATATTTCTTCTAGATAACAGGAGTCAAGGCCAAGTCATACATTAAACCAAACAATTTAAGTATAAATATCAATGTACTGCCTGACAGGATGCCAATAAATGTGCTTTAAAAGCAAAGGTATACAGCTCGGTCATATAATTAGGAATAAAGTACCAATAAACTAAAGGCACTTCTTAAAAGCACTTCTTAAAAGCACTGAATAGACCTTAAAGCAGCAACTGACAAAAGCACTCGGGAGAAACAGAAGCACAGGCAGAACCCACTTAACTTCAGCTGAGGATCAAACTTTGCAGGGAGCTTTCAGAATCCCACAGGTTTGGTTGCAAAAGCTTTATTATCTCCGAGACAGGTATAGATCAATACTAGCAACATTTGCAAGATTGAAACAGGTCACACTTAGGAAAGAAGATGGTATCATTTTAATGAGGAAATAAAAGATCACAACCAGGATCCTTACAAAGGAGACAGAGAAAAGTCATTCTCTGTACAGCAAATTTAATGGTTGTCTCCTAATGAATGCAGTCAGTGTAAGATAGAGGTTTGGTTTCCCCTGGAACTAAAAGATTATGGAGTTTTTTAGGCATTCAAGTTTTCTCTGAGAATTAAAAATGAGAAAGATTCAGTGAATTCTAGAAATATTTTCCCCTAGTGTACCTATATTAAATGAAAGCCATACATATAGAGCTATCAGGGCAGAAGAAGCACAAAACCTCACTATAGCTGTCTGTCCACAGGATGACATGACTTTGTAGGTTTCAGTGTCATGAACCTTTTCTTACTGAGGAATGAAAGGAAAGAGTAAGTCCTAGCACAGAGCAAATCAAGGCAGAACAGCCTGCTGCTGATCTCAGCAGAAGAAGGCAGATGACTCATTTGAGACAAATATATCCACTACTGCTCATTCACAAAGTATCCTCAAGTAGTGGAATTGCTTCTAAGATGTAAAAAAAATTCTTTGAATCAATGAGTAAAAAAAATTACTTCTCAAGCAAAAGAGTTTTTTTTTAAAGTTCAAAGGGTTTTAATGAAAAAAAGAAAGCTTGTTTCATTCCGTTAGCATGGCCTGATGTTTAATTACTCTGGCAATGCAAATATAATTGTTTCTTTACCATAATTGTTTACCTTAGCTGTGGGGATTCATCACCAGTATTGGTGATGACCGGCTTTGGTTCCAAAGGGATTTATCCAATTAGTGCTCAAATACATTGGGGTCATCACATGAGAGCTTTTGATAAAGACTTGTTTTTTTCAATAAATTTTACTGAACTGTCAGGTTGCAGGTAAGCTTATTCATCAGAAAGCTGAAGTCTAAGCAGAGGCAGAAGCATTATAGAGACCTTTTGGACAGATGTTATATTCTAGAATCCTCTTTTTTATCTCTAAGGCAAATGAAATTCAAAAATGAGTGTACAATTGCTACGTGAAAATTATAGACCAGTGCTGAATATCTGAGGTTAAATTATATCTGAGTTCCAAGAACTACTATCACTTTCCCGCCTCTTCCCTTTTGCAAAATATAGAGAAAGATTCATTACAATCTCTTTGGGTTAGAACTGAAGATGCTGAGAGCACATTTGTCTCTTAAAATTTCATCTGTCACAGGAAGAGTTACTCATTGGCTGTAAATCAAATAATTTCTGGCCCATCTGAGCTCAGGAGCACAGTCAGATGGGCACTCAGCTACCTCTGCATAGAACCACTGTCTCCAAGGCAGTCGAAAGCCTGTGGCACAACATCCTTTCCATAATGCCTCTATTGCCCCTACATTCTGGAACTGACCTCTTTTACAATCTTCAAATTATGTTCAGAGGAAAAATTAATATTGCTGCTTATAATAATTTCCTTTTTAGGTTAATCCAGTGATTAAAATCAGGGTATATCTCTGTAATATTTTAGTACTTTTCCTCACTGTGCAAAAATTACCGTGAATCTTTGGACTTACCTCTTTGAATCTAAGATACAAATAAAGACATTTAACTTTCTTCAGGAAAGATTTGACAATTGTTAATTGTGGTATAGCAGGAAAGACTGCAAGCTATAGCCAAAACAGCATATCTCTTTCTGCTTGAAATTAATTTAGCAGTTATAACACATTCCAAGTTTCATCATTAAAGATGTTGTCTCTGACAAAAATGATTTATTTGCTTTTGAAGATTAATTTTATTTAAGCTTAAAAATGGAAAATTCATTGAAAAAATAATCTGATTGATTTTAAGCATATAGTAGATGCAAGAACTTTCTTGCAGAAAGATAATGGAAAATATTTCTCCATATTTTTATGTAGAAGTGGAGAGAAAAAGAAGTAACATATATAGGAGCAAAAATTTTTAAAACTGCCCAAAAAAACAAAAGAGCTTTTTCATTTTTCAGTTTTACATAGAAAGATAACATGTCAAAAATGAACAAAATGTTCCGTTTAATTATCTAGAACACATGTCCTTGTTCTACTTGTTAAATTTTTGAAGAAAGTTTCTCTCCACTGGAAATTTAGAAATCCTTGGATTGAAGAAAAGAAAAGGAATTTCACATGTATGATTTATCTCAAGTATATTCCCAGGAAAGAAATTGGCACAAATTAAGTTTTTTAATATTTTTTTCCACAGGTATAGCAAAACCATAGTGAAAAGTAGGGTTAAATAAGACAAAAAATATAGGAGGCACTCACAGGGAAGGTTACAGTACACAGTGTGTGGTCTTTCTCAGCTTTGTAGTGCAAAACATCACATGAATTTCTCTATTCTACAAAGGCTTAGGGATGGTTACCATCACACTTTGTTAGGAACTTGAAAGAATGGACCCCTTATAAGGATCCTTCCCCTCCAGGAGATGATAAAGCTAGCAAAGCTTCAGATCTTGGGGAGTACAGCTCCATCTTTTTATGTTTGGTCTTCCTTTTTTCTGTCTTTAAAAAAACCTCAAACCAAACAAAACTGCAAAATTCTATGCAACACTTATGGTAAGATAGATGTTAACTTCAGGCTAAGCTTTTAAACTTCAAGTAGTGCCAAAGATAACAGTATTCTTACCTATAATGTTAGGAAGAAAAATGATCTTATGTTTAAGAAACATTTTTATGCCTGTGGGACAGAGCTCAATTTCAGATTTCATTTAAAGCCTAGAGTAACTTATGGATTTGATTCATGTCACTTAATTTTAGCTTTTCTAAAAGTTAGCTATTCCATGCAAACTAGAGAGAGTGTCTTGGCTCTGGCCCCAGTTCAAGAGATGGATAGCTAAATGTGGAGCATGATTCATACCTTCTTAACATAGTCACTTTTCACTGACTTGATGAATGTGAAAGTCAGGTCTAAAACTTAAAATTAATTTTAAAATAGGTATAGTTCAGCTTGGCTTTGGTTAGAATCTCCCGCTCTTTCATTTATTTTGCAAAGTCAAGTATTGAAACATTGCCTGTCCCTTGGGGAAAGAGTAGTGGGACCAAGAATACCTGAAGGATTTAAAAGATGATCAGATACTTGTTTCTAAAATAAATGTTTGATTTTACTTTTGTCCTGCTCAAATCCAGTAATTTCTCAGATAATATATTAGCTCAGTTGGTAAGAGCATGGTGCTAATAGGGCCAAGGCTGCATGTTTGATCTCCGTATGGGCCATTCACTGGAGATGGACTCGATCCTTGTGGGTCCCTTCCAACTCAATATATTCTGTGATTCTGTATGGATGTTTCTAAATACTTTGATTTAAGTGTAAAGTATCACAAGAGTTCAAAACTAATTCCTATTCTGCAAGCCCATTATTTCTTTTATACCTTGAACCATCTCGGTTCTTTGTGTACCTTCATGTTACATGCTATAGATCCATAATGCCATGGATCCTACATTTCACCTTCTTCTGGGGAACAGCTTGTTTTTCTCTGATTGTCTTTCTTTTTGGCAGGATGCCTAATCACTCAGGCACATCTCGAAAGAATCCATGGAAAATAGAAGGGCACACGCACTACTACTTTGTCTGGCTAACAAAACCCAGAGGTTCTAAAAATCTCAAAGTGTTGCAGCAGCCTGAGACTGACATTTCAAAGAATAGTGGTGTGGTAGTTATAGTGGCTGTGCTTCTACAACTTGAAATTTTGCCATCATATTCCATTTCTTATGAGGATAAGAATAGTGAGATCTAAAGATACAGATTATGACTGCTTCTGGTGGTCTGGGAGTGTTTTCGTGGATTTTGTTTGAAAGGTAACTTTAGGTCCCACCATGGATAACTGAACCTTAAGGATAACCAAACTTCCAATTTGAAGCTTTTCGTTCTTTGATAGTTAAAAAGCTTTAGATAAAAAAAGGCCTCTAGAGAGGAAAACAATATTGATAATAACTCCACAGTGAATGAACTCAGCTTATTCTTATTCTTACACTGAATTACAGCTTTTGGAGTTTATAAGTTTCTAATATCAACATTTTTCTCAGTATCATGCATTGGGCTGTAGTGCTTGAATGTTGTTACACTATGTCAACAATTCAAAGAAAATATGAAGCATTTTGCTTTCTATTTTCCCTTTGTTTAAATTTTAGGGTACCAAAAGAAAGTGGTGTTGACATTTTTTACTGATTTTACAATTTCTGTGTGGTTACCAAGCTTAATAGGTGATGTATTGAAGAGCGTTTTCTCATCAGGCATAAGAGAGAGAGTCAGAGACAGACCGAGTGCGGGAGTGTGAACATCCATGTTGTAATTTCTTGCCTCTATCAATATGCCTTGTGATAGTGCTGCAGCTGTAATGAGAAAATAGGATGTTCTCAAACTGTGTTCCTTATAGCTTCTGCCCTTGTAAGTTCACAATATGTAGGGAGTGAAAAACTCAGCAAAGAATATAACTTATTCTGTAGCAGCTTTAAATTTCTGGAAATTCAGTCACTCTGTAGCCTGTTTCTAGCACAAAAGCCGCAAAAAATCTTTACTTTATTCTTTTGTCATTTTCCTACTCAGCAGAAAATGCCTTTGAGTTATAATTCTATCTATCCTGATTCTGAAAATTGTGAAGATTTGCAGCTTCTTCAGTTAACTTCATACAGCAGAGTTACTAATCAGTATCTCAGTATGTCCCATCGTGTCCCCTTTACTCAGGACACTTCACAAGTATAAACTTTCTATAAATAATCATGTGAAAGCCCCAAATCATCTACATTTCACACTTCTGTTACCTAAGGGTCAGCCTCAGAAGACAAAAATTACTGATGATATTCTGCTTTGACCAAGCTTTTATGCTTAGAGTCAGGTTTTTTAAATTAGTTGTGAATATTGGACTTCTAACTTTTCAGGAAAATGTCAAGTGTCACAGAGATGGTACTACAGTTAGTGTAATTCATAAAGCTATATTCATTTCAATATCCACTTTGCAACAGCTAAGGATTTGGTCTTTGGGGGTTTAGCATATAATAATAAGAAGAATAATTTAAAGAATAGTACTGAATGTGAGATTAGATGTGTTTGAAGCCATCTACTTTCAGCACTGCTAAGGCACCCCTGGAATACCATCCAGAGTAACAGCCCTTCGCAGTGAAAAGATAATGATAAAATAGACAAGCAGGAAGACAAGGAACGGAGTTAGAGATGAAAGCTGTGGAAAGATCAGAGTTATCTAAAAAGTTAATATACAAAGAGGAAATATTTAGAACCTAAAATTTTATCCTTTAGGGAGAATAGTTTTAAAGTAATGGAGGATATATTTAAGAACAAGCAAACCTGTTGGCAAGAGGTGTAGGGCTGAACTACAGAAAAGCAAAACTAAATTGGAGAGGAAGAAGCTTCCAAAAGCAAAGCAATAAGACAACATGAATGCTGCCATTGGGGTTGCGTGACCTAGTCACGTTCCTAGAAAGTTCATTAAAAATTCAGGCAAGTATTTTACAACTGAAATATCTTGCTATGCAACTTTAGATTTTATTAGAAGAGCAAATGAAGAATATAAAGTAATTTTTCATATTCTTTCAAAGTCTCATTTTCTTGAAGTATGGAGTACTATTAAAATCTAGAGTTTTACTGATCAGACTTTGGACTTCAAAAATGCAAATAAAACTTACCTAATGGAATACTTCTTATATTTTACCTCTAGCAAAGTCTTTTTTGCTTTTACACCACATCCTATGGGAAAACTCTCTTTTTTCTTCCCATACTAGATGAAACTGGAAATTACAGTTGACTGAAATAGGAATATTTCTTGGAAAGTTTTGGTTTTATTGATAGATTCTTTCATCTCAACTTCAGGCTTCTGAAGTCAAAGACGATCAAGAAAATTTGTTCTTCTGATCAAGAACAAAATCTACTGAAAATAACCATTTAATGAGTGGTTTACCAAAAACAAGAAAAAAGTGAGACAGCAAAATAAATGTTTCCATAGCTAGGAAGTTAGTAGCCATTCTGAGATAGACTTGATCCCCCTTTCCATGAAAAATTTCAAAAGGTCCAGAAGTCTTTTGCTCCAGTGTAGAATGAAAATAAATGCTGAAACCTCATTTTCTAAAATCTACTGCACCTGTTTTGCCTGAGCCGTGTTACAATAATAGAGTCAGTAAGACGTGAAAGAGAAGAAGAATAACAGCTAAGACACCATGGCCAGTGACAGTTATGGAGAGAAGAACAGACAAAGGAACTGGATGAGTCTTGGCTTTGAGCTGGATTCTGTAATATCCTTTTTTAGGCATAGCTTTTAAAACTGAATTTAACATTTGTGAACAGCTGCACATAAACAGCACAGGACAACAAAATTCATTACTTGGACCCAATCCAAAGCCAATTAAAACCAGTGGAAAACTTCCTTGTGTTCTGATGAGCTCTTTTATCCTTGAACTATACCAAGTTTGGCCCCAAATGGTGTAGGAATATCACGCTTCAATTCCTGAGACTAATTCAAAGACTTCAGTTGTTTCTGAGGAGATAATCTATATCCACTGAGAGGCTCATGTTTGTTCTTTTGTGTGTGTGTGGCTCTTTTCATCTTTGGTTGTATAACTTAGTGATAATGGCATTAATAGTACTTATGAAGTGACTGTGCTCAAGGTCACAAATTATTTGCTTTAGGAGTTGCTAATAGATGCTTAGATTGAACTAAGGAAACCCAGATGCTTCTATACCTGAAAGAGACTCTGAATGGGTCATTCACCCATACGTACAGGTAAAGAATGTCATCATATGCATGTTCACAAGGAAAACAGGACTACAGTGCATGAGCTTGCTGTTCCTTAGAATCTTTTGTTCTGTATGTTTTTCAATTCCTATTATTCTATGGGAGAAAGCAGGTTCCTCTTGTTTCTGGTTACTAGATGTATGGATGCATACACCAAAAGTATAGGGAAGGTAGCCTCTCTGCCTCAGTCCACATAGTGCTACTATCAGGGATACTGATAGACTTGACTAATATCCCACAGAGCTACTTCCCCAGGCACACAGGTCCCTGCTGCCTCAGCAGCCTCAAATTCTCAATAAGCAACTGATTTTCTGAAGTAGGTTTATGCTTATAAATGGAAAAAATGTGGGACTGTTTCCTAATAGATAGTATTAAGATTTTCAGTGCAATAGCAAGCAGGATTTGAGTATCTGAACATGTCTAAATTTTTCTTCTGTATTTATTTAATATTGTGTGTTTAGCTTAATAATGTGAAGGATTTTTATTCAGGATTTCAGGAGGGTAATGTGTGTGGCTCTGATCTTTCTATATGCTGAACATGTGCTATTTTTGGTCTGATTTTACATTGTGCTTCACCTGAAACACTGTGTGTTAAATAAGGTGAGGATAAAGGGTTATATTTAAGCACATTACTTGGCGCAGATTTTTCTGACTTAAAGAAACCCCAAACATAGAGACTATGATATATGAGCTTTTCAATAGGTATACCCAGACATACCCAGACATTGAAACTAATCATGTAAGCTCTGGGAGATAATACCACTACCAACTTCAAGGAGAGTTTTCTGGTTTCTTGGGGGTTTGATTTATATTGTTTCCATGCAAATGTAGACTGTTTTATAGGACAGAAAACTCTGAAATGAATGCTGGAGCTTAATGCCTGCCCCTGTCTGTTTCGTGCAAATTAAAGAGCAACATGAAAGCGGCATTTTTTTAAAATGCCAATGTACATTGTTAAAATGCTAATATGATGGAGCAGAAAGTGACAGAGGTAGGAAAGGTGGAAGACTGAGGGTTGCAAATGCTTACTTCAAACCACAGATGG
Source organism: Rhagologus leucostigma (assembly GCA_013397725.1). Classification (NCBI taxonomy): domain Eukaryota; kingdom Metazoa; phylum Chordata; class Aves; order Passeriformes; genus Rhagologus; species Rhagologus leucostigma. Next base: position 1,160,151 of record VZTD01003697.1, on the reverse strand, counting down.
GAGTTCAAATGTGTGGTGTTCTAATATGTCCTGTTCAAGCACATTATTTTTCTCTTTACAGAAGAACAAGTAGACAGAGGCTTAATGTCTCCTATTCTTTTATAAACACAAAGTGACATTAAGAAAAAATATGTCCATCTACTGGCAGAAAAAGTCTCACTGTATTTATTGACTTCTGTATTGGCTTTTTTAAGGCAAATCAGGCCATTCAACCATGAAATGTCCTCTAGGAGGAAGAATATTTTTCAAAATGATGGTGGGTTTTTTCCTGAGTTGTATGAATCCACAGTGGTAACTGAGAGAGCAGCAGGGCACTTCCTGCATGTTTTCTTTAACTTATCATCTTTTTCCCCATCCCTGTCAGGTTGACATAGTGCCAGCTTGTGTGGTGAAGTGGTGCTGATGTATTTTCACTGTACTTTTCAGATACTTCCTTTAGTTTTCTGTCCTATACCACCTGCCACTCCCCACAACCCTTTTCTGCATTATATCCCTATAGTTCCTACCTTCTTAATATGTAACCTAACTGTTTCCTCTGCTATGTTGGACTGTTTCCGGCTTTGCTTTCTTCATTTCCCAGATCTATCCTGTTTCTTCCCGTGCCAGGCACACACATTTCCACTTCCATTTACAAGTCTGACATCTTCTGGTGATATCTGTCACAATTGGGATGCTCCTTACTTTCCCCATCCTGTGCATCATCCACATACATCATATTACCTCCTCCCTCCCTCAGAACCTCTTTCCCATGTCTATGTCCTTCCTCTCCTTCCTCTTGCTTCATGTGTCTAAAAATGACCATCACATGCCTAATACCACCACATTCTGGCTTGCTTCCTCCTTTCTTCTGGTCTCCAAATATTTTTGTACTTTTGCTTGCTTCTTCAGTGACTGTTGTTTACTCAGCCTGCTCTTTTTCTCATGCTCTATGTCTGAATCATAATTTTAGGTGTAGATTTTGGGATATTTGTCTCATATTTTTTCTGGTTTTTCCACTTTTCATTTCTGCCCACACATTCCACGTCTGCTGAACAACAGTTTGCATAATTGTTTCCTCTCCCATTTCTATTATAATGCTCTATCCCCCATATAGCTCCTTCCTCTTCCTCTACTTTCCTCCCATTCGCCTCAAATGAACTTGACTTCCTTGCATGCTTAGTCAGAAACCACATTCTTCCACATTCTTCTACAGGGTCTGTAGCCCTGACTCAATTTCCTTATTCCTCCAAATTGTGGGGTTTTTTTCACTAACTTAGAAAATTTTCAGCTTTTTAACTTTTCAACTTTATTTCAATGAACTAAGACAGAACTGATAGTATTTAGGCAGGATCAACTGCATCATTCTGGAAAAAAATAGAAACGAAAAGAAAAGAGAAAAAAGAAAAGAGCAGCTCAAAGGTTATTTTCATGACACTGAATGTTTAATTCTGTAAAGCTTTGGCTCTCAGCAAAAGGACATGATAAAGCATCTGGCTCTCCCTTGTATACTCCACATATAAAGCATTAGAAAGCTGGCTGTGCATTGTAAAACAGCTCTTGTTCAAAGGGATAAAAAGGTATTTGGGCACAGTTATATTAATCCTTTGTGCCTCTTAGGTCTCTTTATTGTGTCATGGTTTTGTATGATCATGGATGTTTTCGCCTCAAATCTCATTAATTTATGTTGCTTGATGGTAAGTCTCAACATTATTAATTTAGTGAGGGTTTTATTTGCAGAAGGCATCTTCGAATTTCCATCTGCTCCTCTGAATGATGTCTACTGATACTAGCTCTCCTGAAGGAAACAACATGCCAAGAAAGCCCAATGATCCAATTATCAGTATCTAACGCTTTTCTTTATCGGAAAAAAAAAAGTCTCTCTATCACTGATTAAAAGCTTCCCTGCTCTCAGTACCCTGACAGCTTTCTTTGAGAGGACCTTGAATGAATCAAAGCTTTCAGGTGGATATACCCGCAGCTTTTCATTGAAGTGAACACACTAAAACTACCAAAGTTTTGTTCTCAATATCTAAATTTATGTTTTACTAGCACATAAACACAAAAGAATAAAGTAAGCTTTTAAAGACAGAACAATTATTTCTGCTTAGAAGGCGGATTAAAAAAAAGATCTCTTTTGCTAATGATTCTACCTGGCTTGGGCATAATTTTTTGTCTGGTGCTGTTTTCAATTGCCTGTTCGTTTTTTACCAAAGGGATCTCACCCTAGGGAGGTGCAATATTTTCTCTTCCTGAGGACTTCAGATTGCAGCAGACAGAACAAAACAAACAGGCAGGTTTCCTGCTGCTCAGCCACAAAGTATTAATGCTGAATGATTAACATTAATATAGTCAATACATGGAAAGCAAACAAATTCAAAAGTTCTTCCATCAACTATGCAGAACAGTGCTGGTTCAGCGTATCTGTAAGTCCATGAATTGCTGGGACTTGTCATCCACAGTTCATTCTATAATGTATATTTGTGCAACAGCTGTGATGTGTTCTGGCACCTCTGCTCTTCCTTCTGAAAGAGACTCAAATGGAGTCTGTTGTTGTCACTGCTCTGCCTGTGCAGGGCTGAGATCCATTTCTCCTGCTGCTTTATTCCACCACCAACCAAACCTCCAGATGGAGGGGAGGCTTCACACCTCAAAAGCACAGTTTTGTTTTCTGGATCAAATATAACGGGTATCACATTCATTTAAGGAATATTTCAAAAACTAAGTAGTTGTGAAAGTATTTTTCCTATATTTTCTGCACATAACCCCATGTTAAAAAAAAAGGACAAGGAAGGACAAGCCTCTGGTAGGGAATTCTGGAAGGAAAAAATAACCCTCCCTACCATGCATTAGCTTGTTTATGAGTCTGTCATTATGAGTCATTAGCTGTCTGCCACATACTCTATCTGCCATTCTGTTGTGTATGAAGCTTGATTCTGAGGGATCAAAAACGGAGATGAAAATCAAGCAGAGAGTAATTTTCTAATGGACAGAGTGTTCATGGACACTGGGGAGAGCCAGTAGAACCCTGCACATTATTTTTCCTAAAAATGGAGGCAGAGGAAATAAAACCAGAAGAGTTAATCAAAATTCCAGGTACACTGTCATTTAAGAAAATTCTCTGATCACTGGATTTAAAATTTTAATATTTTTATTACAATAAACATTTCTTTTCATTCTTTGTGTCTCATTAAAAAAAAATCTGACCAAAAAACCCCCAATCCAATCAAAAACCCTAAAGCCCAAAAATCTCATAGAGCTTCCTTGAGGTAATAAGAAAATAACAGTATGCTGTGTATCAGTGTAATGAAAATATAGGTATAGGAAAGAAGGCAAGTTTATTTCCAATTCATAATTTAAAAGGAGAGGAAAAATTAAGTTAAAAGGAGTAGAAGGCTTTTGCTGTCCACCACAGATGCAGAGAAGGTGGCCTACTTACCAGCAGTGAAGTGTACAGTTGCAAAATGAAAATGAGTAACAGATGAGAATGCTGGGGATAGGAACTCTTGTGTAACATCCACACACAGATATTACTATATTACCAGTTTGTCCACAGAAACGGTGCAAGATTAGGTGAAATTGCAGAAATATAGAATAGACTGGATTTGTCTAATGGAAGAGGTGTTTGTGAAAAGCAGTGTCTCATAACCTCTGTTAGTGTAGTATGAGCTGCTAACAAACAAATTCAAATACAACCTTTGATACAAAATAAAAATCCAGTACTGCAAAACCAACTTAAGCAAAGACAAATATCGAAGAATCACACTCTACACGTTCTATGGGAAATAATAGAGTGAAATTAGTATAACAGCCTACTCTGAGAGACCCTCCCACACCCCAGGTGACTGCTGGCTATGCGTTATAGTATTGTTTTTTGCCATAGCACACCAAGATAGTACATGGCAGCATGTTCATGTTTCAATGCATGCATGGGTATCGTAATCTAAAAACTAATCTCATTCCTCCCATGCCTGGGAATGGTGCCCACCAAGAATATCCACACCCTGAAGTAAAGGTGTCAACTGTCTTCAGCCAAGTAAGGCAGTCAAAGACAATTAAGAAAGCAGAAACACCAGGATCTTTTATGAAAAACAACGATAAAGATAGCAACAATTTTCAAGAGCACACACACAAGAAGTATTTCCAAATAAAATGTTGTAAACTCGCCTTACATAAAATAAAAAGTAATATGGAATTTTCTTTAGAAACTTCAAAAGTCAAATAGATTTCCTTTTTTTGCATCCAGTTGTGCCAAATGCTCTGTGAAGCAAGAGAATATACGAAAAAGTCATTAGCTTCTGAAAATACCTTAAAGTAACATGGTAAATAAGGAAATGCAGATTCTAGAGTAAGAAAACTGTCAGTTATTTGTTTGGAGTCAATGTATTCCCCAGAACAGTGTGTCCAAAACTAATCATAAGGTAAATGATAACTTTTTGGATACAAGGTAAAATGCAGGAGATAAACTAATTTGAAGTAGTGTTGAAAACATATGCTAAGGTAAGAAAATGCTTCAGAACAGCAGTGCAAAGCAGAGGCTGTAGAAGCCATGCAAATCAATACAGTGTGTGGAAGGATCAAGGAGGATGAAGTCAGAACAAAACCTGTGCTGAAAAGATCTTCCTCAAACACATATTGCTGCAAAAATAGAATGGACTACAGAGAATTATTGGCAACCCCAAATCAATTGTTGAAATGTTCCCATTTATTTTAAAGGTGACAAAGTATGGGAACAATTTTAATCCCATTTCTCCATTCATGGCCATGAAGTGTCACACAAAAATACCAATAATGCTGCTTTCTTTTAACCAACAGTTTTCTTGAAATTTAAATTCTGAAAACACCAGCAAAGTTTCAGTGGCCTAATGGGAACTACCAATCTATGCTCTTCACCAAATGGTTTATATTAATTTATGAGAATGGGTTGGCCCTTTTCTGCAGTTCCTAGTAATTCTCATCCTTTCCAAAAGCAACTGAAGAGGCGGAAGCATTATTTACCTAGGACAAGTAAAAGTAGGAATTATACAAATGGAACAGTCTCTTGAAATTTCAAGTTTTGTGACTTCCTCAGGGTCAGAGTCTCTCAGACACTAGAGGCAAAGAATTCTACTTTTTCTTGATCAGGGAATCATCTACATTGGCACAAAAACCCAACTGCTAGCTTGTACTGACTATCTTCTCTTCAGCTGGGTATTACAAAAACATTGAAAATATTTGCCCTGGTTTAAGGCTATACTCTTCATTTTTGTCTCCACTGGTCTGGGGGCTTATTTTAGCCAGCTTCAAAACTAGAAGCTGAAAAATTCCTTTAAAGCAATGAGTTGTGTGGGCCTCTGTAGTTATTCAGTCACAAAGCATTCATGGCCTAAGTCAGCATCTCTTCATAGTACTGTACAAAGTCATTTCTCCAAAACAAAACTGTTTGTGAATCTAATCTGCATATTCCATTTTACTATGTCAATGCATAGCATCATCTGTTATAGTAAATGAGGTCAAAAGATCGACAAAGAAGACATGGAAATCATACTATCCTCAGTAAACAAAAGTGTTCCCTTAAAACACCCTTATTCCTATGTTGTTTATGGAATTACCCTCACAAGTCCCCTTGTATGAATTCAGTCTTGGTCTGTGAACTGAAGTGTGTACAGAGAGCAAGAAGAACTAAGGAAAAGCACAGATGCTGCCATTCCTAAGATGTTGTAGCCTGCACTGTGCCCAGTCTGCTGAGACGATTATCCTGAATGTAAACTTCTGTGCTGTGAATAGAAAATGCAGCTTCAGCATTTACTGAGCAGAGACAGATGTAAATGGCCTTTGGATTACTGTACAATAGTGACTGAAGGAAGCCTTCTTAGGCATCCAGTTCACAGAGGGAGATTTTCTTGATTAAAAATGACATAATATGTTAGTCCTTTGACTGCTTCAAATCAGAACTTTCAACTCTTGCAGTTTTCATTAGTCTGATGACACCTGACATACTGTTTATGACCTACAGATTTGTGATCATAATAATGTTTTAGTTTTGCTTTCCTTTAAAAATACCTTTCCAGATTTCAGTCTTAGACACTGAACAAATAGAAGGCAGAAAAGAAAAGCAAAATTATTTCTGCACAGTATCATTTCAAAGAAGCCTCCTAGTTTTGTGGACATGATATGCTTATGAACACAATGCCTGTCTTTCAGAACTGTATTGAAACTAAATCTCTTTCTGACTATTGGTCATCTAATTAGTACCCATTGCCTCCTGTAAGAACAAAGTGAGACAAACTGACATAGACTAAAATACTCGTATTCCTTTTCTCCTGGGGAAGAAAGTCTTAGGGATAGCTCTGATACTGTAAATGAAAAGACTGAAGAGGATGAAAAAAAATCACATTAAAATATGTTCCATAACACTTTACTATATGTTTGGTTTTTAACCTTCTAGTTGTGACTGTATCTTTTATCCTCTTAGCTTGCTTGAGTATTATTTAATTTCAAGCAATTACTTTGAATTTTTTTTACATTTTACTTTATTGTATATGTGTTCTGTCAGTCAGTGAGATGGTTACTTAAAAATATTATCCTCCTGTCACCAGCTAATACAATCAAAGTCTCTCAATACTGTGGAAGTTAACTCTTCCATTTTACTTCCTTTATAAGGAAAAAACATCTCTTCAGAGATTGAAAAATATCTCACAAGCAAGAATTAAAAAGTTGATGTAGTTTAGTCTGCACTTTCCTTCTTGCTACTTAAAAGAGCAATATGGGCAAAAAGACCCTAGTCAACCACAGTAAGCTGCTTATCCCTATTTTTCAGTATAGAATTATGAAGCTCTTACTGGATTTTTTTTGCATAGAAAGATTTCTTGTTGAAACTGTTATTTTCGTGGGAAACTGCAAGTAGGAAAAAAAGTCTGCAAAACTAATCTCAAAGTGAAAATTTTAAATCAGCCAAATATATTCTTTCTACTAAAACAATAAACAAAAATATAATATATATTATTATTTCTATTTAATATAACACCTTAAGAAAGAAAACAGAAAAAGTCATCTTCAAAAAAATATTTCAGAAGAGTGGCTGAATATTTTAGTCTTATTTAATTAAAAATATTTGAACAAAAAATTCTCATGAATACTGATTTAACTTCATACTTGTGTGGGTTTTGTTGTGTGAGTGAAGACAGCTTGAAGATGCTACAGGACTCAAAATAAATTAAATGATGCACTGCAATGCTGGAGATCCCAGTCATGAGGAAAGACTGTATGGATGTATTTTAGCTTTGTTAAGTAAATGAAAATTCAATATGTTCTTAACAGAGCTAAAATATGATGCGCTTTCTCTCTGTTCTCTAAAACTCTTCAAAAAGGCTGTACCAGAGCAGGTCCTTTCTCACTTTGCAGGATTTTGCTACTCTAGACCTTGAAGAATTGCATATTTTCTCTATAGGTGCAGTTGTTAGAAATAAGGAAAAAGCAAATAGTATAAAACAACCATGATAGGATTTTTGTAGGAGTGTCAACAGCCCTAATTATGAATCTCTTTTACTATATTTTAAAAAGAAAATTAGCTAGAGAAGAGTAAGGTACTCAGTAAGCATTAATACAACATAAAGCTAAAAATTCCTTTAAAATTTATTTTAGTGACAAAAAGCTTTTAAATACTAATTTTCAGGGAGAGTTGAATTATTTTAACTGAATGTTTAGTTGCATTTAACAAAAAAAATCATAAAATATTCTTACACAAAGTGTAAAATTTTAACCATTACATATTTTTTTATTCCTTTCTGTTAAGAATACAAAATTATTTGTGTCAGAAAAAAAGACAGTATTCCTTGTTTATCTTTAAAAATTCTTAATATAATTATCCCTGTTCCTGGAACAGAGGTAAACCTGATGTATTGTAATGGAGTATTTGGGTCAGTTTGAAGTTTAGATCATGGAACAGACAGGTAAACTGAAGGACACTCTGAAACTGGGGATAGATTTGTAGCATCAGATTTGGCAGATGAGCTGAAATCACAGGATATAATTGAAAAAATCCTACTGAATTTATTCGTGCCTGGGGCTAATAACTCTATTTTGCAGCAAAAATAGATATTGAAATAATACTTACTTGTTAAAACAATTTTTAATAAGATTTCTTTTATCATCTAACACTCCACAGGCTAAATAGAATATTTTAATTATGAAATGCTTAAAGCAATTAATTTCAATTCTCTTTACTAAAATTCCAGAATGCAAAATGATAAGTGCAACACTGAAGGATATAATTACATAAGCTGTGGGTGATATTCTTAACTTGTGCAAACAAGAGAGGCAAAGGGAGTGTTAAAACTTCACTGCTAGGCCCAGTTAAGAATGAGGTTAATTACCAGAACTGTTGAGGCTCTGGTAAGGAAATTAAATTATTCAAGTTGCTCATAATCCATAAACAGAAATACATGCAATTTTTGTTAAGGAGCTATAGGTTTAGGAGTTGCATGATTATGTACATAACTTCCTATTCTCTCCCTTTTCTGAGTAACTTTAGAAAATGCCTAAGGGGCCAATCTTTTTCAATACTAAGTCTGATCTGCACTGGAGTTCCTCCAGAACTATCCTGACTGGCCAGAAGTAAAAAGAGCTTTGATGGCTTTGGTTATGCAGCCAGGGAAGGATATATACAGCTGTGTTAGTATGGCTGGCTTCCACCAGCACCTTCTTTCAAGTGAGATGATAGCTTCACTTTGTATTTTCTAAAACTGAGACTCAGTGCATTTAACAGAAAGCAACAGAAAATTCATTTTTTCTCCTAAGCACACATAGGGCCATAATTCTTTTTCATCTGATTTTCCTAACTAATAGACAGGAAAACAATAGAAAAGGAAGAAATCAGTGGAATGCTCTTATACGTTATGTTTGAAGGGAAAGCCTGCATTAATTTTCTACCTTCCCTTTTATTGTGTACAAACACACATAAATAAGATATTCTCATTTAGAAAATGAGAGAGCAGCCCACTTACCATTTTCTGCTGCAGTTTTCAAGTCGACAGGTTGTGTATTAAACCCACAGAATGCACAAAGAACATGTGTCAGGAGTCTCAGCATGGCAGGCAGTGACAGCAACATTGCAGCAAAGCCACTGCACTGGTATGGGGGTAGCCCTGAATGAATTCCAAGCAACAGGAGAGGTCCTGGTGGAGGCCTGGTTCCACAGTAATGGAAATGTCTGTTCCCCCAGATGCTAGCCCTGCACTGCCTGGGTTACACACGTGCCTGCTCACTGCTCACATGTCACGCACTGTGCCTGCTCTCCTCTCCCCCTGAGCAGAATGTGTGATGTCCCTGTCAGGCACATCTCAAAGGCAGTACGGTTTGAGGGTGTTTCCTCATTTTTAGATTTGTTTTTCAGAAGAAATACTGACTATAGGAATAGTAATTGCTGAACTCGGTTACTAGATAGGTCTCTTGTTTTCACAGAAACCCTCACTGCACAAGCAGTTGACTCCTGCAAGCAAGTTACTTAAAAAGATCATGAGATAATTGCACTCATGAACTATATGAAAAAATAGTTTATGTAATATGACTTTATATCTCCTGTTTCACACTCTAGTCATCATGCATATGTAATTTTAGTAGAATTTCCTTATCCAGGACATTGACAGCACAAAGCATAAATGTTTTAATATTTCCTGCAAGGACACCTGTCCCAGGTATCTGTGTCACAAACCCCAGAACAGGTACTGATAGGCAATGATTACTGTTCCTTTGTACATAAATAGTATATCAAAAGGAAAATGGATTTATATTTCTGAATGCATTTTATTTTAATCTAAATAGTAAATGGGAATAAAGACATGGCTAACAGCACACATAGCAGCATATTTGAACACATTGGTGAAGATAGGGGATGAAGATATAAAGTACACTTGTGTAACAACTTCCAAGTTGACAGATGTGACTGTCAATAATTGCATTTTATAAAATTAAAAGGTTACATCATGGCAGTTAGCATTTATTCTGGGTTAAACTCTTGCTAAACAGAGCCTTAGTCAGAGAAAATGTGAACTAAGCAAAAAAGGCTTTTTGAGATATGAATAACTAAAAAAACCTGGATCATAGTATTTCTAATGTATCTGTGCACCATGCCCTATATTTGTCATTGAGTATGAGCAATTCTAGAGTGTGTAAATGTGGACAAAATTCTTGCATATCTGTGCTGTTAATTCAATGAAATTCAAACAAATTACAGTAAAATGTTTTTTTTAAGTGGGGAATCACCTAAATCATACACAATAGACTACTTGCATCCATTGAGTAATTCCAGTGATTTTAAAGAGGTTATTTTAAGGTTTAATTTGCCACAATACATGCAACAGCTCATAACCCTTTATGAAGATAATACACACAAGTTTAAACAATACAGTGCCCTGAATTTCTTGGGAGGCTACAAATGGTCCCTCAGTGCTCATTAGCAGGCTATAGTTCCCCCTGTCATGGGATTCTGAAGCAAGAGCATTATAGTTCAATTTGCACATAAGCTGCTCATCTATCCAGGAAAAAGTAATATTCAGCATTAATTTGTCCATAAGTTATGAGGAAGAAATGTTCCAAAACAAAGAAAACAAAAAGGTAATAAACCAATTTTTTTGTGTAAACAAAGGAAAAATATGCCATCACAATTTCCTAAATTGGTAGAAACAGCTGCAACAGTCACTGCCTAAGAAAGTATAAAGCTGAGAGAGAGGCAGTACTGATGTTGCCAGTTCTGTGATACTGATTAGTCTTAAGTTCATTGAAAGAAATTGCTCAGTCTTGCAACTCCCCTGGTAGTTAATGGGTTGGAATATGAGTTGCTCATCTGAGATCTAATTTACAAGAAGAATTAAAAGATTGAGCATGCTGATAGTGGGTAGGAGTTGAGAGCTTAAGGAAAATACAGCAGAAGCCTATTTAATTATTTAAGAAAATGAAAAAATTGGTTGGACATGACATTAAAGGAATTTCCAGAACAGGGCCACAAAACATGGAGAGTGATGCTGTGGTGAGTATGCTTGACCTGACCCATCAGAGATGAGCTCTGGCAAAACCTCTGCACAATGGCCCCGTCAGCTCATGAGAGATACCTCATGCCAGTTACACAATGAGAGTACATTTCTTCACAATGCTTTCCTCTTCATACTTATTTCTTACCAAATTACTATCTTCATCTATTATGTGTCTTTTAATATTATCAGAGCTATCACTATAAAATCTAAAGTTTCTTGAGAACAAAGTATCTGCAATACAGAAGCATATCCCAAGGCAATTCTTTAAAAGGTAGATATACTGAATTCTTGTTGAAAAGTCTAGGATTTTGTTATCGTACTCCTCTTTCAGGGCCAGGCTGAAAGCATGTAATTGCACGGCCATGAAAATAACTGTTTCCTGATATGAACATGGAGATCACAGTATGGCTATTAAAGAAATGGGGGTGCTGTTATTGAATACTTTAAATAGCAGCTGAGGTCTGAAAAAATACTTATGATAATAAAAATATAAATTTTATTGTAGTAAAGATTAAGTGTTTTTCAATACAGTGTTTAAACTACTTTGGACCTGACACAGAATGCAGAACAGAAAGTTAGGTCCCTCCTCTTTCTGTTTGGAAACTGGAAGAGTTTGACAGTTCATAAAAGTCACTTAAAAACATATGTTGAGAAGCCAATCCAGAGAGAAATGCCACATAGGAGGGTATGCCTGAAATGCTTCTCTTAGTCTTACCCACCTGATTTTTTCCACTCCACTTTGAAATGCCAACTCAGAGGTCTGGACTATCTGTCAGAGACCTGAGAATGGCTTAGGGATTTTTCTTTGGCATATGCACAATGGATGTGTTAGCCACCTTTACATAGTTCCTTGCTAAGGAGCTTGATATTAGCATCATAGCTAACTATTTGGGTTTTAATCTTCATGGGCTTCTGCAGTAAATCTTAACTTTGTTCTGGACAATGTGCCTTCCTCTTCACAGTGATCTTGTCTTGCTAAGGTGTGTTAAAGAAACTTGAAGATGACCAAAAGATGCAGACTTCTATTACAAAACTGTAGTGGACCTTTTAATGAATTGCCTGGGACAAACTCATGTGTAATACAAACTTAAAAGAAATGTTTTATGAATTATATGTATAATTAGTCTCATAAAATTCATTATTAGCATTTTCTTCCAGTAAAGTTCTGATACATAGAATGTTCCTGTCAAATTATAATTTGCATTAATACATCAGCAAAGTACACACAGTTGTCACTGAGGTACACAACATATTCATCGCCAAGGCAACCAATGACTATAACTATATATTTGAAATGCTAAATGACATTGTATGAAGTACTCCACCAGAAAGAAGCAAACAGAACAGAAACAACAATATGACCATTTTGAATTAGATTCCAAAATGGAATATTTCACTTAAAGAAACAAAAAAACCCCAGTATGTTTTAGAAAGAAGTTAAAAGAAGCAAGAAGTATTAGTAGTTCAAATTGATGGTGGTGAGCCAGGTAGACCGTTTCACACATATCCAATAAATGAAAAACTTGAAGTACTTGAATAATTAATATGGATGCAATACCAACACAAAAATAGCGTTGAAATATTGAGGTCCTTTTTGTCTCTTGGAAAATCTTCCTTAATAACACAATTTTGACTATGAGTGAAAATAGCATATCTCAGTTAGAAATAAAAACTGTCTGATTTATGGCATATAGTAATTTCCTGTTTTTCTTTGCAACATTGTTTCATGCAATTATATTGCTATATAGTTCGCTTTTTCTCTTTTATGTACTGGTTGTGAAATTCTGTCAGCAAATGAACAGAAACTTATTTTACTTAGACTATTCATGATAATATTTAGTTCATGGAATTTAGTTTATTTAGTTTACTCAGTTTTTTTAGTTACTGAGTGTTTGGGGTTGGAAGAAATTGCTGGAGGTCATCTGGTCCAAATAGCAGGGTCACCTAAAGCAGTTGCTCATGACCATGTCTCTGAAAAACGTACAGCTCAGTTATAAAACATGCTGTTTTATAACACATTGTATTTCACGAATATTTTGGTGCTTCTGTCACTAAAACTAGTCAAAAATGCATGAAGAAAATAATTTTATGACTAAGATTATGCATCAAATAATTTATACTATAAATATTCATTCTGGGTATTAAACTGCTCTAATTATGAATGGTTTCCCAGAAGCTACAGCATGTACTTGGAAATGGAATCACTGTTTAAAATAAAAGCGTAAAGCACACTGTGAGCACAGCAACAGATATGAAAGATCCTTAGGGAATGGAAAGTCAGGGACTCTGATATTAACAGCACTGAACTTACTGAATATATATCATCAATATTAACAGCAAACTATATTTCAGATAGACATGAATTAACTTCAGAAACCCTCAGTTTAATTTCTTAAAGTATGGCCATTTGGCCAGCCTTTCCAGTGCCACATCAGGTTGGCAGTTTGAGGACTCCCAGGCATGCAGAGATCCAGGTCTCTTTTTCAGTCTCTTTGAACTCCAGTACGACAAATGCGAGACAAACTTTTCTCATGGTGAGATGAAATTGGCTTCAAGGCCTGCTAAACCCGGTACTTAATATTATTTGGATAATACTTGTAGCAGTGTTTTTCTTATCACTTATTTTTCTTAGTGGCACATGGCTGGATACCAGCAATGAGTGACAGAAAAAGAAGACACAAAGTGTATTGCCAAGCCCAGTGACACACTCTAGTTCTAGCTATTTCTTGATAACTGTTGAAGTAGTGACTTTCTTTGAAAAGCTGGCCAGCTTTTTCTACAGCATAGATAACAAAATCAGAGTCGCAACATTGACTTCAAATGGTAAATCTGGAGTTACCAGAGAATGACAACTATCAACTATTGTAAAAAGTCACTAAACCAGATGGCAAATGTGCTGGTATTTACTTCTTAAAGATAATACTACAGCTGATATGTATATTTTTTATTAGAGGGAAACACAAAATTTTAATATAGCCATATAATTTTTACTGTTAGAAAATGGCCAGAGTTTTATTTAACCACAGAAACAACACCAATAAATTGGTTTCCATAATTGGTGGCTCTGTATGTTTTTAATATAGATATGGTGCATAAAGATATTATTTTCTTGCAGCCCTGTCTATTTAATATTGACTTAAAAATGAAATATATTTGATGGCTAAGAACAAACACTTCATTTGCAAAGGCACTTCCTATTTATTACAGCCCTACTTTATTGAACTTATTTCCGAGATGTAGATAATTTTATTCAAGGGCGGTGTTTAGTATAATGACCTGATATATCCCATATTTTTCCTATTGATGTCCTGTTAAATCATAGATTCTCAGCTAGAAGCATAAAGCCGGCTTATATAGAAATAGTACAAAATTCTTGATAAAAATCACAGGTAAGTAATAATACTTAGGAAAACCACATATATTAAAATGTCTCAGAAACTTTTCGATGTTTTAGACGTGAACTGTTTAGAACTTTAATAAGAAACGCCATGTTTTTAGGAGAAAATCATCTGTCATAATTCCTCCCTCTTCCTCTTCAAAAAGACAATTGATTTATTATGAAAATACAAGTATTTTATGAAAACAAAAAAACAATAAAGAAAAAGCACATAAGGAAAGAAATGTGAGACAGGTTATAATTTCACAGGATGGTTCTTGTATGTCTTTTTTAAGTCTTCTGTTCATGGCAAGGTATTTCACCTATATGCATGTCCAAATTTTAGCTTTCAGTAGCATTAGCATTTTGTTAGCTTAATAATTATATTTAATTTTTGTTGTTGTTGTTAGAATAGTTCTGGTTTTTTTTATATATCCAGATAAAGTATTTTATAAAAGCACAAAGAAAATAAAACATGAGCCTTAACAGAAAATATAGAGGAAGAAATATTAAAAAATAGAGGGAGTAGTGGGGAGCACAATGAGAATCTGAGCAGACTTTGTTGCTCCCTAAACACTGGTCTTTCCCTTTGTGTGGAATAGTACCATCATCTTAAATCATCCACTTTACCCCATACCACTTAATTGTAAAATACAAAATGCTTTAAAGTTTGAAGACCACACCGACATGAGAGAACTGAGAGGGTATAATATTCCCTGCCTACAACCCATGCCTCTGTCAACCAAAGGATTGATGTAAGAGATGCACTGCCTGAATTTTCACTGGAAGTGGGAAAGGAGCTCACCATGGAGCTGAGCTGCTTTTTGCAAGGTCCCTCCTATAATAGTGGGCAACAAATAATTACAAGTAGAGAAATTAATTCAGTTTAGTAAAATGGGATATGGTTAAATGGAACTGGAGCCATTTAGAAGAAGTAAAATTTAAGATGAATTTCAAGAAGATCTCTGAAACTGAGCTTTATTAAGCTGAGGAATTTGCTGTCCTAGCTGTCATATTTTCTCCAGATCACAAGCTCATGTCTTCTCTGCACTGTTTTCTCATTTTCATGTAAAGATTCATTTACACAAAGTGTATTTCATAGCTCAAACTATTTGCAGAGATGTTTCGTTATTTGTTTCATATTTGACTTAGTCCTAAGTTCTTCACTGAAGCACTTTGGTGTTTTTAGTTATGTGATATTCATTTTTCCATAGCCTGATCCAAGTGGCCAATGTTCTGAAAGTATTATGATTAATATCAAGAATAATAAAGACTAGTTATCATAATAAAAAAAATGCTAATCAAACCTTCACACCAATTACCACTGTGTGATATCACTGACACAAGTAAATAGCTGACAAATTCAAATGAAGAGGCCTTATAATGGAAGGCAAACAGAAATCCCTGTGTAATTTTTAGTCAAAAACTCTCATTTCAAGACATATCTGAAATGTCAGTATCAACAGAAACACCCATTGAGTACACATGGAATAAGGAGTTACAGAACATGCTTACATTGTTCAACATACTTAATAGACGAAAACTTTAGAATGAGAGAGGTCAAAAGCACCTTCAAGAAAACAAAAACCTTGCTAGCCTCAAGTGCAGCTCTGTTTTACTGGTTATACTTTGCATATCTTTTGTGCTGAGAATTTTACAAGGAAAACTTACTGCTGCATATGGACAGCAGAACAGTAGAGTGGATGCACACACAACTTAGCAATTTTCCAAGCTACTGCAAGTCTCCCAAAGATACAGGAACATTTTGCTTTTCTCAGATGAGATCCGTGACCAACAATGCATGGATATTTTTTGTACTGAAAAAAAGAAGTGAAAATACCTATGACTGATTAGCAGGTTTATTATATCAACTATTGGTTCCTGAAACAAACAAAGGAAAAAGACACTTTAGAAGAACGTGCATAATGATGACAAGATGACTTTTGATTTTATTCTATTTTCATACTGATATAATGAGAAACAGGAATAACAAGGAATTGCAAGGCAAATTTTTCTATAAATACCTCTGTGATTGTGTGGAGGAGAGATCTCAGTCTCACATAGACAGGATACTGCTTTTAACAATTAAGGCATTTACTTGTCTGCTTTTAATTATTTGTGTCTCAGCATTAGTTATCCTTTGAGGAAAAAACTAGTCCCAGCTTCACTGTGTAAACAGGTCTTTTTACGTACCTCGATCTGAATGATTTTAAACTGTATGGAGAGTCAACTGAGACTCTCCCTGACAAACAGAGCTAAGAAGTTCTCAAATTATATCTGCATGAGGTTTGTATGAGATGTGTGAACTTTTGTACCTGTCAGTGAACGCCAGAGAGTGACAGTGAAAGGTCTGCATTTAACACAAGAACAAGTCACTGGACTCCTCCCTCTTAAGAAAATGTTATTACCTTAGTACTTCAGTAAGTACTTCAGGAGTTCAGTAAGAAAAAAAGAAATGAAACCAAAGCCAAGTATATTTAGAAAACTTAAAAATTTCCTTCAACTTCTGATTTCTAAGATCAGTGCACGCAAACTCCACTAAATATGCCCTTCCTGTCATGTGTTATCTGTAGCTAATACTGGACTGGTCTTTGAAAGAAATGAAACACCTTTCCAGGCTGACCAGGAAACCTGACACCGGACTTCACACCCAGAAACCGAGGTTGACAGGTTGAGTGTACTTAGGCAAAAGAAGGAAGGACGTTGAAGACCTATTTAGGGTCTGAGCAATTGTAGGTACAAGGTACACTTTTTACATATGTCAGGGAAAGTATTAAATCACATTTATAAACAATACTAGAAAAAAGAAGGGCAGAAAAAAAGAGTCACAATGGAAATCCAAGCCTTATATGAAGACCAGTGGCAAAATCTATGTATAAAAAGAATAGTATTGCTTAACCACCTTGGTAAACACCCTCATCTTTTGCTGTGGACATGACGTTTGCATGATTGAAAAATAAGGTGCTGTTGAAGATACACTTCTAGGAAATCTACAGAAACATGCAGCAACTCTTTCAATCCTTATCAATTAGAATAATTTTCAAGGATAGCATATATTTTTACCCAATAATTAAGGAAATTTAAAATAATTTAGGTGGGTGTGCTGAAAGGATAGGTGTTCTTGTAATTTAACTTTGGTTCTTGAAAGTAATAAGCAGATGAAAGTAATAAGCAGAATGAATGTAGGAAAAGTATTAATTTATCCCCTGTTCCTCATTCTGAATTTATCAATTAGAATATAAGTTCCATCTTCTCTTAGTTACTTTTCTCACCATAGGATGTTGATTCTTACGTATAGCAAAGAGGAGAAGGTTAGGTGGCATTGGATTGTTGCAAACACAAGACTAAGCATAAGAGGACAAAGGCAAGAATAGAGCTGAAGTCTAGGAGGCTGCAAATAGAGATTAACAGTAGCTGACATTGCCAAAAGTACTTGTTTATTCTTATACTGTATTGTTTTGTCTCATATCCCTAATGATTTATTTAGAAAATCTATTAGTCATGCTCTACAATGTCACAAAATCCATAGGATTTAAATTATCACTTTTAACTCATATTTCTTAGTGAAAAAATTATCACTATATTCTTCAGAGAGATTAACACAGAATTTAAAAAAAACTTCTCTAAATTAATTTTACCAAAACAGTGATAAAATATTTTATATTTAATTCTACCAGAGGCAATCCTAATGTAGAATAGGCTTCTGCAGCTGTCATCATTCTTTATGTTTCTGTCAATGTTTGTTCTTTCAATTTACTGACTAAGAAGTGGTGAGAAATCAGTAGTTCAGTAAGAACTCTTCTGCTAAAGAAGAATTAGGATCATATCTGAAGTTATGCATTCATATCCAAGTAGAAGTATTTGCTTAGTTATAATTTATGGCTGTGACTTATGCAGCACAAATAAGATGCCTTCATCACCACATAAACACTCAAAAACATTGATCTTGTTCTGAACTTGTCCTTGTACATCCCCACTTTTAAATATTCAGTCGTTTTTTAAAAAAATCTTTAAGGAACAGATGCACAAAGCAAAGGGGTCAAAAGAAGCCTTTCTTAAAATGTTGAGGAGGCATATTAAATTCATTACCATTAGAAAAATTCGAGATATTCTGGTGTGCCTGTGAGATTCTCAGAGGCTGGTACTCAGGATTTTCTGGATGCGGTTTCCTTAAGGCAATTTGAAAGATCGCACAGTATGTGTTTTGTTTAAGTTTTGGCCCAATGTAGGTCTTATTTATGCAATTTTTGTCACAAAAAATTATTTTCTTAAACAGAGTTAATTTTTGTAGACCCAGTTGTGGTGGATACAATAATTTAATGACATTAACGAAGTGTAGATCAATTCTGTGGCATAACTGGTTGATATAACTGAAAATAACTTAAAAGCTGACACAATACTTATTCTCAATTAATCTAAAATGTTTATTACAGTGTTTATAGTTAAGGCAGTTTATAATGAAAGTTTTAATTGTCTATATTGTACATAATAATTAAGCTTACAGGTATAGAAACATAGAAGCATATATCATTAAGCTATTTTAAAAACAGAGTGAATCACTCTATATCCTGTAATAACATTTAAATGACTGAGTGAAACATACTGGTTCTTTTCCTAAAAAGCATTTAATTCTAAAGAATGTAATCTATGGTCAAACAGTTTTGGAATAACAGCAATGAAGAATTTAATAATTTTATAAAGGATGGATGTAGTGTGAGATTTTTCATAGAATTTTGCCTAGAACCAAAAACTTATATTAAATTTTCTCACTCAATGGTGATGTCAATAAATAAAGTACATTGGCTGTATATCAAATATGCCTACTGCAAAAACATTTTTTCAGTGTAATAATTTTAAGGATTTATGAAGAGATTATTTCATTTTCTTTTTTTTTTTAACTGAAGGGGTTGTAGTGCATTTTAATGCTTGGAGAACTGAAGGCTTGATTTAATGAAATAGAGCTAAACATGGTATGGGTAGGTAAATAAGCATTTTTATTTCTGGGCATTCGTTCTTTTTCTTCAACCAACCCTGGTATTACAGTCTGAAATAGTTTAGAATAAAATCTCAGTTTTGCGTGTCTGAGTTCCTGTGCCCTGAAGAAACATTCTATAAAGACTTTAGAAAAGTTCTTTTTGACCTTTATTCTAAATTCAGACTGAAATAACTCCACAGAAAGAGAAAAGCAAATAGATTGGGATAGTCCTTACAAGGTAGGGGGATTTTTACTATTTTAGGAGTACTAATCACCATAGCTGCTGCACCATTATGGACTGTTAATAAACAGTTATTGTCATGCTTTCCTGGTAATTAAACTAAATACATGGATGAGCAACAAGGTAACTTTTACCTCCAATTAACATGCCCTTTCACCTATTAAATGTAATCGCACTCTTACTTATATGTTGAGGATAAACCACACTATATTTTATAATCTTGTTAGTATTCATGCTTTGTTAACGAAATTTGATCAGCTTATTAAAGATGCTGAGTTTCTATAGTTAAGTCACATCTGTTGTCAGAAGTAATTAGATCAGGTGGCAAATGACAGCACCTTTCCTGACAGATGCTTTAATGCTGAGAGTAAGAATGCCCTAAATGTCTCTTTGAATAATGCCAAGATTTCAGCTAGGGTTTATTTGCCTTGAGCTTTCAAAGTGGAACTTTTGGAGCAATCTGACATAGTTCCAGACAGGAATATGTGTGACTTTCACTTCCAGTGTTAGAGGAAAAGAGAAACTCCTTCAAGATGGTTTTTAATAAAGATTTGTCTTGGAAAGGTAGAAGATAATGTTATCAGACTAACTCAGTATGTTTTCTTTTTAGCATATATACACATACTCTGTTAAGACACAAAGGATATTGCATTATGCATTTAAGCATATCTCAGACAGTAAATTACTTCAGTCTAATGACTCCATTATTCAAATAAATGTGCTGACAAGCTGGTAAAGATATTATTTTATGGCAGGCTTTTCATCAGACAGCCATGAAATAATGCTGGCTTTCTGCTTGTGAATCAGAGAATACACTTTTTTAGTGAACTTACCTTACAAGAAAGCACTGTAAAATGCACTATGAAAGAATCTCTTCCATCATTTATCCACAATCTAGATAGAAAACAGGTAACAGTAGTGTGGGTTTCCCAGGTCTGTTTGGAAATACACATTCATGCTTCCTGGTCCATATGATTCTGTATAAGACAAGAATTGTAGGAATGTCTTCAATCAATTCTCTGCATTGTTTTATCCTTGCAAACTATAGTGGAATCATGAGTGCTCACCAGATTGACAGTCCCTGCCCATGTGCCATCCAACCACTTGGAGGAGGGGTTCAAAGGCACACGCTGACAGCCACCAAGGAGGATATTCTTTGTTACTGGCATCCCATGCGAAAATGTAATAGAAATTTTGGTGGTAGCAAGAAAGATTGTTCTTGCTCTGTGCATGCTCAAAGACCAGTGTTCTTTCTTTTGTCTCTGACAGGTGAGTGTCAATTATGTTTCTCTTCTGGTTTTTTCGGCCATACATCCATCAGAGTCTGGGTCCATACAGTTAAAGGTGCCCCCATCAAATTTGATGAAACAAAAATGTTTTAATTATTGTAATTACTCTCTTAACAGTAGATTGATCGGCAGAATGAAATGAAATTAAGTCTATCCCATTTAACAACTCTTAAGTTCCATAGGATGTCTTCAGTGGGTCACAGCTCGAGTCATTTAGGTCCATACTTCTGGATTGGTTCCTCATTCTTTGTTTTTAATGTTCTTAATAATTCTTTACACTTGGGAATTTGCAACACAGCAGTCATATTATTTTGCTTCAGTTTCTTATAAACTGGAAGATTCTGATCAATATAAATTGTGTACAGAATGATATCATATGGAATGATAAGGAGGTGAATTATAATCTGAGGATGATACTTATGTCATTCCATTTTTCTCTGTCTTCTTTATCCTTATGTAAGACAGAATAAACACAAGAGCGGGCATTCATTGCAGGTCAGAAGAATTCTCCATGAATGGATATTCACAGTGACAATAATTTCCTGGTCAGAAAACGGGAGTAATTCTAGCTGCCCTTTAGCACTGCGTTATGTCACATCTGGTTATATTTGTATAACACACACCAACGTGACAACTCAGTGCATCATATTGGCTTAGTGCAAGAAGATAAAGCATAAATGGAAAGTGACTGGCTATGAAAGTGATGTATGATGCCTCAAAACAGAACCTGAAAAGAAGAAAAGGGACAGGATTCATACCTTATGAAAACAGGCAGGAAGATGGCCAAAATATTTATAGGTCCAAACTTAAATGTAAGAAATTATTAGAAGGAATACCATTTTTACTTTAAAACAGCATTCAAAAGCACAAGCATAGTGCAATAGAGTGTTATTTATGCACAGATCACTAAAAAACATGAGAATAAATGTGCACAACATTCCACGCATTAATCATCTAATGAGGCCAAACAAAGGGAAAAAAGTCCAGTACAGTGTTTGCAAGCAAGGATCACAGGATCTATATGTATTTAAGTATGCTAGGTCCTGTGGCAGACTGTGTTAGTACACTCGACTTGTGCCAGAGAATATGCTGTCTAGCTTCTGCTTTGAATTAGAGTTTTGTGTTGAATTCTCAGTGACATGTCCAATGTTGATGGACAACACTGCAACCCCTCTATAGATAAGGATTAAACCAAGGAGTAGCCTGAAGTATGAAAGACACAGTAGAACTGCCTAAAGAGGACAGAAATTATAGAGAAAACAGACAAATGTGTGATTTTTCTACTTACCTCACAGGACCCAGCAAACGGAGGGGAAAAAGGTTCAGTGTAAATGCTTCTCCAAAAGCTGTTGGCACTTTGTTAGGGGCAGCAATAGGTAAGTGCTGATTACACCAGGAGTTATCATCATACAACGCAGTGGCTGAAAATTTGTATCATATCAAGTGACACACCCTTTTGCAGACAAAAAGCAAAAGTAATCGTGTCATCTATGCATTTCTCTATTGCTATTATTTTGTGGCTTATTTATTAACAATCCATTTTTGAAGCTATTATCAGAAACTATTTCAGTCCAATGAATAAAATGTTTTCTTTCTCCAGACTTGCAATACTGGAGTCTCTCAGTATCTTGGTTTATGGTGACTGAATGATCTTAACAAGACTTACTAATCTGGGTGTATGTGCTTTGTGCTTGATAATCATTTTTTTATATCAAACACCCCAGTTTCTTGATCAGGTTGAAAAAACAAAAAAAAAGAAGAAAGCCAGAAAGACTTATTCTGGGTATTTCAACTTATACTCATTTCATGCTCTTGCTTATTAAAACTAACAATTTTTCAAAATCTTTTTTATTGATGTAGTTCTAACCTCCATTCAGTTTAGCTTGGGGATATAACCAGTTTCTCTCGAACTGAGCCGATTTTGACCCATAGCCCACATGTTCTTACTTTTCGTACCACAAATACGATTTATTATAGTAGAATAGTGGAATTCAGAAGTTGTAAAAGGAAATTTTATATAATATTCCTTTTAGAAAGCATTCTGTAGGATATTCTCTTTATTGTTGCTCTGTAAAATCTTACTCTCCCATATGCTGTCATTTCCACTCAATAAAAAAGCCATTCATTTTTTTTCCTTTCAGAAGTGTAGTAGAAATATATTGTACTTCAGGATTATTTTTTTCCAAAGAAATTTAAGTCATTCATTTACTAACTCTTGAAGTCAGACAAGTTGTGCAGAAGTACTTTATACAGTAAGTACGATAAATTTCAAGCTGTACTGGTAGAAGAATGTGAATAATGGAAAAATTATTCACAAATATATTATTCCAAAACTTTCAAGAAACCATACATATTAAGTTCACCTACCCACTCCAGGAAAGAAATAAATGATAAATAAATATTTCAGGAGTAATTCATTCAAATAATTTATTTTAAAATTATCCCTGCCCTGATTGAAACCCTGTTGAAATAATTGATCTCACTTCTGCTTGTTCAGCTTCATAAAGAAATACACAAGAAGCTCCAGTATTTTATAGAATCAGGGTCTTTTAACTTCTGTCAACTTTTAACCCAGTTTAAAGCATTATTTTAGGCACTACAGATTCACTTTTATTTTTAACTTTCCCATTCCTTCAGTTTTCCTCCCCCCAATTTTTTACAATTTAAAAATGTCATATTGCAAAATGTGTGACATAGTTATTTCTTAAATTATTCTGATGGTTCTTTATACTTTTTATTTAACAGAATTGGTAGGCAATTGTATCACAATTACCTATTTGGTGGCTAGTTTAGCAACTTATTTATGGTGAATAAAATATTATGTAGTGAGAGTTCTTCTACTTCACTTTTCCATAACTTTAGAATTAAACCTTCAATACAGTAAAAAACTGCGGGTTGATTTTTTTTAAAGCATGCAGAGATTCAAATAAGCAGTTAAACAGATCTTCAACGGAACACAACAGCAAAAGCCAATAAAGTCCCTTGTAATCCAAAGCTTGAGTAAATAAGCCTTCATGTAGCACATGTGAGCCTGGAATTAGTTTCCTCTTTGAGAAGAGCAGGAGAATGTGAATGTCTCCCATCTGGTTCAGCCACTCTTTAGATCCAGATAGGTTAGGATACTGTCCATGTCTACAAGTAGCTCCATTTTACTTGTAGGTTCATAAAGGGAATGGAGACATCAAAGCACTAAGTTCTGCAGCACCTGACTTTTATAACTGCCAGATTAGGCAGTAATTTCTTTATGAAATACACAAAGAGCTTTAGGAACGGCAGCCAAAAATGCCATTGCATAGCTCAGTACCTTAAGCTAGAAACTAAGGAATACTAAAAAAGTAATGTGTTTTCACACCTCTTTTATTGTCTTTCTTTTAGGGTCAAACAATTCATTTTTTTATTCAAAATCAGAGAACAGGCAGTCATTTTTAGGGAGGAGAATGTTTAACTAACCAGCACTTCAAGGACTAGGACATTGATTTTGGACATGGGGCACCTGTTTTCAGTTCCTTATTCCACCTGAAGCAATTTGACTTACTCTTTTTAGCTAAACCTGTGTAGTATATGAATCTTGATTCAACAGGCCAAAAAAACCACATTCATTGTTTTGCATAGTCAACAGACCACTTGCCTTATACAGGTAAGTTTGAATCCCATTCCTGATTCCAAAGACGTATATTTTTATCTGAAGTGTTGAATGCAGCCAAGGCCAGATGTAGAACCAGAGTATTCCCAAGTGATTTTCTTAAACATAGTCTAAAGTCATGTTCATATTCTCTGGACCAGTGAGTGTTGAACTACTTCATGCAATGTGCAGTTACCTTCAGGAAGGTCTTCAGAATACCTTGGAGTGCAGCAATAAAATATTCACAGAAGGGATGTGATTTCAAATCTTTGCAGTCAGAAGAGGCAGTTATCCCCATATCTCCCATCTCTCCTTTCCTTCCTCCTTAACCTGAAGCTATTGAAACACACATGACTAAAGAAAGAAGAGTTTGGATTTTTACATCTTGGTTAAAAACAACTGTTTCTTCTCAATCCATCTAAAGTTGTTTGCAGAGCAGCTCTTTTTTACATCTGAAGACAGAACTCCGCGGTGCACTCAGGGCATGTGATTGAGACTGCTCTGAGCAGGCAGTGTCACTGAGCAGCACGTCTGCAGTAAGTCTAGTGCATTGACCTATTGTGCTAGTGGTAAGTCTTCTTTTAACTGGGAACTTCATCTCTCTCTCTTCAAGAGCTATCATATAGGGCCTTGCCTGATAATTTCCATGTATTCACATCTGACAAATGAAATATCTTCTATAATTCTAAAACTTTTTGACAGATAATAATGATCAGTGACTTGTGTCTGCAAGATTAAATTATGGATCACCTATTATGCAGTATATGAACTGAATTATTAATTGAACATGTATTTATTCTCATTTCCCATTAATTTGTAGCAAGAATTATGTCTTCCAAGTTTACCAGTAGAGTTCTCATTTACCAATAATAACACTTTGTCAGTGTTTAAATAATTTGACTGTAGTACACTTTCTATATTTTCAGAGTTCCAGTGATGCTTCATTACTGCCCTGAAAATCATCAAGAAAAGAATGGACCATTACATTTTGAAGTGGCTGGTGATTAAGAAACTTTAAAATATCATGAGATTTCCCTGTATTTAAGGCATGAGTGACTACAGAGAAAATCATACTCTTTTGATCAAGTCTTAGTCTAAAAAGATGGCCATTTCAACTAAGAGCTAATATATTGTTGGCAATACAGGATAGTCTAGTCATGTCAAGATGTATTATTTCAGTAATAGGTAGGTTTTAGAACACAAGTTCACTGTTAAGTGATCCATTTGAATGTCTATGGGTGACATTGCAGTATGCTATTCTTCCTTTTACTAGCACCAATTTACCCTTTTTTTGTACTTTGATGGTTTTTTTGAAATATGATTTAGTAATTCTGTTCTCAGAAGTTATGCTAGAATTATTTTAATGGTTCTACCCATTCAGATGCTGTTTTACATCTGACAGTCTATTATAATGAGCTGAGAAACCTCTACATCAAAAACTACGTGTCATGATACCTATTTCTCATCTTACTGAGGCATTCAAAATAATTTTTCTACTTATTCTAGGAAGTTCTCCATTTTTAGCAACATTGCTGTCACAGCCTTCATAAGGGGCACAGTCTATGTGGGTTGCAATCAACTGACTAAAGTCACACAAATGATGTCGTTTATGATATTCTCCTTGAACAGGATCTGCTTCTCAACCTTTTTTTATTGTACTGAAAGACTATAATTGCTGAATGTTTTTTAATCTCTCATTAGCATATTTTTAAAATAATCTCTGAACAATAAAGAAGTGATCATAAAATTGAATTTTGCTGAAATTCTCTAGGATGAATTGGAGCTTCCTTGAAATACATTTCCAGGTTGTATGTTTATTTCAGTGATGGTTAATTATTTTTGTATGTGAAATTCTAGAGATATTTGTATATCTAAGTTATATGTCTTTATCCAAAAAAAAAACCAACTTGAAAAAGAGTGTGCAGGACTTGATCAAGAAAGTGAAAAGTAGGAAACTAAAGAAAAGACACCACAGATTTTCAGTTGCACTCTCAGGCATTCCCAGTTCTTTGCTTGACTGACAAGTTTTCATGCAGAAAGTTCCAGTGAATGATTTGATAAGTTTGGGGGAAATTTAAAGTTTTATTCATTTCAGATCTCTTTTCAAATTCTCATCATCTTGAAGTACAAAACTCAGTGCTACAAAGCCCACTTTCCATAATCACATAGGAGTTGAAAGTGCACTTGTTACACATGATAACGGAAGTCTGTGAGAAGACTCATCCATTTATGTCTTGTGTCTGAATGAATACTTCTGGAGAGCTGTGTTAAGTCCTTCCCAACCTGTGTCTGAAGAAGAGAGAAATGAGATAGATGAGATGCTGTTATTTAAAGCCCAACTCTATAGATGTATTAAACAAGTCTTTCAAATAAAATTTAATAATGTTCATAAAGGCCAAGCATTTATTCATCACAAAAATGTACCTTTCCAGATGGAGATTATTATAATAATAACTATATTCTACTTTTATCTAGCTTTACAGTAGAAAAAAGTGGTCTGGTATAGTATCAGACTTTAACAGATGAAATCTCAACCACAAATCTACACTCATGGAGTTTTTTCAGATATATTATGCAGAACAGTTTTAGGACAACCTGAAATGTAACCTTTTCTTTCTGAGCTTTATAATTAGTTCTTATCTAAAGATTAAATCTTGTATTATAAGATCTGTGGTATTATGAAATTAAATAATCTAAACTTTAACATTCTTGCTGTTGGTTAATGAGTCTTTCACAAGACTATTATTGTTCAATTTAGAAAGCTCTGGTGGGAGTTGATAATTTTTTGTTCTTCTAAATTTTACAAGCTTTTTCAACCCAGAGAATCTATTTAATTCATTCAATTTAGTAACCTTCAGCAGACAATGTCACAAAATCTGGATGTTTTAGTCAAAATATTATTTCTCTTTATTTCAACAATTACTCAAAAAACATAAAAATATTCTTTCCTGGTAACTGAGCAGCAGGCTGAGTTGATCAGTACAAACAGGTATGATTATAAGTTGAAACAGCTACAAAAATAAATCAAGGAAAACTTTTTCTGAAGGCCAGGAATTCAGTAAGGAAGTAAGTAGAGCTTCTGTATAGTCACTCCTTCAGTAGCAGCTATTTTTCCTCCGTATAACATAGATAATGGCTTTTGCAATGACATTTATTTCTCTGCCAATTTTTCCTGGAGTATTTATATCCTTTTTTTTTTTGCTCATCCTAAGAAGGCTCATATCATTGTGGTCTATTGTCACTGGGGACTGAATTGGCTGTGCAGGTCCAATTAATTTCCACTGCCATTGGACGACATCAGTTTCATCACGTTTATGTTGCCATGTTCCCACAGATTTGGGTTTTTGGCAATGATACTTCTGGATTTCCATGACCATTTTCATGGACAACTGAAATACTGTCTCTGGGAAAGGAAAAAAATAAAAGGGTGCTGGTTATTTCCAAACATTTTCCACTGCTTGATTGCTATGACAAAATACTTGAAAAATTGCAGTCTCTGTAGAAGATCTGTGATTGAAGGACAAATCAAAAATAATTTCTCAGGGAGCTGAAACATTTAATCTTCAAATGGCTGCTTCTAGATTCTTGCCAAGAGTCACCTGGAAGGGATAAAGCTAAAAATAGAATTACAGAAAAAAAGCAATCTTGGGGCTGTTTTACTGCTAATAGAGAAGATGTTGTTGTGTTACCCATCATTCTGAAGATGTGGCAGCTTGTGGATCAACTGGTTTAACAAATGAACAAAAATTGTTTCTCCCAAAGAACAAGATTAAAGAATGTAAGTTTTGAAGTGGGTATCCAGTCTCAAACTCAAGTCCTTAGCAGTCTTTATATGCAGTAATAAAAGGTAAATAAAGTACTTCTCAGTCTACAGTCTGGTGGCTAACTGCTTGTTAGTAGCTTAGTAGTAAGGCAGTATTCTGCACCCAAGATATTACTTTTTGGGGATTGTTGGAGTAGGTACCTTTAGGCAGCCTGTTACTAAAACGAAATCATTTTCTTGGATGGAACTGTTATATCTGTTACTGTTACAAGGTCAGTTAGTGAGATTTGCTAAAAAGTCGTTTGCTTCACTGGTTATTGTTATCTCCCTATGCTTTCTAGAAAACACGTGTTTCCAATGAGGCCTAGAACTTCTGAGTTAAATAAAAATTATCACAGTATTTACTTTAGAGAGGAAAGCTGGTTTAAGTCTTGCAGGCCCAAACACCATTGAAAAGTTATATAGATGTTTATGTAGGTATCTAAAGGGAGTGTGTCAAGAGGATGGACCAGGCTCTTTTCAGTGGTTCCAAGCAATAGGACAAGACGTAATGGACTAAAGTGGTGCACAGGAAGTTCCACCTGAATATAAAGAAGAACTTTTTTACTGTGCGGGTGACTGAGCACTGGAACAGATTGTACAGATAGGCTACAGATTCTCCCTCACTGGAGATATCCAAGAACCATCTGGACATAATCCTTTGCCATGTGCTTGTGGACAACCCTGTCTGAGCAGGGAGCTTGGACCAGATGACCCACTGTGGTCCCTTCCAACCTGACCCACTATGTGATTCTGTGAAAACATTAAAGAAAGACATTTTGGTTTTGACTTCACCTACTCCAAATTTAAAAGTAAATAAATGAGACCGGCACATATATTCATTAAGAATATAATATAAACACCAAAATATTAATAATTGTAATTATTAACTTCAACCTGTAATGGAATAGGCAATGTTTAATAACAATAAAAACTCTCAAATTTTGTTCAGGGCTCAGAAAACCCAGTTACTTACATGCATGGCGTATTTGCACACACAGTGATTATCTGAAAAGGTAATTATTTAAGACAACATAAAATATTGTTCACCAATCATGCATAATAACTTGAGTAATAACAAAAAAAAAGAACTCTCCTCCCCCCAAATCTGTCAGTTTAACTCAACCTGAAACAAAAAATGTCCTTGGTTTCTGTTCAAACTCTTTCTTCTCCCTCTCCTCTAGCTTCCCCTCATGCTACTCTCAGTTCTGATGTAATTTCCTCAACAAAATTCATTAGGAAAAGAGAGAATTTTTTTTTTTTTTTAAAAAAGCACTAGTTTGAACAGTGGAAAGTTAAAACCTGGGAAAAAGGAAAAGCAGGCACAGGGAAAACAAAGAATCTTGAAAGCAAGCTTTTTTGAAAGTAGAATGCCATTCAAAAAATATTTGACATCTTGATGAGTATTTTGCAAATTATATCTGCAGTGATAAGGTTACATTTGATTTTAATATGAATAAACTGCATTTATTAGCAAGAGGTTGGAATGTTTCTTAAAAAGATAGCTCATGAAATTACAGTGTTTCAGTTCTGCTTTGGTCTGATCAAGGACCACATCTGGACTCCTCAGTAATTTAAAAAATACACCCATTATTATTGACAGGGGATTTAGAAAGGCAGGTTTATAAATCTTACAGGCAAGGATGATAAAATAAGGAAGTGTTTGAAAATGAAGTTAATTATTATTTTACCATTTTATGCTATTGTAACTATGTACATATACTTTACTTGACTTTTGCCACGATTTTTAAAATGAATAAACACTACAGAGCCAAAGAATAAGCAGTTCGAGAAAACGCTGAAGAAAAACCATACAAAGCAGATCATTTTAGCATTATTTCTTTTTTGTGAATAATGAAGACCATGATATTGCAAAGGTATCTGTTTAGTTAAAATCCTTGAGCCATATAAAATACTAATGATGACCAAAATCTGGTGTTGCCGCCTGATGAAATATATATTTGGCAAAGTGTATATAACTTACAAGTGAAGGATTTTTCTAAATGAAATACGTATGTTTATTTCTTATTCTCTAATGTTTTGTAAGTTTTAAAAAACATTCATCTAATTTAATGCTATTTTAAACATAGTAGCTGTAATTTCACCTTGCGCTTGGAGTAATATAGGCTTAATTGCATTGATTCAGCAGCTAGATAAAACAAAAAAAAAAGTTCTGGATATTGAAATGGTACCATCTTTCAGGTCTGTTGAATATGTTTCTTAAACTTATAAAAACCACCTGCATGCCATGTAACAATATATATTTTTATGGTGAAAGCAGCTGCTCTTGTAAATGTAGTGTTTCTTTGAAAAGCCCAGCTTCCATGTCATGATAAAAAACATATGTAGGCATTTTTCAACTCTTTTTAAAGTTAGGAATCATGGCCTGATTACCACTTGATGTATTTAGGCATTGTCTGACATCTCCTTTTTTAGGGCTGAGGAGATTTTTAGATCAAGAATTTCATCTACTAATAGGAGCATGGAAAGAAAACTGCAAGCAACAGCAGATCTTTGAATCTGGAAGCAGAACTATTTACCAGGAGCTCTACACCTGGCTCAGATTTCTGTACATAACAAACTTTGTTCCACAATCACATGTGGAACAAGCTATGCTGATTTCTCTTCCCAAGGGAGGCAGTTATAATAGGTCATGGGCTCTGCTCTGAAAACAAGACTTTGTGGAGCCATACTGCTTCCTCACCATTTTACTGTATCCTGTATCTACCGCCCACAGATATTCAGAAGACATTGTATGATAAGTTTTTCTCAAAAACTGTTTTCCCTAGTGAATTTTTATCAGAGATCTCTCATATTTTCTTGCACTGCTACCTCCAGATCCTTTTCCTTCTATGTATATTGAGAAACAACCATAGTCAAATAGGTTTTATATTATTTTCATCTCTATTCTTTTTAGATAATACCCCATTAGGGGAACTGACACTGAAAATATATACAATTCCTTATCTTACAAAAAGCTTATTTTATTAAAAATCATGGTATTAATAAGTTGGGTATTTGCGGGTTAGCATATATTTTGTTTACACCAAAATACATGATTAGAGAAATTAACTAGTGTCGGATGGAATAATCAGCTGTCCTTAAGAATAAAAAGAACTTAGTGAAATAGCCCTCTACAAAGGAATGGGCTATGTAGGATCATGAGGCTAAAATCCGTGTGCTGAAGTGAAAACACTGTTCACCTTCTGATCAGTATAAACCAGCATGTTTTACTGGCTTGTTTCATTTTCATCAGAGACAGATTTTTGTACTTGAACCAAATAACTGGCAATGAACCTATGGAATGATTTTCAATGTTTGTATTTGCAGAGCATGAACTTCATAAAACTATAATCAAACTAGTTTTAGCTTAATGATAACCTTATTGTAATGCAGTAAATTTTCCTCCACTGCACCATCCTGTGAACGATCTCCACTTCTACTTGCAACAGTTCCCAGTAGCAAACATCTGTTCTGAAAAGCTGTAGCAAAACCAGAAAAGTGACAGCAGATAAAGAGGTTGTAGGCCTATTTGCAAGGCTTCAGAGGCACTGAAAGAAATGGCAGGAAAAGTCACAGAGCGTGTAAAACCAGCTCCATTGGCTTAGGTTAAAGACTTAGGTACTTTACCTGTATTAGCACCTAGAAAACTGCAAAGATGGGAGACATAAATTTAGAATGTATGGTAGTTTTTGTGCATTGTCAGTCCATGATCATTTTGGTAGCCATGCCTCACTTCTGTGTATCACTGGATTTCTCTTCCCTACACACATCTATTCCATCCTTAAACTAGTTTAAACTTTCATCTTTCTGGAGCTAATATTGTAGGAGGAATCATGACCTTTATTATTATTTTTATCATCATCATTATTTATTTATTTCTGATAATGTATTTGGTTCACTCTCTCATAACCTCCTTGACTTTGTAGACCTGTATCATAACTCCCTTGATTGCCTGATAGTCCCAGTTTATTTAGTTGTTTCTTGGATGCAAGAAGGCCCATTCTTGTGATTAATGTAGAGACCTTCTTGAACTTGACCTTTCAACCTGTCCTTATATCCCTGAGATAGGGAACCAGGAGTTAAGTAGCAAGTGAAACACAAATTTTTCCATGGCACAGTAATTTTTTATGTTTTGTACTTCATTTCTCTCCTAATAATTCCTGACATGCAATTTACAGTTTTTGCTTGACTCAATTTGCTTTCTCAAGGAACACCTGGAGAAAGCTTGACAAAGAATAAAGTTACTGAAAATATATGGAAGAGAATGAGTTCTTTGCAGTTTAACAAAGTTTTCTTTGGCTAGAAGACAACGACATGTATAAAGACAGAATTTTTAGATTTCATGGCAGAAACTGATTGTTCTTGCGGACATCAGATCACAGTCCAACTTCCAGCTTATGAGTTGTAACTATGTTTCTTATTGTTGTAGAAATGGCAAGTTGCTGCAGAATTTGAATGCCGAAACAAGACGACTGCTATATGTGGCCTGACCATGACAGTCCCATGGATCACTTGTACATCAGGACCCCTCATGTCTACTTCCTGTATGATGATATTGCTTCAGAAGCCATCCCATTCTAACAAATTACAAAGTAGTCTAGACACAATAATGCAAAACCATTGCATTCTAAGGAGTTCAAGCCTCTTGACAATCTGATATTATCCACAAAATCAGAGCTGAATTAGTAGCAATCCACTTTCTTAGAAAGGATGCTGCAGTATTGCTAGCAGGTGTTTTGAAAAATGTGCCAAAAACTCATTATAGTGATTAAACTTCAACCAATATTTACAGGGTTTTTTCCTCCCCTTACCAGTAAAGAAACTGCATGACTTAATAATATTTTGATTAATAGATTATAAATGCTCATTTCTTGCCCTAAATTTGCTCAGCCTCTGTAAGCAAATTAAAATAGTGTCCCCAGAATGCAGTGTTTCTAAACTGTTTGTCTTGGAACAGTTGTCTAAAGCTTGCTGTATAGAGCTCTCTCCATTCGAATTGTTCCTAAGGTAACTTTCCATAGATTTCCAAAAAGACACCTGAAAAATGTATGGATTGGGAAATGGGATGCACAAGACAATGCCAAAGCAAGAGTTTAACTAACTTACCATGTTGGTTCTGCTAGCATAGCTTTTGCAGATTTGAAAACTCAACTTGAAATATGATCTTGTAGTGACTAATAACTTAGCCCTGACTGCTGAACAACTGGGATTTTATTTTATCAGGTGTTCTTGTCAGTGGATTGCTCATCTGTAGACACAAGACTTGATTGCAGTAGATGCCTATACATACTGATTGTAGAAGTGGAGCTCTAAGTGGTACTTAAAAAATCATTCCCTGGGTTTCTGTAGATACTTAACAACCAGTGACTGGGTCAAATGGTGTATGCACTGCTTTGGAACTCCTCTAAGGCAGTACTATATGGCCTAAGTGCAGTACTGAGCCTTTGAACACTTGCAATTACACATTACAGTGGTATGTCAGCAGTAGAAAGCAAAAGAAAAAATATCTAAAGGATTTAGTACATATTTCAAAGAAGTACTATAAAATCTTACAGTTCTTATTTGCAAACAAATATGATTGCACATATATTCAGCAAAACATTTTGTTACGACTTCTGTGTAAGTAAACTTTTTGGTATATATCGCCTTCATGCTGTTTTTCTGAGGTGAAAATTCATCTCAGAATATTCAATTGGAGTTGGATAGGTCAAGACACTTTGTTAATCCTAAATTAGGAGCTGAATTCTGAGTAGATGAAATTCTTGGAAGGTCAGGCAGTGAGGGTGTCTGGAATGAGACTGCTTATGAAAGGAGGGACTGTCGTGAGGACACTGGCTATTGGTACTCAAACTGATGACAAATTCCTGTGATTGAGCTATAGTAAACGGATATTCCACTGGCTCTCCCTATGGACAATCTCATTTGATTAGCGGAATACTGAAGACAGAAGCCTCTGTTTCTTTCAGAGCCATTTGTGATAGACTACTCCCAGGTCAATCAGAAGGGCTCTGAGCCAGGTGGGGAGCTTTCAGAAGAGTTGTGTTTCTACATAGGCCTTTTTGAGGGAAGCAGTTAATAGTGATCACGTCAACAACATCGGAAAGCGACTTTGTAAAGCTTGATTCAGTTAGAACTATGTTTTATTTAGCCTTGTGAAGTTGGAAAGCCATTTATAATCTGACATGAAAATCAGGGTTCCTCTTCAGGGAGAGGAATAATTTTTTTCAGACCATGACTTAGGATTTATGTCCTGCTACCGTTTTTTATCTTTCAAGCTTTCTGGGAAACTTTTGTATGAGAAAATAATTGAGCATTTCACATTTAGATAAACACTACCTGACAGAACATTCGGGCATTATGCATTTATAGGAAGTTTCCACCTTTCTTATTTCTCAGTCATCCCTGGGAGAAAATATCAGTATCTGTTAATAAAACAACAATGCTAAGTAGAACACAGTTGACACTGACTTGGTTTTTTAGTGGCATTACAGAGGTGTTCTATTATAACAGAAATACATTATAATAATAAGGGTTATATTACTGAAGTGCTCTAGTTTTCTTTTATCCTAGAGAGAATTTCTTCAGTGTTCCCTGTGAATGGAGAGGTTATTTTTTTTTCAAGGTTTCATAAATTGCATATTTCTGATCCAAACTAAGTGATTTGTGACTTGGCTTCCTGCAGGGAAAAGGAGCATCACTACCCCTGCCACCCCATTTTGAGGTATAGAATCAGGGTTGTGTACACAGCATCTACTACATACACATTACCTGAGTCCATATATTGAGGATTTGGGAGAAGCATCTTGCTGTATAGTTTGACATGTGTTAGTAATCACAGCAACTTTTGGTGTAATCTTTTGATTAGTATTTCCACCATTATCACCTAAACAAGCTCAAAAGATTCAGAACAATGGGAATTCAGGCCCTTTATCTAAGAAGAAATGATCTCAACATGGAATTGTTTGGGATTAATACACCTTCCTAATTAGCTCAGCAGAGGATTAATTTTAAATTAGCACAGTTCACGAAAACATAAGCTTCATGGTTAAAGTGTTATAAATGGTGTACAGTCTTTAGCTAAGCCTTTTAGTGGCATGAAAACAACACTTCTGTTTTGCAAAAATATTTACCGACTAAGCCTCACAACTCTGTTATTTGATTTTGTCGAAGAACAATAGAAAATAACACATTCATTAATCTAGAATGTTTAAAATGATTTCTCTTATACACAACTGCTATGATTTAGACTATTTTGAAATAAGTTGTGAGAGTGAAGGTGTGTGTGATGCTTAGCATAGTTTTTAGTAAATCCTTTAAATCCTGGAATCAACAACTACTAGTGTTTTCTGTAAGGTCCAACCCTTTATGAGAGACATGCACTCCCATAGTAGAAGGTTCAACATGGTGTAGCTCTGTATTGTGCTGTTCCCATCGTTATTAACGGACCAAACCTTGTACTAGCTGCAGTTGAATTTAAATGCTGTTAAATGCTGTTGGGCTTTTAGGCATAATGAGTCAAATCTTGGCTCAGTTAGCACAAGCATCTACTCTGAAACTTGTGACTTAACAGGAGGGTCTTCTGAATTCTTTTTTTCATTACTCTTTCCTATTGTTTTCTTCCTGTCTCGTCCTACCACCCCCACAACCCCCCTCAAGTCTCCACATAGGTACTTTAGGGTTTTAATTTATTGATTTTGGATTTTTTTGCTTGCTTTTTCTTGGTGTGCTTTAACCATCTAGTAAAAAGTAGAGGGAATCTTGCCAACAAATTTTGTCATGCTGCCTCTTTGATATTAAACCTCTTTTGGCCGATACCTTTGATGGTGATTCTTTAAGCAACCTTAAAACACTCATTCATGACAGGTATATAAAGGCCTAATGATTTGCTTGGCCTTGTCTAGACTTGTCGCGTCTTATTGTAGCTAATCTTAGTTGAAGTAGCATATTGGACAATAGGTGACTAGAGTTTAACTTGCTTTAACTGGCTTTATTTTAGCTTTATACACCTAGATAGTTTTAGCCTGAAGAAATTATACCATATACTGCAAATGTCTAAAAGACCAAAGTTTTGAGTTTAACATTTGTTAGACACACTTCCCAGAATAGCCATCACAGTTTTTCTCTAAGCAGATGCTTTCAGGTCAAATAAATATTTCTCCTGTTCAGAGGAATAACTTTGGTTTACAGGACAGCTTGCTAGGAAAGGTGCACAGCTGAAGCTGCTGTGATGGCTGAATTTTGCCAGAGCACATGTGTTTACCGGACATGGTTGATAATGCTTTAAAACCGTGGCTGTTGCTGAAATAAAACTGCAAACCTGCACAGCTCCCACTACATCTTGCCAAAAATACCACAGGGTGGGAGCTGTTGGTCTTCTGGGCAGGTCTGACGTTTTCTGATCCAGTCCTTCCTCTTCCTCACTTGACCTTTGATATTTTTTTTCTGTGTTCTTGAGGACAGTGCAAGTGGCCATATATACTGGAATTCCCTCATACTGAAGAGAGAAATAGAAGAAGACGGAGATCCAGTGGGAGAAGGGCACGTGGCAACAGCAAAGCTAGAGTTTACTTTAATAGATTTTCCACAGCCATGAAGGATTGAGAGGGAGAGAAAGAAATAATTGCCTTTGCTCTGAACAAATGGGTTAAATCGAATTGCCTTGCTCCCACATTTCTCAGCTAGGAAAACAAAATCCTGGACAGCAGTGATAGTCCTGTAGTGCTAACCCTTGCCAAAAAACACACTGAGGGGTATTTGCTGCATGCACAGGAGCTCACTGTGCCCAAAGCAAAATATATGCACCTCCCTGCCCCAGGCACACACAACAAGAAATCTCTTCTGGATATCTGAGAGAAAGGATTGGTGATGTAGAATACCTGAGTCAGATCAAATTTCAGAGAAGGAAGTAGGTTATATATATATCCTAATCTATTTTCTTATAGATTTAAAGAAAGCAGTACGAAACAACCTGTTTATTTTGAACAAGGTTATTTTAGATTTCATGAGATTTCCCTGCTCAGCTCTCCCCCAAGCACTGTATGCCAGAAATAATCAAGAACTGACACAGATGTGTTGGCAAGAAACCTGAGCTACTAGACCAGAAATCCTCATGGAGCCTCCTTTCTCTACCCTTGGACAGCTGTTACCTACCCGAGTAATCCTGTACCACTGCTGCAGCCTGAAAAGTGAACAACTACTTGCTCTCTGGCCACAGAGGATTTGAGAGCAGCCAGCTTTACCTTTTAGCTCTCATAATTTTTGGTTCTTAAGAAATTGATAAGAAGTGTAAATACAGCATGTGTAGTACACACTCTCCACCAAGTAGCTGGGTTTTCAGTGCCTAAGGATGCCTCTGTATCTTTCAGCCTTGAGAGAGACAAAAATATTTACATCCTTTGTTCCTTTTCTTCCTGACTGAGGAAGAGAGTGGTGCACATCATATCCCTCATTCAAGACAGGTTATCTACATCTCTCTGTAGAACAAGGACACAAAATATTTTGACCCCATGATAGCTACTAACAAGGCTCTAAGGATGAGCAATATCTTACAAAGTACATCCTAGGCCAGGTCTTCAAATCTGCAGGAACCATCTCCTTGGGCAGAAATTACTCCCCAGTTCTTTCAGCTTTAGAGCCATAATGATGGAGGACCCTATATCCCATGATGTGTTGATGGGGTCTTGTTTTGTCAGAGAAGTGTTTTCTTAGATTTATCTTAATTTTAAGAATTGATATTAATTAGTAATTGTTATAATCACTAACATATGAATCCCCTCCGATTTCCATCCATGTCTTCCCTTCTGGAAAAAAAAGAAAAAAAAACGGAAAAAGTTTTCAATAAAAATTTTTAGCATTTATCTTGATCCTTTTGTCAGAGACTGAAAATAGTTCATGCCCCAAACATTGATATAAAGTTTTAAAGAAGCTACAGCCAGAGAAACCTCCTTGAAGAACTTTGGACTGTAAGTCGAACTGCTGATTAGATAAAAGGAAACCCATTGTTCAGTCACCTCAGGCTGAGGGAAAGGTGTGCATCCACAAAAGGCCAAAGCCTCCAGCTGCCATCCCATCTGAGTTTGGGGTGGAGGGAGAGCACAGCTCACAGAAGCCAGGTTTACACAGACTCCACCCAGCCGAGGGGGGAGGAGGAGGTTTTTGGGTGCATGGCGTAACCTCTGGTGAGAGGCAATAAACACCCATCCTCCGATTACACAAACCAGCCCAGCTGTGGAACCCCCAACCCCACACAGCACATCCACGTGAGAGGCTTTGCCCCACAGGACTGCATGTGACCCAGAGACTGTCCCCCCTTCAGGGCGACATGCCTGGATGTGCCTACCTAGCCTGAGCATATATACTCATGGGATCCTATGGTTTTTTTTGGGGGGGGGGGTTGGTTTCGCCACCAAGAAGACCAGCTGCAGAGAATCAATGGAACATTGTTGGGATCCACAGAGTGGTGATATTTTCCTTATTCCATCCCTGTCACTCTCTTTCTGTCCCCCCCACCTATTTTCTGCTTCTTTCTCTCTCTCTCTCATACCTACCATCAAGAAAAGCCATATTATTGTCACTGGCATATGGTCTCGTTTGCACCTTAATTTGGGCAGAGGAATTTCTAAAGAACCTTAATAATAATTGAATCATAACACCTTTCCATCTGTCTTTGTAATGTAATGGATAGCACAGGAAAAGTGTCACTGAGAGAGAGGTGATTTCTCCAGCTTTAGAGAGCTGGAGTCAGCTCTGTCCCATTGTGGTGACCAAGTAGCAAAACCCTCTTTGACCTACAGCTACAACATTAGGGGATTTGAACAATTCTTAACCTTGTATTTGGGAACTTCTGCATGTCAAGCATCTCAGAGGAGACTCTTCTATTATATATATCTGAACCTAACTTTCAATTGTGAGAGCAGCAGCTGGGAATTAAGCTCCTGTTCTGGCTATATCATCTCTGCATATAAGCCAAAGCTTTAAAAACTTCCCTGAAAGGATAAACTAAGATGAAATGATGACAGTCAGAAACCTTGACACAGAACTCAAACCTTAGCTGGTAGTGTATGGTCTTGAGGATGTCTTCATTAGATTATTCTTTTAAAATAATGCTGTTTTTATGATATCAAACCTTGCTATTCTCATCTATAAAATTTTTTTATGATGCAGAAGCATATCTGCATATTTTTTTTATGATTGCAGAAGCAATTAGTTTCAAAAAATAATTCCTGTGTTTTGTTGCCTGAAAACAGGGAGGAAAGGATAGGAATCACAGCTTTAGGATGGCGAATGTGATTGTCTATACATAGCCCCAAAGAATAGACCAGGTTTTTTAACTTTGCTTTGGTATAGAAAGAAAATCTTTCAAAACTACTGAAGCTAGTTTTGAAAATGCAGCTTGGTTATGACAGTAACGGGAAAACCCTTAAACTATCAAAATTGTGAGTTCTTTTCTGTTATAACAAATGCATAGAGGTACCCTGGATATACTTGAAGTTTGATTTGAGTAAAGGGTAACAAAGGCATTCCTTTTCTCTCTGGGACAGAAACAAATTATGTCTACCTGCCACAAAGCAAAGTAGCATTGACCTGTGATTCTGGCATTTTCTTTTAGCAGCTGAGTCTCTTCTCCTGTTGTTAGAGTTGTTTCTTGTCTCCTTTCCCACATATCAATTATAATAACTTCTTGCACTCCAACATGTTGTCAAATTGCCTAATGCTTTTCTTGGTATCTGCTCAGTGGGGACACCTGTTTTGAACATCTAAGATCCTAAAGTTCTCTGAGTCATTCTCAAAACACAGCTGGAGTTGGTAGCCATGCTATTGTCCTAAATAAAGGTATTGGAATAGAGTGCAGTCTGAAATACAAGTGAGTGAACAAAAGAAGATAAGGTGAAATTCTCCAGAGAGTCAACCTGCACAGGATGTATTATGTTACAGGTATGCTGTGAATGACAATATTTTCATGGTTATTGCACTAAATTTAAATTTTCAGCCTTCTTAATTACAAGTGTTTGTTTCTGCTATGTAGAAAACCTGTAAAAAGAAATATGAAAACACTTATTTTATTTGTGTCATCTTCCTCTCGCTGTGTATGTGGCAATAAATCAGAACTTATTCTGATGGCATTATCAGCCATAAACATTACAAATTCACACATTTCTTAGTATGCTTAGCATTATAATGAACTTTGCATACTGCACATTGATATTCAACCACTGTAAAATACTTTCATTACAGACATTTTTGTGTTCCATCAGTCATGTAGAAATCTAACAAAGAACAATCTGCAGAGTTAAGGTTTAGTTTGAAATGTCAGTTTCTATTCATAAACATCAATAAAAAGTGTTTGTCCTAATAGCATTTGGAAGCAACAAAAAAAATAAACCAATTTGTGCTTCAGAATGGCATAATGAAATTATTACTTAACACACTGAACGCTCCATTATTGTATATTTGCTCTTTATTTTAAGAGATGCTTAGTCTACTTCAAGCCCAAACTTTGTGTTTCTCAAGACTCCAAAAAATTGTTCATATATAAAAAACTCATTGCATTATTCATCTAACTGATATGCTAAAGCTCCAAGCTTCCTTCATCCTTCATCTAATAAAGAATTTTGATTCATGTTTCATGGTAGCATGTTAAGTTCAGTTTTCATAAATTTTATAGTGGAAAAAGAGGTTTGAAACAAATCAGAGATTTCTTTGCTCAGTCTCAATGTTTGGTTTTATTCTACAGCCAGGTGTCTTGAACTGGTTTAGTAACAGTCTTGCATGGAGTTTATGCCCTAACCCCAAGGCTTCTTGAAACAATGGGATGATGACTATGCCTAAATTTGACACCTACCAAAAAAAATAGCTATTTCTAAATTGAAAGCCATGATTATTTATTTACTTATTTAAGTTCATAATCTTAATAGATTATGTTCATTATCTTAATAGATAATGAGTTCATTAGCTCATAATCAATAATAAACTTGAAGTTTAAACAAGAAAAGGTGAGAGTAACCATTTTACATTGCTGCTTTCTTGAGAACATTGGCAACTGACAAGTACAATCAAATTCCTTGGAACAGAAGAGGTTTTGCCTTTAAAAAAAGTTTTAATTACACTTACAAACAAACACTGATTTCACAGTGGCATCTAGAAGGCTGGGCCAAGAATATAGATCATGAAATTATTGTACTAGCTTACTGTACAGTTCAAAGCTGAACAAGATGGTGTGAAACAGAAGACTGTCTTGTAATGAATCAGTGCAAAGAACCAGGTTGCTCTGGAAGGATGAACATGAAAGTAGGAACTGGGACAGTCACTCTGCTGGTAGGCCAGAAAGAACTGTGCTTGGAGTGGTGGTGAAGAGGACAGAAAAATGAGGAATGGGCTCACCATTATGTCTTCT
Source organism: Rhagologus leucostigma (assembly GCA_013397725.1). Lineage (NCBI taxonomy): Eukaryota > Metazoa > Chordata > Aves > Passeriformes > Rhagologus > Rhagologus leucostigma. The sequence goes on along the minus strand of VZTD01003697.1, from coordinate 1,118,465 downwards.
TTAAATCTTTATTCTTTTACTGTCAACAGTCTGTTTCAAAGCACCTCCTTTCCTCACACTGCTGTTTCAAAGGGAGTTAACAGCCACTGTTACCTGTTTCTGTAGTTAAGACATCAGAAATCCCTGCAGCAGGTCAGAAGCAGGGAGAATTTTTAGCTATAAAAAGAATGCCTTATATGGGTCTAACTCTTGCAGCACCTAAATGTATAAATAGAACAAGAAGCAGAACCCCTGACTCACAGTGGCCTCTCTTCACTACAGATACACATACTTTTTCTTGCTTGCCTAGCCCTAGTTGTTTTTTACGTGCTCCTCTCTGAGACATAGAGTAGAATGTACTATGTTAACTTAATGATGAAGATATTCTGCTGCCTTCATACACATGAAATCCCACAAGATAACGAAGGCCAAAAGTTGAAGTCTGCTCGGATGCCAAACTCCTTTACAAATAACAGACAACACCACTTCCTTTATTGCCATTTTAAGCACAAAGGGTTGGTGCTGATAAAGTCTATCCAAGAATATTAGTCTTTCCCTGGATTCAGGACATAATGTAGAGGAACCTCAACAGGCGGATAGATCTTCTTCACATTCCTGCTACAGGCAAGGAGAAAATGGGAAGTTAAGCCAGACAACCATATTAAGACTTTTTCTTTAGTTTGGTTTGTTTGGATTTTTTTTAATTACCTTTTTTGATCTTTTGAGCTTTAGCATTCATTTTCTGAGATGCCTAGCTCTCTATCTGTTGTAAGAGAAGTCAAGCATTGAATTGTGAGTCTAAACTCCTGTGTAATATCCCTGCTGGGTTCCTTAAGCTGAGGTGTTGCAATACCTTACTTACTAGTGCAAAGTGTCCAGCAAAGAACCTAAATAGATCACTTTTGAAAAATATTAGAATTAAACATCTTTGCAGGATAAAAATGGAACAGAAAGCTACCACTATAATTTTTAACTTCAGAAAGAAAAGCTACATATGGAAATAAAATAGTTACAATGAAATTTAGAAAGAAACTGAAGCGAGTTAATGTCTAAATTCTCTCAGACAGACAGTATACAAAAATAAAAACTATACGTGAGGCAAAATCTCTCTGAATACTGATTTAAAAGGCTAAAAGGTGCCAGTAAACAGCTAAATGTAGGGGATTGTTAGAAATAAAAAAAAACCCAAACATCCATAATCAATGATGATGAAAAAAATACACAAAAACTCCTCAAACAACCGAACAAAAACCCTCAGCAGTTATTCAAAAGATTAAATTTGGGTCTGAATGAAGAAAGTAGGAGTACAGAGAATATATGATGGTGAGCTAAATGTTACAGTTTTGAAGAAGTGTTTAGGAGTGACTTACTAACATCATTAAAACTTCTAACAGGATTTTTAAGCATAGGAAGTCAGGAAGACTCAAAGATTTAATGAGGGTCAAAAGACTATACAGCTGCTAAAGAAACACTTAAGGGAGAAATGTGTATAGCAGAGCAGCCAAAAATGTCGTTTATTTGTTCTCCTAATGTGTCTCCATAATGGTTTTCTATTTTTTTAATGAGGGGACACTTTAGGGAACTGTCTCAAATTAAAGTGTCAGTAAATTACTACTAAGATAAACCAATAAAAAGATTAATAAGATGTTGACATGAAGAGATGATATTCAGCCAGGAACACTAAAGGTAATGAAATATGAAATTGCTAACTACAAGTTAAAATCAGAAGGATGGAAAGGATCAAATAGGGCATCAATTTTAAAAGACTTCAGGAGATAACTAGGAAAATGAACTGACAAACCTGATTTAACTTCAGGCAAACTGTAAATATTGGAACTCTCAGACTGGCAGGGGGAAAAAAAGAAGAGAGAGAAGAGAGAGAGACAGAGAGAGAGAGATGGAAAACGAAAAAGAATAAATGGAGATTCTATAGAGAGCATATATTCCATCCAAAATTGATACAGTACTCTAAAAAAGTCAGTGGCTACTTTTGGAATGTTCCTAGGCAGTGGAACTTGATTCTATTTACAAATAAACTATTAGAATACTCTATGGCAGGCTGCTGACTCATGCCAGCTGTCACTGTCCTGTTTATAATTTAAAAGCTAACACAATCCCCAAAGACCATTCTCAACATGGAGCCACATGTTTTGGAGGATATGAAACATAAACTGTGCCTTCTTCTGAGCTCAAGTGTCAGAGAACACTTGTAGGCACATTAAATATGTTGGTATTAATACATCCTTAAAGTCTGAGAATAATGAAGATCTAATTGTTAGACTGTGCATATGTTTACAGGGGTTTAATAAGGCCTTCCATCAAGGTACCCTAAAGAAATGGTACCAAATCCAAAAACTAAAATCTGTACCTGGAGAGAGTAGAAAGAATGGGAGAAGGACAGTGGTCCTAACTCTATACACATAATGAAAGAATTTCATTTCACTGCAACTGATGGAGAAAATATTTGATGTTACTTGGAGTAGTTTAATAAGGGTAAAAGATTTCTGAGAGCAGCCAAGAAGGCAGGAAAACTGTCGTTACTGTATATCAACGAATGATAGAATTACTTAGGTTGGAAAAGACCTTTCTCTCCAAGGTAACCTCAAGTCATTGATTCATGTAAGAATGTTATTAGGCCTTCAGATCTTTAACATTCACCTACAAAGTTCACAAAAAAAAATTGTATTTTCTGTTTTCAATACAATGTGTTCAATAAACAGTAATGAGGTAGTGCCACTTTGGCTTCAAGCAAACAGTTACATACTTGCTATTAAAGCCTCGAAAGAATGGAAACTGAAAAAGACTATTAGGTACCAATACCTGAAGTAAAACTGAATTGTGTAACATGAAATTGAACTAAAATTGCGGAGGAACAAGAGTGATGTACAAAATAGTACAGGAAAATCTCGTATTTAATATTAAGTCTTGTGATCATATAGGAAAGTAAAAACTTTTAATAAACAAATAAAAATTTCTATTAAATAATTAGTAAATATTTAGCATTCTATAAATAAAAATCAAAGTTAAAATGCAACTTATATCTAATCCAAAAACTATAGTAAAAAATAGAATAAAATAGTTCATCATCTGAAGGCAAGAATAAAATTCCTATATCCCCAGACCAATACACAATTAGCAAAGACCTTGCTGCACCAAAAAGACCCTCTGCTTCCTCTGGCATTTTCTTCAAAATGCTTCCTCTAGTATTTTTCTTCAAAACGTACTTGCATGCCAGGAGTAGAAGCATGAGGGAAAGGTCATGCAGAAGTCAATTTAACTTTCTAGTTTTTGTCAGCCACCACTTTGAGGTGGCTGGATTGCTTTGAGGTCATATCTGGGCAAAAAACCCTTCAAATATACATAGATTATTCTAATTTGCCTCAATTCTTTTTAATTTTTTAAATTTGTTCTAGCCTTTTTTTTTCTGTGTGAAGAAATTCCACAGTTAAATTCTGAGTCATAAGAAAGCAATTCTTTTTCTGCAATTTAAACCTTTTGCCTGATGTTATATTATTAGGTCTTTGTATTCTAAGAAATGGTAGTTCTTCTTGTATTCCATTCATTTCGCGGTGGTGGATGGTGCTATATTCGGTGTCCGATCACTAGTGGGGTTCCCCAAGGCTCAGTATTGGGGCCAGTCCTGTTTAGTATTTTTATCAATGATCTGAAGGAGGGCATCAAGTGCACCCTCAGTGAGTTTGCAGGTGACACCAAGTTGGGTGGGAATGTCGATCTGCTGGAGGGTAGGAAGGCCCTGCAGAGGGATCTGGACTGGTTGGTTCGATGGGCCAAGGCTAATTGTGTGAAGTACAAGGAGAAGTGCTGGATCCTGCACTTGGGTCACAACAACCCCATTCAGGGTTACAATCTGGTGGCAGAGTGACTGGGAAGCTGCTCAGTGGGAAAGGATCTCGGGGTGCTGGTCAACAGCTGGCTGAACATGAGCCAGAGTGTGCCCAGGTGGCCAAGAAGGCCAATGGCATCCTGGCCTGTATCAGCAATAGTGTGGCCAGCAGGACCAGGACAGTGATTTTTCCCCCTGTGCTAGGCATTGGTGAGGCCACACCTCGAGTGTTGTGCCCAGTACTGAGCCCCTCACTACCAGAAAGACATTGAGGTGCTGGAGTGTGTCCAGAGAAGGGCAATGGAGCTGGGGAAGAGTCTGGAGCACAAGTCTTATGAAGAGTAGCTGAAGGAGCTCGGGCTGTTTAGCCTGAAGTGAAGGAGATTCAGAGGGGACCTTTTCACTATCTACAACTACTTGGCAGGAGGTTTTAGTGAGGTGGGGATTGGTTTCTTCTCCCAAGTAACAAGAGATAGAAATGGAGGAAATGGCATCAAGTTGCATCCCAAGAAGTTTAGATTGGATATCAGGAAAAATGTCTACACAGTCAAGCATGGGAACAGGCTGCACAGGGAACTGGTTGAGTCCCCACTCCTGGAGGTATTAAAAGATGTGGAAATGCAGTACTTACGTACATGGTCTAGTGGTGGACATAGCAGTGTTAGCTAGCACTTGGACTCAATAATCTTAAATGTCTTTCCTAATTTAAATGATTCTAGGATTCTATAACCAGTTCTCTGTGACAATGATAACACTCATACGAAATATGCCTAGTTTGTTCTCAAAACTTACATATCTTGTACTGACTGGATTAAAAGAACAAACACTAGAAAATTGCTTAGTTTGCTGCTTTGTAAAATAAGAGATCTAGCATCTGATCCATACAGGTAATTACAGTCCCTTATTTTCTTGGTCTATCAGCCACTTTTTGTGTAGGAAAACAGGAATATTTTAATCTTTTTTATCATTTTTGTCACCAGTCAGATGAAAACTGAACTGTGACAAGCAGTCAGTGGTGGAGTTTAATAACCCCAAGACAGAAAAAAAATCATTTGCAACACTTACAAAAGTAGTATTTTTTTTCCTATTTTTTAATCACTTTTCTGAATCCAAAGGCAATTTCTTTGACTTCCTTCCTTGTGTTTTCATTTTACTGCAACAATAATTTTCTTCACTACTACATCTTAAACTGACCAGAGTGTGAGGTATCTGTGACCCAATTTAACTGTGAGTCTTGAGCTCAGAGATATTTTATTAACAGTAAACCTTGCATTATTTTGTTAGTTATAGTGGCACTTTCTTCAGCACATAATTCGTCTTCACTTCATCCTCCTGGAATCGTCTTCTGACTTCTTTTATCCAGTAGAGCACTTGAATAAAGGAAGAGTGGTTTCCAAAAATCACAGGCAGAATTGAGAAAAATGGAAACTGAGACGACGTAATGGTAATATCTCTCAGCCACGAAAGACAGTGCAAGACTTGTCAAAGGGCGTACTTCACATCATTACCCTCATCTTACCATAACCATCTGTCATATGTTCCTCAAGAACTAGCTTTAAAACTTCCATATATTAAAAATTCAACTTAGTTTTTAATTGTATGCAATGAAATTGCTTAAACCTTTTTCACAGCTAAGAAACTTTGGGCCAATATCCTCTCTATTAATATTGTGTGCCTCCTGAAGACATTGCACAAAAAGCATATTCAGCCCATTTTAATTTTCTTCTCCTAGAGATGACATCTATAATTTTGCTGAGAAGTCAAACTAGCCAAACTATGGCACCTACAAACTGTCTTGCAACAACAACCATTATAATGAGAACAGGAGCATATTTTGTAATAAAAAATGACAGACCAATTACAGTAAGCTTTAACTTTTATAGGTAAATTACGCACAACAGATTTTATTAGTTCTAAAGTAATGATTGTTATCAACCTGTCCTTTTATTATCTCATGTCTGCTAAACCAGCATTGTTCAGTTGATTAACATCTCTCAACTTTCATAGACAACTATAATATAAAACATAACAGGAGTAACAGCAATTGTACTATAAATGCAGATCTAATACTAATACAAGATGCTAAATTCATTACTTATACAGTTTTTCAATATTAAAGAGACTCACTCCATGCCATAACAAATTACTAGAGCAAGTGTTATTTTATTGTTGATATAATAATAAATTAAGCTTAGAAATTATTTCATAGGTCACAAAGTCCAACGTCTGCCAATGAAAGATTGTTGTCTACAGTATTTTTTTTCTGTGCAATTTAAATGATGAAAGTTCATGAAATATTGCTTTCATTCCCACAGAAAGAGTTTTAAAACACAGATGACTGATCGAATAGCAGGGTATATTCCCTAATCTAGTGTAGTTCAGCTGCTAATAAGAGAATGTGCATTCTCCATTAAAGCTTCATATAGCTCAGTTAAAAAAGTCCACTGTTAAGTATCTGATTAGCAGGATCACAGAATCGTTGAGGTCGTAATGGGCCTTTGGACACCATGGAGTTCGACACCCTTGCTCACACTATCAACTACACCAGGGTGCCCAGGTCTCTGTCCTCTCAGGTTCTGAATATCTTGAGGGATGCAAACTGCACAGCCTCTCTGGACAACCTCTTCTAGTGTTGGACTTGTTTATTCTTATGATCATGTGAAATTTTACTGCTTTTCAGTTTCTATCTCTTGCCTCTTGTAATGTCAGTGAGCACCACTGAGAGGGATCTGGCTCCAATTCTTCATTCACTCCCATCAAGTGTTTATAAACATTGGCAAGACCTGCACCAGGCCCTTGCCAGGGCCCCAAACCTTCTTCTGCAAAGTTAACTGTCCTAGTTGTCTCAGCTCCCCTTGCGTGGAAGGTGCTCCAGTTCCATAAACATCCTTGTGGTCCTGCACTAGATTCTCTCCAGTATATACATGACTCTTCTGCCAGAGAGCCCAGAACTGGGCACACTCAATAGTGCTGAGCAGAGGAGAACAATCTCCTCTTTCTATCTGCTAGAAATGCTTTTCCTGCTGCTTCTCATCAAAGGATGCTGTAGCCCTTTTTTGCACTCATAGGACACTTGTGGTTCATGGTCAAATCACTTTCCACCAGGAACACTAGATTCTGTTTTGCAGAGCTGTTTTGCAGATGATCAGCCTCCACTGGTTACTGGTGTGTGGGTTTATTCCTCTTCAAGTACAGGACTTAGAAGTTTTCTTTAGTCAGCTTCATGAGGTTCCTCTTGGCCCATTTATTCAGCTTGTTAAAATTCCTCTGAATGGCAGCCCAACTGTTTAATATTTGAGCCTTTCCTTGACATTTTATTTTCATCTATAAACTGGCTAAAGGTGAATATTAAAGGTAGACTTTCTAATATGTGGAACACTTAGTGATTTAGCAAGGACCTGTTGAAAATTTGAACTCTTTTTAAGTGTTAGTAAGGTAGGCATGATTTAAGGAAGTCTGTTCATTTGGGCTTAGATCCTTGGATAACTATAAACTAAATGATCCTCTGCTTACCAAAGATATGGACATATCTTTAGGATCCTACAAACACAACTGCATGCGCTCAGAGAAATTTCTCCCTTGGGTCCTAAAAGTAGGATTCAGTTTCCTGAACAAATATTCATCTCCCATTTTCAGCTGTCCAGTTGTCCAAGTTGTTCTCGTAGGGCTGGCAGATATGATACAGGCATCAGCTACAAGAGTTCAACACAGTTTTAGAAAGGCAAATAGAAACCAAATGGGACACTCTAGTATATCTAAATTGGCACTAAATACAAATAGATAGGCAAATAAATCCTATTTCAAGCACCCAAAGTATCTCAGACTACATGGTAGGCTAGCTGGTATTTTCTCAAATCAGTCTTGAACTAGGCTCTTATGCTCTGCTTAAGTGGTTTGTTGAATGCCAGTATTGTATTTTGGAATGGAATCTAAAGCCCCTAAATTTCCTACAGAAAAAATAAAATATGTTTAGGGATCTCAAAATAGTGTTTTATGAAACATTTCAAGGAATATAACCTTCACCTTGGAAAAAGCATTCTGAGTTCTAATCTCCAACGTCTTTAAGTAAGATGGAGTAGGCAGAAGCCAGTTAAATTCTTCACTTATTGGGTTATAGCATGTTCTCATTTTTTTTATTTTTCTCTTACTCAGTAAATTCCAAATTCTTTTCCGGGATCCTGATGTCAGAGTAAAGTCATAAAACTGGAAAGTATTTAGTGATCTAAATCATTTTTTTTGTATGGTTGTACACAACATGTTCTTCTAAGAAGATAAACATATGAACTGAACTTCCTTCATGGTAAGAAGGGCATTAAAGCCAAGTCTTCCTCACTCTCTGGATGTGTATGTAATCAATAATGAACGGACTAGAGATTTCTAAAGGAGAGTGAGAGACCTTTCTGTGGTAGATTGTTCTTGACTGGACATTAGGTGCCCACCAAGTAACCCTATCACTCCTCTTCCATCAACAAGACGGAGAAAATACAGTGATAATCTCATGAGTTGGCATATCCATTACTGTCACAGCAAAACAAATTTGACTTGGGGAGATGAATTTAATTTATTGCCAATTATTGGTAAACAGAGTAGGATAAGAAATAATAATTAAACAAAAAACTTCTTTCACCCACCCCTCCTTTCTTCCTGGGCTCAACTCCATTCTTAACTCTTCTACCTCCTCTGCCTGAGCAGCACAGAGGGACGGAGAATGGGGATTGTCATCAGTTCATAACTCTTGGTCTCTTTGTTCCTTCCTCCCCATGCTATTCCCTTGCTCCAGCACTGGCTCTCTCTCATCGGATACAGTCTTTCATGAACTGCTCCAACATTAGCCTTTCAAGAACTGCTCCAATGTGGATCCCTTCTGCATGGTGCAGTCCTTCAGGAAGACTGCTCCAGTGTGAGTCACCCATGGTATCATAAGTCCAGAAAACCTACTTCAGTGTGGGCTCCTCTCTCCATGGGACCACAGGTCCTGCCAGGAGCCTGCTACAGGGCAGGTTTCGCTTAGGGTCACAATCTCCTTCAATGCCTTCTGTGGGTTGCAGTTGGATCTCTGCTGCAGTGTGGACCTCCATGGACAGCATGAGGACAGCCTGCATCACCATGGCCTTCACCATGGGCTGCACAGGAGCCTCTGCTTTAGTGCCTGGAGCAACTCATTCCCCTCCTTCTTCACTGACTTTGGTATCTGCAGAGCTGTTTCTTTCACAAAATCTCACTCCTCTCTCCCAGGTGCTGCCCAGTGTAACTTACCCTAAATTATCACAAATCACTACCACCACTGCTGATGGGCTCAGCTTTGGCCAGTGACAGGTTCATCTTGGAGCTTGCTGGAACTGGCTTCTTCCAACACAGGGACAGCTTCTGGTGTCTTCTTACAGAAGCCACCCATGCAACCTGTCCTGCTACCAAAAGTGTGTCAAGCAAACACAATATGCTCTGTTTGCTCAAATCCCTATGCAGAAATGGGGGTCTGCTTTATATTAAGGACCTTCAGCACTCCAGTTAAGAAAATAATAATTTTCACAGTATGGCTCATATATTTATCCTAACCTACAACTTCCTCTAATGTCCTCATAGGAAGAAAACTTCAGCTTTTGACATAATGTAGGCCACAAATGTATCTGATTTTACCGAAGTAATAGAATTCTGTTAGCACTGGGAAAGAAATGAATCAGGTGAAATGAGTCCTAAAATAAAAGCTTGACTATTGTTCATAAAGGAATACTTGCCCCCGGGGCAAATTATCTATTGACTGTCACAGGGAAACAAGCTATATATGAAGACAAATGGGCCCCAGCGTTCTAGTCTCACACAGGCTATCTAATCTCCTCTGTTCATAGAGAGCCTCTTCATCTTCATACTTTGCAGGCCCCAGGATGTGGTATGTCATATTTATTACACATCTCAACAATAAAATGTTTGTTATTAAAACAAACCATAAAGCAGATGTATGAAGCCCAGAGAGAGTGCAAACACATTTTATGGTGTTACTTTGAACTCATTTTCTGTGAATGAATCAAGCTGGAGCAGCATTTGAATACTGCTCAAGCCAGGTCTCTAAACCAGCAACATGAAAATGCATCTTGTTTTCATTTCAGTTGTAATAGCTTCATTGTAATTATGTTACCCTTGCTGTAATCCAGGGTAACTAAATTAAAAGTTCATCTACATGCATAATTAATTTGTTTATATTTGAATACTGGTTCTGTCACATTATATATTAATGACATAGTAAGCTAAGGACTGGCTTAAGGACTTTGCCTACTGTATAAATTTCTTCTAGAGCAAAATAATCCCTTTATTAATACTATATGTGTATCAGGGCTACACATATAATTTTGTTTGAAAGTCAGTCCTGGTTGTCTCCAAACCTTGAGGGAAACCATGTTTGAGTGGTAAATATAAGCAAAGTGTCAGGACACATGCAAATGCAACTGCAGCTGCAAACATGTCTAGGTAAAATGTCTGAACATCTAATGTGTTTATGCTTATGTGATGCATGTCTTCTAGCTATACATCTCAGTAGAATATTTCTGAATTTTACTTCCATGAGGCCAATTGAAGAAATAAATTGTTGTCCTTGAGTTCAAAGAAAGTAGGATTTTAAATCTGAATATGTGTGTCGAGATTCTGTCAGCATAAAACATTGGGAATAGAACACCTTTTGCCAAAGAAGGGGACATGAGATTCTCAGGTCATTAACTGGTGTCTGGGTTCAGAGAAAAACAAGATAGAAAAGTGACCAGAACAGATCCAGCTAATACCAGCTGTGCAGATATGATTTCAGTGATGTGATAATAACAAAGAAATTATGCACAAGTAAAATAAATAGTATTGGTTGCTTCTTGGACACAGACACTACTTGTAAAAGTAGTCAGATCTGATTAGTGAGGCCAACAAAGAGGCAATTAAATGAGCCAAATAGAGGCTTGGCTGCTCATTTATAATCAGGATACCTTCAATGATATTAAAACTCACCCAAATAAAAACCCTCATAAAATCAGAAGCCAAAATACACAACCAGAACGGGCATAAAGCAAGAAATTTGATTAAAGCCATTTGCCTTTCAAATGGTGATGAAAGAATTAAATGTACTTGCAGAATTCACTCAGAATGTAAACTGAGGCAGAAGAGAAAGAATGAGAAGCAGTGCTCCTATATATTTACAGCCCTTTAGAGCTAAAAAGAGCACTGCTGCTGCTTTGTGGGCTAAAGAATATCTCTCAAACTTGGAATAGAGGGTCACAAGTTTTGCTTTAGAGATTCCAAGTAATATTGAAGATACAATCTTCACTAATAAGCTGTATCATTACTATTAGGAATTTTTGACTTATTTTAATTTGAATTTTCTAAAATCCCTTTCAACTACTGACTTTTTATTCCTTTCTTAGTAATGTTGAAAGCTTTTTTCCTTCTATCTAAACTTTTGCTCCATATTTAAGCACCCACACTCTTTCATCCAGTTAACTTCTTCCATCTCTTTTCTCATAGATTGCTGTATTAGTTTATTAAGCTATGCAGCCAAAGTCTTTCTCACACCTCTATGGATCATTTTAGAACTAATTTGAATTTTTACTAATGATTTGTTGAATGGTGGCTATCTGGTGTATTCCACCAGAAGACTTACTTATTGAAACTGTGGAGCAAGATAATTCAACTTTTTTAAGATTTTCTGTAGTAAATTTCACCAAGCATTGCATTAAAAGTACATGAGACAATCATCTAGCATAAACATCAAATACTTCAACTCACTCCTTTTTAAGGCTAAACATTCAGTTTTGTAAGCAGACTCTTTAATATGCTTCCAGATACAATATACCAGAGCACTTTCTGATGGAAATGAAACAACCATGTCTTCAAGAGCTTCAATCACTTTTGCAGCCGTGGTGAACCTCATCATTCATTGAACCTGCAATCTGTTATCTGTACATTTAACCATTAAGATTTCAGTAGCATTGCCTAGATTATTTATAAAAATGATTTATTGAATGTAGTAGAGGGCACCTAACTAGAAGTACTTATGAAGAGCTCCCTTGCAACACTTAAAGCTTTGGATCCTTCAGTAAGTCATTTTGAAGATATATTATTTATACCTTCCTAACTTTGAATACCGTGAATTTAAATCAAGTGCCATTTTGTGTTAGGTTGTTGCAGTGTATGTGGCAGTGGCCACTGCGGCCATGCAGTCCAAGGACTGGTGGACAGGCCTCAACAACACAGAGGCTTAACTCTCACCTCTCAGTTACGGCAGGTTCATATGTTCTCAGTGGTTTTTAATTCACAGGTTTCAAAGTTCCTGGCTTAGGAATTCTCCACCCAGTTTTATGTATAAGTTTATGTTTATGCATTTCCCCTAATTGCTTTTGTATTGATTCTAGACAGTTCACTTTTCTTTGATGCCCCATTGGTTGGTTCATGTAATTCCCTCCCCTAAGTTATCCCCATTGGTTATTCCTTTGTTGTCTCCTCCTCCTCAGTCAAGCCTCATTGGTTACTTCCTTTTGTTCCACCCCTGCATAAAATCCTGTGTTCTCCCTAATTCCCCTGCCTTTTGTCACTGGAACCTTCAGCCTTGTCTTAGCTCTGGACCCTGTATCTGTAATAAACCAGCTGGAACCTATACAAAGGTCCCTCTCTCGTCCTTTGCCTCCGCCGATGCTCTTCATCATTCCTCTGTGGGTCTTGCTCCTTGCGAAGGAGCCAGCTTTTCCGTGCTCACTGCAGCTGACACCAAGGACGTCTGCAGCTGGACTCTGTGCGGCCCCAGGCAGTCTCAACAGCGTCATTAGGTCAGATACCCTAGAGATGCCGAAATACTATGCACCACAATAGTAGCATTTAGTAAAAGAGAAAAAAAAGAAGAAAGCAGCACAGAACATTCTCACTGGTGGTGATCGGTGCTCCAAAATCACCTTTCATTGAAGAATATGGTTTCTTCTTATTCTGGTTATGAATTAGTGGGTTTGAGGCCTGGATTTTTTTTTCAAAAGGTCCAGCCTGAAGACTGTCTCTTGGAGTTATGCTTTGTTTGAATCCAGAACCCTCTTCTACCATGATGCTTATCACAGGGTAGGACAAAGGAGGGAAGAAAGGAACCAGTGTGGTGATCAACTTCATGAATTGTCTTTTTGAGCTAGTTGTTGCCTTTAGTGGCATAACTGCTTGGACTGCACTTTCAGCTCCCTTTTTTTTGTTTCAAGGTCATGTGCGTTTCTAACCCCATCTGATTCCAGAGGAAACAATGTACTCTAATCCCATTGCTTTTCTCTTGTGAAAGAAGATACAGGGGGAGACAGAAAGAAAGAAAAGGGACTACAGGGCTATCATTTCAGGGCACAGAGAGGCAAAAACAAAAGTGGAGCCAACTGCTGCAAGTTCCTTACTGTGGTAAATTCACATCTGAGCAGGCAATAAAAAGATGTTGCTACACTTTAGTGAACTCTATGAGCTGCAGTAGTCATCCATGACTGCCCCTATCTTATCCTACATGTGAAATAAAATGTGTGGGTTTAGAGTACCATCACCATGATTCACCAGTAGTTAAAGATTGATGTTAACTTACGCACTGTGCTTTATCAGGCCAGGAATACATGCGTCATCAATAAGTTGAGAATAACTGTCTTTGAATCACAGGACCATGCTTTTCAGAAAAATAATATTTTTGAATTATATGGAATAATTTCATTATTTCAGACTCACCTATTCTGTGGATACCTCTATGCTGTACCTAATGTGAAGACTTCAAATTTCCTGTGAATAAGAGGTACGCATTTTGCATCCGTTATATCTTTTATCTGCGGTATAAACTAAGGTTGCCAAAAGTCCCTGTTGCCCTTAAGACAGCAAACATTTTGAGTCCTTTTGGGAAGAACCTGCGGGCATCTTCAAGGAATAATCTCCAGACTATTTGCTTTTTTCCCTGCTTGATGTCAGTGAAATGGCAAATAGAATAGCTAAAGGATACATGCAAATAGTGTTGCTGATGGATTGGGTACATCACCAGTTCCCACTGCCATCCAGGAGTATCAGCAGGTTTGCCCCAGAGCTCGCCTTTGGGATGACCGAACAAGCAATCAATGTAGACGGCAAGCTCTGCTGGCCTAGAGGCTACCCTGAGGGTTGCTGTACCTAGTAACATAGACCCAGCATCTGGGACTCTGCAGGTGATCAGTGAAGCAGCCTGTGCTTTCAGAGCTGATGCTTCAGGCTCTTGGCACACCACTTATGTCTTGCTAAACAGTCAGTTCGTGCTTTCAAAGTACTCAGAAACTGTATAGCAATAAGCCTGTTCAGCTATGAGATGTGAACATATTGGGTGCAAGTGAGATAGTATTGATGACTATTTTAAAGTCAAAAAATTAAAAGATACAGAGATAAATATTGGGTGACTTTGGCAAAGAGTGTAAAGCTGAATGAGAAGGGGCCTGATTCTGTACTGATGCTATGTACAACTGGTATTGTCTTTGACTTTGACTTGTACTTTTCTTGCATTCTTTTACTTTCTAACCATTAGAAAATTATCTCCTGTTTATTCAAGTCCTAAATAGGAAATTAACATCTCAATACTTTTCCTACATATATGACTCTAAGAAGATATGGAAGTGAAAAAATAATTATAATTTTGCCCCAAGTAGATACAACTGTTCAACATAATCTCCTCTAGTTGGTCTTATTTGCATGCAATACATGTAGAAGAAAAGTATGCAATGAATTTAATGGTTTTTTTCCTACTCAATATACTAATTTATGGACTTATAAACACAACATAATTTGTTGAATAGTGCTGGGGAACAAGTTTATCAGCTCATTAAAATCTTGACAATATAAACTGCAACTAACAAAAGGAAATGCACTGTATTACAGACTTTGTCATTCAGCTAAAGGTTTCTACCTATTTGCAGTAATGTGAAATGCCACATTGCAAGAGTTTAATTAGTTTAATTGTAGTTCTTGGTGTTCTAGATGAGTTCATACTTGGACAGTATTCTAAATATTTAAAATTCTCCTGGAGAATTGGATGGCATCAAGTTGCTGCTGGAAAGCAACAAGCGGTAATAATGCTATGCAGTGGCGTGTGGTGGGGGATTTAAACAATCAGAGAAGAGTAACACCCACACATTTTAAATTAAAATTCACTTTCGGCAAATCTCAAAGCAGGCTGTCTTGAATAACATTTCCAATTAATACATTATGAATAGTCTTAAAAGGGTATTAGGCTAAATTGTTTCCCATATAATTATGGGAATTAAGAATGGCTTGAAAGAAGCCCAGAGGAAAGTGACTTGGAGGTATTGGTTGACAAGAAGCTCAACATGACCCAGCAATGTGCACTTGCAGCCCAGAAAGCCAAACATGTCCTGGACTGCATCAAAAGAACTGTGACCACCAAGTCGAGGGATGTGATTCTGCCCCTCTGCTCTGCTCTGGCAAGACCCCACCTGCAGTGCTGCATCCAGCTCTGGGGCCTCCAACATAAGAAGGACAAGGAGCTGAGGGAGTGAGTCCAGAGGAGGGCCACCAAGATGATCAGAGGGCTGGACCACATCTCCTGTGAAATCAGGCTGAGAGTTGGGGTTATTCAATCTGGAGAAGAGAAGGTTCTTAGAGCAGCCTTCCAGTACCTGAAGGAGACCTATGAGAAAGATGGAAAGGGACTTTTTATAAGGGCATGTAGTAACAGGATAAGGAAGAATGACTTCAAACTGAGAGAGAGTAGGTTTAGATCAGATATTAGGAAGAAATTCTTTACTGTGAGCGTGGTGAGGCACTGAAACAGGTTGCCCAGAGAAGCCATGGATCCCTGGAAGTTTTCAAGGCCAGTTTGTATAGGGGTCTGAGCAACCTGGTCTAGTGGAAGGCATCTCTGCCCATGACAGGGGGGTTGGAAAAAGATGATCTTTTTAAGGTCCCCTTCAAACCAAACCATTCTATGATTGTGTGATAATTATCCGATTTAAGCAAAACCATTGCTTAAAATCCAAGGCAAGAATTTTGAATATAAAATATTTTGAATATAAAACACCTTTGATATCTGTGTTAAATTTATGACTACATGAATCAAAGAAGTTAAATTCATAGGGTCTATTAGACATAAATGTACGGATTGCTGGCAAGCATCAGACCACAGCTTTTAAATACAGAACTTAATAGAAATGAACTTTACCTTCCCTGGCCTCACTCCACAATACCATATCTATACAAGATGCCACACACCTTTTTCCAAAAGGTACTACTAATGGCTGGTTTCTTTCTATCTAGTCACTGGATTTTGTTTGCTTGTGAATTCTAATCTTTCTTACTTGTGAAGAAGAATGGGTGTTCATAGGAACCTAATTTTGGAAAGCCTGAAACTTTTCCATTCCTCTTGCAGTTTTGTTTACCACTGAATCATGTTCCTAGTTACACTAAAGAGCTAGACATAGAGAGGGCTTTTTTCCCTCATTTGTATATAATTAAAAATTTATATCTGACCTGCATTTAACCACTGAGTTGCCATACTTGTTAGTGTGCACCCATGAGAATACAGGCAAATTTACAGGACACATATGACCTGTACTAAGAATGCATATTACAGCATGGGAAAAAGACAAATTTTAAGTAGCAACTTGCAAGCCTTGTTCTCATGCAGGAATGGACATGCTTTAGTATACATTTGTTCAGTGTTCCAGTTTTCAGCACTTGGAAATCACAATGTTCCCTCATTGTTTACCTATAATAACGTGAACAGATCAAGCACATTTGTAGCAATGCTCATATATGTGAAGCTGTAACCCACAAAAATGTATGTCCTTGTGTGCCGCTAATATTTTCTAAGAGCAAATAAATTTTCATTTAATCTGAAATGTTTCAATCAAAGTTTCACCCAAATCAAGTACTCAGAGGGGGAAAGTTTCAGGATTAAAATGAATTTGAAAGCTGTGTTCTCAGGTCCATTAGTTCATTTTTTATGGATATTCTGTCAGCTGAATACACTACTAGAAGTGTTGACTGAAGCAAAAATATTTTCTGCAAATGTTAAAGAAAACACATTGAAGGTGATTTCAAAATTCTTAATGGCAATTACATATAGAGTAATTTATGTTCATTAAATCAGAAAGAGAAACCTCTCAAACACAAGCTTCTTGTCTGACTAAAGCAGTTTGAACTTCAGATACAAAATACTCCCAGTAACTCAGTTGTGTACAATGGATGTACACAATTATGTTTACACCACCAAACTCTTTGTTAAAGCTGTAGGATTAACACCCAATTCACTATATGCTCTTACTGCATCTGATTTTGTCAACTTTCTTCAGCCTTATGAAGTCACTCCATTTCTCCTTCTTTGCTTACTTTAACACACCAGAAAACAGACTAATGCTTGCTTTCTCATCTAACTAAAGCTGAGGTTTAAATGGCTTCAGACAGAACCTTCTTTTGCTGTCACAGAAGAGTAGTGTTTGACTGAGAGCTCTTTAAGACTTGAACTGGCTTTCACTGTTTGCCTATATAGCTTCTTGCAGTCTGTAGCAATATCATGCAGAAAATAAAAAACACAACACATTTTCTTGGTTTTTAATAACTGTTGGATGATGAAATAGAAACCTATATATGTAACTTTTTTCTTGATAAGTTGTAGAACTTGACTCGCTCCTGAGAAACTGAACCAATATGTCACAGATTAACATGTGGAGGAAATTACTCCTGCTCTTCGTGTTGGGCGTTGTGGTTTCTAATGGAGGTTTCAGTTAAAAAATATATTTTTATTTATAGTGGAAATGTAAAATTTTTTTAAAAGCTATTTCCATGCAAATGTTTGCTCTATTATGGGACTACTGATATACAAGTTATGGCAATGAAGATATAAACTGGGATTTCATACAGTGAGTAATTTCAAATATCAAATGCATTCAAAGAGTAATATTATCTGTGAGGAGATCATAGAAAGCAATATATTGTCAATTTGATTGCTATATTTAACTGCAATTAGTAAAACCTTTTTCTCCAGTACAAAAACCAGCTGTAATCCTACAGAAAACTAAGGACATGTTTCCTTTCCCTCGGGGTATTTCTTTCAATTTAAGAGCAAGCTGATTCTTTTGGTACTACAATACGTAGAAAATTCTATTGCTATCAGCTGTTAAGGTGATGTTGCCTACATTTCAAGTAAGTCTTGTCTTTATTCTGAGAAAAGTGCTTGGAGTTACATGTCAGATTTTTAAGTTCATATGAAATACGAACTTCACGAGATTTGTCTAGTCTCACTGCAATAAAGCTGGTATAAATTAGTGTCTTTCTAACCCAATGAATGCTTTTCATTTTTAAATATCTTTGGATCATGTCAAGATCTTTCCTCAAAAGGTTGATATCTGTCTTTTGGTAACAAAGTGAATATCAAAGAGAGAAACAAAAGGAAACTGGGAAGAAAAAAAAAGGAGGTGAACAGAACAGATATGTTTTTGAATGAAGAGGTAGATCTTTATCATTTATGTAAGTTGAGACAGAAGTGGTGAGTGAACAGAAGAGACTTATGGACTTTTTTAGTGCAGTTTGACAGGAAATTAAACACCTTTTTATCTGCTCATCTATCATGCATTCTTTATCTCTTGACATGTCCTTAGTAAACAGTGACATTTGGAAACAGTTCAATTAAAGTCACTGTGTTCTGGGTAATGCTGCAAACACTCCATGTGAAATAAATAACTTGTAAATTGCATTGCATGAATATCACTACTGAAACAGCAAGTAGTATCATAACAAAGGGTATGTATAATAAAGTTGAATGAATACTGATTAGTCACTTATTTTATGATAATTCTATGATCAAAGGCCATTGCAACCTTACTATTCAAAATTCATAAAAACTATATGTTAGAAAGAAGATTGGAAAGATTAAATTTTTCTGTTAGCTGAAATGCATTGAAAGGTAAAAGAAAAAAATGAATACATTCTGTTCTCATAGCTTAATCTCATACTTAAAGGCAGAGTTTCATTTCTTTATTTTAGTGTCAATTTTTTGAAGGTAAAGTCTATACTAGGGGAAAATGTCTCTCTTTTCCTTTTTTCTGCAGCTGAGCTGTGAAATATGATTAGAGCCATGTTGGGGGAGAAGGGAACCTTTAAATATTAATAATAGTACGTACATTCTACTCCTCCACCAGATTTCATTTTCTGTGATATAAGTAAGGTCATGTCACCTGTTACACTCAATGAAGAGAAAACACATAAAAGGATTATAGACAGTAGTCTGACTAAGGGAATAAAATGGAAATTAAAACACGAGGTACTTCAAACTAAAAGTCCCAGAGAACACAGTTGTGGAATTTCTAGATCAAAGTACTTTAGTTTTCAGTTCTTTGTAAAAGACTTGGAAACCCTTCCCAGGGGCCATGGTGATGGTGGTGAAGGGGATGGGGCTATGTGGAAGAAAAAAACATTTTTAAGATATTAAAAAGTGGGAAGTGACATTTTCCAGTTGGCCTACACATTGTGTATGCAAATGCATAAGCAAGACCTTTTTTTGCCTTTTAATGTTCTTCATTTGGCATATATCAAGATATTTTAGTAAAAGAGGAGTCTATGCTATAGGATTGCTGGTATATTTATTACAGAATCTTTACAACTTCCTCAGACGTGCTTTATTCTTGAAGAAGCTTCTGTCTTCTTCTGGTCAAGAACACTACATAAAGTGAGATTTTGAACCAAGCTATGCAGAAAACAATACTGAAGAGGTACTTTCTCATCGCAGTCTGTAAAACTACTTTTTAAAAAAAAGTTTTCAGTGAGCTCCCATTTTACAAGTATCACAGCTTTTTTGTTGTCATGTACAGTCAACTGCTCTCCATTTACACAGAAGATATAAATCTGGGTTGTTAGAAATAATGGTTATATTGAAGATTGTTATATCATGTATATATGGTTGGTCTTTTGGCTATCCAGTCTTCCATAATTTGCTGTAAATGTGCACCGTAACACTACAGGCATGCCAGATGTCATATATAATGTAAGACTCAAGACACTGTCTCCAGACTCACACAGCCTTTCACACATATTAACGCAATTGTGCAGCAGTCCTACTCTTTCTTTCCTGATGGGAATTTGATTGAGCTGACATTGATGGTCACTATGTCAGAGTGAACAGTAGGCACAGAACATCCACCAGAGCCTCAAGGTGGTCGTGTCCTTCTTGTTGGCAGACATTCTGGCATAACCAATCTGTTTTGCTGAGTTGTTGCACACTTTGAAGACTCTGATGGACCGGATCCTTATTACCAGCCAAGAGTCAGAAGAGGAACAGGAGCAGCTGATGCGGTATAAAGATCAACACAAATGTGATGTTAAATCTTGTGAGCTCTAATATGAGCACACTAGCAACTAGGTTCATGGTAACTGTGCATATGTTGAGATGTTGAATGCAGATTACACATTGGGGTATCAATTGTTGTACAGAGGTATAACATTTTAATAATAGAGAAAAAATACTTAATAGAAAGTAGGTACTTCCATTGTTTCAATTATTTCAACAAATCCATATTATTATTCATAACTTATGCAAATATATTACAAACCATGTAAGTCCAATGCACATTAGAAATAATGTTTATACCAATAAGTAAAGCATGCCTCTGCCCCATAAAACATAAGACTTATACCCAACTGGTATGAACAAGTGAAAAATAGAGATCTCTGACGAAAGCAAATAATCAGATATGCAGACCAAGACACAGTAAAGTAGAAAAGCCTCTGCCAAAGAGAGAGAGCTAGAGAGCTAATCATCAGCATCACGCCTTCTCCGCTACAAAAACCAAGAGTTGCCCAGTTACTTGTGCGGACTGCTTTAGTTTGGCAACTAAGTTTGTTGAATGCTGACTGTAATGGATTACACTCAATTTTTTTTTTATATTTTCCACGCTTTTGTAAAAGATTAAGAAAAAAGTACATATCTAGTCCCATTTGTCCATCTTTTGCTCTGGTAGGGTGATAATGCCCATTGTAACATTTCTTACGAGTACAGTAAATCACAGAAAATACTAACTAGAAAAAGGACAATCTGAATCTCTATTGCTTTGTGTGTGTTTCCAGTATGTGTTTCTTATTAAGCTGGTCTTGCCATTTATGAAGAAACTCAATGTAAGATAAACTGTGAGTGCATTTCCTTATATGGCATGTTTCTTCCTTTTTATATCTTTATATGCATGCCAAAAATTGGTTTTTGAGTGGTCGCTTTGGGAAGCTGTATAAGTAGGGACTTAAAGGCTGCTGGTTTGGGTAATTAAACATAAGGGAGAGAAATGACAATTCAGGATGCCACAACAGCATGGATGGAGACAATATTGCAGACAATTTTTTAACCTTCAGCCTAGAGGAAAGTATGTTAAAAATAAACTACAACAAAAATTGTGAGCATAACTCTTACAGGAAAATTACAAACCATGGGTCTTTCTAAGGTTCTTTAATATCAGTGTAACATTTTTCCTCCTTCACTCCTTCTCCCCTTATTCAGTTTTTATAACTTGCAGTGAGTTTAATTTTAAACTATCCTCTAAAGTCTGAGAAAATGTCATTGCATTTGATCTACAAAGCATCCAGCATGCCTCAGAGAACTGTATAAATAACATGGAGGTCTAATTCTGTGCTCAACCTCAAGAGGTGTCAGAAGGAGCAGAAAGATGATTTTAAAGTTATTTTTATTCTGTTTAGATTTTGCTTTGACTGAGAACAGATGGTGCGTTGTAACTATCTTTTCGAATGAGCTGAATGTCTACAGGTTTGAAAGTTTATGGTAAATCTCCTTGTCATACTGTGCGTGAAGGAGAGCTATAGAAAATCTCTGCAAGTACAGTGTAGTTTCTGCACTAGGTGAATCCTCTGTTGGGGTCTTAAAACATCTTCATTACACTGGAATGATATACACGGGGCAACTAGAGGAGGCCACGTAGTTCTTTAAAGACCCAGAAGTGCAGCTGGCCCTGTTCATCAAGACAAATAGGTGCCAGAGATGAGAAGCCACATGGAAGCCTATTTTCCAGCTGGCAGATTTAAAAGGATTCCAGTCAGAAAAAGGGATTCATACAGAGAGTAGCTTATTATCTAGAGGACAGAAGAGACTAGCTGCCTGATTTGAAAGGTTCTAGAAATTGTTTTCTTTTCCCCTTCTCTAGGTGGGATGGGATTGTTCTCTCTTAGCTTGATGGTTAATCAAAGTCATGTGTATTCTGTAGCTGATTTGCTCTGGTACTCATATCAGGCTTTGACCAGTGAAGAAACACTGCACCACAAAGTTTTGAATCAATATGTTTTAACTCAGAGGAGATTAGTCACAGAGGCTGGTTTTCTTGGTTTGTTTCTCTCACCAAGTTTTCTTTACAGTCAACATAGAAACAAAACCTCTTTCAGAAAGAGCTTAAAAAATATCTACGTTAGGCTGGTTCAGTCATCCTTGAAAGATTTTCTTTTCTTTCTGAGGAAGGTCATTAGATTACTTGTCACCATCAGCAGAAGTACATCTGTTTGCATACCCTTCTCTGTGTAAACTGCTCTAAGAAATGTGATGTTAAATATTTTGTCATTATTAGAAGACTCATTGAAGCAAAATTCTGTGCACTAAGCTTAAGCCTTGCAAACTGCTGCCTGTATCTTTCTGTTCAAATTCATAAAAGTCTTCAATATTGTCTAAAGGAAAACAGAATTTAGACAAATCATTGTAGCATTCATTGTAGGATTATGAATACAGAAGTATTTCAATATTCTATACAGTCCACAAAAGAATTGTGCTGTGGGTTTTTCTAGGTGGGGGAGAAATGACTAGTACTAAAAATGTTGGTTTTATTCCAGTGTCCCAGTGAAAATAGAAAGCTTGAAAATACATTTTAAAAGAAACAGATTTTGTTAGAGGCCTTGTTTGTTGGCTGGATGGATTCAACTGTACAAGGCTGTTAAATCTTAAAGTGAAAGATGAGGTGCGGCTCTTTCAGCTTACAAAGATTTGTTATGATCTTTTTTGTAGTGAACATTTAAAATAAGAAAATACATTATCAACTCTTATATTTTATGTGGCAACTTAAATAAATCTGTTACTTTCTTTAGTAAAAAGTTCTATCATAGGAATATTGCTATTTGCCATGCTGGATTTGACTAGCAGCTGATTATTCTTATCCTGTTTACCTTCAGCAGGAGGCAAAACTTAAATGTTATTAGAAGTAGGAGGAAAGCAAAAGGACCTGGGGAATCAGCATCAGATTCTACATGACTTCATTCAATTTAACATAATTTCTTAGTTTAGAATTCCTCTCATCTGTGAGCAACACATAGTCCCAAAGCTAGGTACTATGATATTTGTCTCTGCCTTTTGAGAAGCTCCTTTCCTGTGGATGCCACACAATATTCCTATTATAAAGCCCTTCATGTGAGAAGTTCTTTTGTGCATGAATTGCTATTAATTCTCAGTGATTTCAGCAGTTTTTTTCAGGGATCCATAAAAAGCAATTGTACTAGATTGAAAATGAACCAGTGGGAGATAGCAAGACAGAATTTAATAGGAAAATTAAAATAAATGCAATAATACAAGAACACTGACAGAGTCAAGATACAACCTGACACCCTGTTAGTCAGGGTGGTGGTAGCAGTCCAGATGAAGTGGCCCTGTTGTAAGTGGTGGTCCTGTAGAAGCGTCTGGTCTTCACCTGAAGGTCCAGAGGTAGCTCTTGTCCTCTGGGAATCCAGTAGGTAGGACTGCCTGTGATGTTCCAAACCCCAGATTATATCCAGGTGGGAATTCTTGGCTCCTCCCCCCTGGGCGGAGCATCTCACGATGAGGTTATGTAACTCTATGAGTCATGCAGAGGATCCTTGATAGCCCATTAAACAGAGATAGCTCCTGAAGGGAGTTATCAAGGATGAGTCATGGTAGGGGATAACGAGCACAGCCCCACCTGTTTTAACGGCTTGTGAAGATGATAATAGAATACATACTGTTGGTTACACCTTACATTGTAACCTTCGCCAGCAACGCATGACCATCTGTGGCATTTTTGCATGTTTGTATAATTGATTTCACTGGCATTCAGTGCACCCAGTTCCTAAAAATCTATGGTGTAGGCCTCTATGCATACTCCGTTCTAATATATTTCTCCATTAGAGAAGTGTATTTGAATACATGAACTTCATTCTCTTCACCCATTTCAACAGGATTCTGCCAGAGACATTAGTACTGATCTAAAATATATATTTAGCAGTTGAACCAAAATTTTGTAAGAGGAAAAACTGTCTGTGAGACATTTTGACTGATCTATTCTCAGATACCACCTGACAGATAGCAAAACCTTTCTATTTCCTGAATATGCTTTGGCAACATGCCTTTTGATTTTCTTCTTTCGTGGTCACAAATATCTGCCATTTTCTATCTGTATGGAGCTCAATTATCTCTCATCCCTCTGTCATTCTGTCTGCAAATGATTCTGTCATTTGATCTCTCCTCCCTATGCTTGTTTTCTTTTTGTCTTCTCTTTTCTCTACTGGGCTTTTTTTGTGTGTGTGTGTGTTCTTTTATTTTCCTTTTTTTTTTCTTTTCTCCTTGTTCTATCACTGCAGTCCAGCAAATTTGCTCTTGAACTGTTAGACTTGTAACTATCTCTTTCTCTGCCATGCGTTCATGGTAAATATCAAAGTCCAAAAGTCTGTGCTCTAGGTATTATTCTGCACCCTTGTATCCGATATATCTTTAAATGTCAATGTGTTCCACAATTCTTTTTACCTTCTGTTATGGTTTAACCCCAGACAGGAGCCAAGTGCCCTGCAGCCACTCACTCCCACAACCAGCAGCATCAAGGAGAGAATTGAATCAGAAGGGTAAAAGGTAGAAAACTTGTGTGTTGAGATAAAGACAGTTTAATAGGAAAAACAAAAGCCATGCACACAAGCGAAACAAAACAAGGAATTAATTCACTGTTTCCCAAACACAGGCAGGTGTTCAGCCATCCCCAGGAGAGCAGAGCCCCTTTACTGGGGCAGACAAATGCCTTCACTCTGACTATCCCCCCCTTCCTCCTTCTTCCCCCCACTTTATACACTGAGCATGATGTGATATGGAATACCCCTTTGGTCAGCTGAGGTCACCTGTCCCAGCTGTGTCTCCTCCAAACCTCCCAGGCACCCCCAGTCTCCTCCTGAGTGTGGCAGTAGGAAAACCAGGAAAGGCCTTGGCTCTGTGTAAGCCTGCTCAGTAATAANAGGTGTTCAGCCATCCCCAGGAGAGCAGAGCCCCTTTACTGGGGCAGACAAATGCCTTCACTCTGACTATCCCCCCCTTCCTCCTTCTTCCCCCCACTTTATACACTGAGCATGATGTGATATGGAATACCCCTTTGGTCAGCTGAGGTCACCTGTCCCAGCTGTGTCTCCTCCAAACCTCCCAGGCACCCCCAGTCTCCTCCTGAGTGTGGCAGTACGAAAACCAGGAAAGGCCTTGGCTCTGTGTAAGCCTGCTCAGTAATAATGTTGCCTTTTCCTGGTTTTAAAATTAAGAGCCAAACACAGGTAGAGGGGAAAAAAAGGGGTTTTACCTCAGTATTTATTTAAGGATCCTTAGGTGCACCACATCCAGGTGGAATGTGCCAAAATGCACTCTAGAATGCACACACACGATGAATAGCATATACAATTATAGGCACTGCAAATTAGCGTATCTATCAAAGATTCCCCAGTGAGAGGTTCGAGTGAACACCCTGTCCCGAGGAACCTTCCCCCTGGATGGGCCTGTCTTAGTTTACAAAATGTATTCTAGAGAGGACCTTGGTGTCTGCAGCTTTCTGACCCCTAACTGCAAGGCTTTCCGAGATGTTTAGTCCCTTGGCTTAACAAAATATTAGGTCTAAACTAAGTAATCACACTCAAAGAATTGTAAGTATGTGGGCTAAAAGCACTAATACATATAAGCTATATAAAAGAGTATATAAAAGGGGTATAAAAGAAAAGGCAAAAAATCATCATGGCATCAATAGCAAAAACATCTCTTTATTATCAACCCTGTGATCAGCACAAATCTAAAACAGAGTCCCATACCAGCCACTATGAAGAAAATTTACTCTATCCCAGCCCAAACCAGCATACATTCATCTTTACTGCCTGAAGCTTTACTTTGCTAAGCTCTGCCAGATGATACTAAAAATACAAGAAGTCTGTATGTGCTCTCTGAATAAGCACTCTCATATCGTGCTGTGTTTTTTACATGAATTTTATTTCTTCTGCTTTTTCTCCTTCCTCAGGTCACTGCCAGTATTGTCTGTAAGCATCATCACCTTTCCTTTCCAGCAGACACCTCTGAAGAGGAAAAACAACAATTGGAAAAACTATCCTCTAACTCCCTGTTTTAAGTACTTTTTACACAGCTTCACATACCTGTATAACTATACTGTTGTACTAAAGAAGAAAATTTCTTCTTAACTTGGTTGGTAGTCATTTGAAGATTCAAATTGTAAGCCAATGCCTTTTTATATGAAAAATTTTAATTGCTGTAGCCATATTATTCATCAAAATGACTGGTAACATTAGCCAGGCATATATTCAAACTTCATTTATATAGCTGGTCAGGGGATCAACAAACATGTTTAGAATGAATTGGAAAATTCAAGGTATTCAGTAGTTTACCCAAATGTTTAGGATTGAAATATTTATGCAAATTTAAAGTGACAACAACAAACAAACTAACTAACAAACAAAAGAAAGAGAGAATTGCTTCACCTAAAGAGTTTTAATACAGTAATTTTGACATATAATTTGAGAGCAGTCACTAGAAGAGGTTTCACACAACAACTTTCAGGACTGCATTCTTATTTTTCTGTATATACATTTTAGTTTAAACATCTTAACAAAGCTTAATTTAACTTCAGATCTTTAACCATTCTTTTTCTTTAATTTTAATTTCCTTGAAACATGACAATTATGTCTCAAAATAAAACCAAAAGTCCAGCAACCATCAGCTTTTATCCTCAGTGCTAACTCATACACAGTCTGGCCATGGAAAATCTGTCATTCGCCTCTGTGCTACTTAAAATAGTTCTTTTAGTATTGACAGTGCTGATTAAAGAGCAAACTTTTAACAATGGTGTGCAAAGCATCACAAAATTAAGTTCAATGCAAATTAAATTTTTGTGTATATATATTCATACATGCAAATGTATGTATGAGTATGTATATATGTATATACAAATATATATGTACATATATGATATGTATATATGTATATATATATATTTATGTAAGAGGCCTTTGTTTCTCTGTGGTGGGTTTTGGACAGTTAAATTTCATAGACTTTAGCTAGCACATTATAAAATTAGTCTCCTTAATTTTAAGTATAAAAGAAGGGAAAAGTGAAATTACTGAAAATATTGTACTTACTGAGTTTTGAGATTTTATCATTGTTTTTATTTCTTTAAACCAAATCTATGTCTGGAATGTCATCCTTTTCAAAGAGGAGGAGGAGACTAATTGGGTAATAAAACCAGTTGTGTACATAGGGTTGGATCCTAAGCCTGTCATAATCAAAGTATATGTTTCCACTGATCTTCCACGTGCTGGAGTGTTACCAGGTATCCACAACACTGAAAGAAAGAAAGCAGAATAAAAACTGAGAATGCTTTTTCTTTTTTTTTCCTGTTACTTAAGTGCAACATGTGACTTTAACAGGTATAAAGATTTTCTGTGGAGGGGAAGATAGTACTTAAGATGTCAGAGACACTGTAATCTCAGATACTCTTTTCCCTTCTAGAAGTTATAAAGATATTAATAAAATCTGAGAAAAATGTCGTGCACTTATGAAAAGAAAACAGTTCCAGCTGAAGACTATAGAATATAGTTATGAGGGATTATACTTTCCATTAACTCTCAGAAGCCTTGGAACTCAAGCATGACATAGTTCAAGTAAGTTCTGCTTTTGAAAAGCTAGTTTTTAAACATGTATTCTGTACATTGCTAACACAATAATTTGAGGTGCAATCAGAAGTGCAAAACTACATGTATCTTCTAATTATTTTGTTTTTACCTTGTCATTACTTTTTATTCTGATGGAAACTAAACAGAAACAGAAATCTCATTAACAGATTATTTATACAGAACTATATTTGACATTTGATTTAATACTTATGAGGATCTATTCATTTCAGAAGCAATATACGAGGTCGTAACTCACCTCATGGTGTGATTCATACCTCCTCTACCCATCAGTGTATGTCTTGCCTGCTGGCTAGAATCAAGGTAGAAACCTTTGGAAAAGTAGTATTTTTGGCAATTAGAAGAACTGATTTTCGGTAAATGTGCTTAGCAAAATCAGAAAGCAGCTTTCTGTAAGATGTTTAGTTGGAAATTATTCCTTCACACCAGAAGAATATGTTGTGAGGAAGAAATCCTTTTTCAGACTGGGTTTTTGCCAGCAACACTGAATTCACACAGAGGGAGATTTCTTTTGACATGAAAAGCTGCAATAGTTTTAACTCTCCTCCCAAACACACAGTCTCATCTTCTTTGCAATTACAGTGAACTTGGACTGTTTATTCAGTAGCAAGAAAGTCTCTTAGCTCGTGCTTAAGTGAAAGAGGACTGACATCACAGGTAAGATAGATTCTGATCCTCTAGATATAGTAGTCTCTGACAGTATGATGAAAATCAGTGGCATTTAAATGTGATAGTGCTTATCTGAGTTGGTAAAGTAAGTTGTTAAATCTTCAAGTCTAGAAAAATTTTAAATCACCAAATTAAAATAATGAGAAATAAAAGTTCTTTTTACTGAGATTCATCATGTCACTTTTCAAAAACAAAATATTTAAGGTTTTTATTTCTCTTTTCAACTCCTTTGGCAGCATATTTTTCCAGCGCTGTCATGTCCATTGGTCTTTGGTCTTTTCTGTTCAAAGAGGGCACTCATCTTGACTACAATCATGTGGTTTAGTACCTGTAATAAGATCCTGACATCAGAGCTTTTGAGCATGGAAATAGGGCAAAGGATTTTTTTCTGTTTTACAGGCATGTTGTCAAGCAAAAAAAAATGTTTAAAGTTCCTATCTTTGTATTTCATTCAGCTGGAGAGCCTTATCTGAGTTTCATTATCTGTCCTAGAGAAAGTCATCCCATAAAGTCAAAGCTCCAACTTTCTGCCTGATTTGATGCTAAAAAACCACCCATATTTTCTCATGGTATTTGCTTAACATTTTTTGAAATGTTCTTTCTTCCACTGAGAGAGAAGGTCAGAGCTGAAATGTTGAGATGGATTTGTTGAAACTTTCATAGAAGAAATGTTGGACTTATGCAAGGCCAGAATCAGAATTTAATTTGCAAAATTGTGGTGAAGATAGGCAAAACAGTTCTGAAGGGAGGTTTAGGACAGGTCTTATTGTTGAAGTACAGTGGAACTTTAATCCTGTTTGCTTTGAACAATGAGTTCATTGGCCTGATACTGACTTCATAAACCATCAAATGAAAAAATCCAGTGCCGTAATTAAGCAAATGACACTGCAGCCTTACTAGCTTCTCTGTAGAAGCAAAGCTTTGTAAGCAAGCTAGCAAAAGATTAATCCAAGCAATAAAAACAGAATACTAGTCTCAAACTACATGGTAAGTCTTTAAATACAATTACAGAAAATGTCACTTCTTTATCATATCTTCACTACAGGGCAAATCACATCTGCATCTAAAACCACGACATGCCTAGATAACCACATTTTTTTCTGTTTTATAAGAAAACAATTCCATGGGATTAAGTATGATTAAGAAGCCTATCAGTAAATCTGAGTCGATCATCAGTACAATAGCATATCAAAATTGTTTACTGGGAGAAGCCCAGGAGAGAAAATCAGGAAAAAAAAGAAAAAAGTTAAAACTCTTTAAACTTCAAAGCAGTAATTAAGTGAGTTTCCTACAGACCAGAGTATCATGAACCTGATTCTCACAGGACATCTCAGTCAACTTTTTAAATTTGTTTGCTCTATCATCTCACAGAAAGCACGATGCTTCTATCAGCATCTTGTTTTTGTATCAGCCTCTGTGAAAAGTAGTGAATTATTATTTTTTAGTGAAGATTCCGCACCACCTAAGTGTGAGTTTTTACATTGTAGAGTAACTGTGGACTGATTTGCTTAAATTTGTATTAAAGAAGGGAATCCTGTTGCAAAAGAGTGTTCTGAGATCATAAATTAGGTTCCTTTGGGAGATATTTTAATCTGTTACCTCTGTAAGACAATAAACCTAGGCTAAGACATGTGGTACCTAATGGTACAGTAATATATATATAGCCAGTATAAATACCTCTCCTAGCACTACGTGTTCATAAAATGAGAAGTGACATAGGCTCTCCTGGGCTGTCAATCCAGTTCTTTCTCATCAAATGCAACCATACCATGTAATACTCTTGATATAAAGATCTACTCTGTTCTGCTACTAATTTGTATTTTGACTGTTACTGATAGAACCTCACTACTAAAATGATAAGAAATTTTTTTATTCTTTCCAGTGCAAATTTATGGTGGAAAAAATATGAAAAAAAGTGACTGGTGCAGAGTAAAAGTAAAATATAATTAATTTAAAATATTCATGGAGAATGAGACACGTTGAAAGTATAACACTACATTTGAGGGGAAAGTTCCTCCCTCATGTAATAAACTGTTGACAAGCAGTAACATTTATTGAGCAATCTGAGAAAGCATTCTCCTTACTGACATAGGGCTTTTTGCAGATAACGTCAGTGATCTAAAAAGCTAGTTAGTGTGTTCCTTGAATGGCTGCAAAAGTCAGGCAAGGCAGAATTAGACTGCATTTTTGTGTTTCTTTAAAACATCTCCCTTAGAATAAGCTTACATGGAAAGTCTCACTCTTTATGAAAAAAATTCATGCTCTGTGCATGGAAATTTTCAAGGCTGGGCTGGACAGAACTTTCAGCAACCTGATCCAGTTGAAGATGTTCCTGCTTATTGCTGGGAGAGTTGGATGAGATGACTTCTAAAGGCCCCTTCCAACACAAACTTCTTTGGTTCTATGATCAGTCCCTCGTATAAGGAGACCTGTGCCGGTTTGGCCACCCCAAGTCACCCCAAGACAAGACCTTATTGGACTGCCCAAAACTAGAAACCCTATTTTCAAGCAGTTATATATAGACTGAATCCCATCATCATATACAATGTGGCTTGTGGTGGATGGAGGAGGGGCAAACTACAACGCATCTATCAGAAGTAAAGGTTTAGCAGTGTGTACCACAACTGGTGTGTTCTGTTATATAAGAAAACACAGAAAGCAGAAATTTGTTTTTAAGCCCTGGAGGTGAATTAATTACTCAGTGACACCTATTTTCAATTTATTTCAATTTTTCCTTAAATGTCAAAACCACTAAAAAGTTTGTCTGTATATGTTGCTATAAACACTTGAGTCTTGCTGCAGTATACTAGAGCTGAAAGTCTCCTCTTTACATTTATATGATATGTGAGAGGAATTCTCTATATACATTAAGGTATGAGATGTCAGGATCCTGAGAGCAACAAAAGGCCCCAGTGATCCTAATCAACCTCCCCTGGAGACCCACACCCACACCCACATCCTTCCAAGCTCCCAGCTCACCTGCCTACAAGGGGCAGACCCTTGCCCTGCCTCTAGGATCCTAAAATATTAATTTCTGTTTTTTGTTTCTCTGAAGCATTTGAGTAAAACACCTTAAAATGATAAGGTTTGTGGCCAGACTGTTTCTCTTTATATGATGCTTATATCCTTAGTCTACAGTAAGATGCAGCATCCTGTAGTCTCCAAAAGACCGAGATTTAAAATCCACATGAGCATTACTCTATTCTGAAATCTGTTCTGCACAAAATCCCTTGGATAGCAGTATAACATTTCACAGAATTTTTTTATTTATTTGCTTCACAGTATAGAATTACTCAGTAATGTAAGGTAGATATAAACACCTTTGTGATGAAAAGTCACTAAAATGTCCCTGGCTGGTTAATAATTACATTTGAAAAAAGAGGCTAAATTTGGGATAGCATGGCAGGTGGCAAAGGCCCCAGGAGCTTCCCCTTTCATCTGGCTACCATTTTCATTCTGCAAGAGCATATGAGTGAGAGTGTGTGCTCCAGGGAACCATGTGGAATGAAATAATCCTCTACAGAAATGGAGTGTAATGAGGCTAGTCACTGGGCAGTAAAATATCAGTGTCTGTCAGACAGTTTGGGAGTTCAGTTGCCTGGATATTTCACCAGTTTTGGACCTCCATGATACCCAATAAATGGGGTTATGGAAGAATTCCCTTCTCTATTTCATTTTCTTGCCTAAAGGCATTCCTCTCTCAGGTTAGACAGATCTCTGCTTGCTTGTCAGTCCCTGCTGACTTCACTTGAAGCCACATAAAAGGGTACATAGGAAAGCAGCATCAGACTCAAGCGGAAATGACTAAATGCATGACTTGATATCAGGCCATATGCACCATGGTTTGAGATACATTAGTGATCCCAAACAGTCCTGAAGCCTTTGACAGTCTTTGATGCTGGAACAAGTAGCAGCACGTGGCCTGCGTCTATATTGTTAACGTTTCACAAGCTACAGCACAGAGCAGTCGTGCAAAATAGTCTGAGCAGTGGTAATTCCTGAATGGTGCTGAGGAACTGTTCAGAAACATGGGATTTGGCCTGAATCAAAGCAATGCTAGGGGTCATCCTAAGAGTTTCAAAGTGGCCAATGAAGAGCCTGCTGAAAAATGTGCTCTGTCAGAAACAAGATGCCAAAGTGGCTGTGTCAGCTGTGTCTTTCATTTGCTGTAGATAGTGAGTGAGCTAGCAGGTGGGTATGGATTAACAGGAAGGGCAAACTTAACCCTCGAAATGGCACATGTGAACACACCTATTTCATGGCCATGGCCCAGGGAGGCAGTTCTGCAGTGATTTCTGTCCATTGACCCATGAGTATATGCTCACTTCTCAACATGGATCACGGTATCAGTACATGTGTGAAGTCTGTTTGCTGGCACAGGTACCAGTATTTGGTAATTCAGGGGACTAAATTTTATACACTTTATTGCTCTATTAATGAGAAGCCTACAAATAGCTTCGTTGTTCCAGTCACAATTATAAAAGGAATTGTTGCCCTTTCTTCTGCAAAACAATGCAACAACTTACATTTTTGAACTTAATTTTGCATTGTGGATTTTATTGTTGTACTTGAAATTTTACAGTAAAAATAAAAGTTTAATTTAATATAAATTTAAATGTTTCTGACATGAATTATTTCCAGGTTTCCCTTTCACACAGAAAATAACTCTCTAATTATTTGTTTTTCTTGTGTTGGCTTTTACTTTTTCCTGAAGTCAGTCTATCCTTCCTAATTATGAATGCTTTCAATGTCTTTTGTTCACATTTTATGCTTCTCTGTCATTGTTAAGTCTCCACTGTAATGTATAAGTTTATGTGCTGTAGGATGTATACGCCTTACTTAAATTAAAAAAAAAATTAAATTATAATGGAAAGACATTAGAGACATGGAATTGACAATACTTCCCACCCAGCATCTCCTTTGATGCATTGATTAATTAAGGTGCAGAGATACTTCTCGTACTGCAGTCTATACTATGTTCTCCTGTGTTGGTACACAGTGGACCATTTTGTGTAATACTCTCTCTGTTGCTATAGAAAAATGCTCTGTTTCATTTGCAGGAGCAAATATTATCTCTAAACTGGAGCTCATCACGAAATAAGAAGTAGCTCTTTTATTTAATATCACTAAGTTCAAAAAGGAGAATCCAATTTCTATCTTTGTAGAGAGAACATGAGTATATACATATATATATATAAAATATATATATATATATACAGTGTTTGGCAACTCCAGGAGCTGGACATCTTAACCAGGACAACACAGAGCCCCAGTTTCAACACAGATCTTTTAAGTTCATATTTCTTCACTGGAAGTTATGTAGCTCAGCTCTGGAATATACTTGTATTATACTTGAAAATTCAACTCCTCTACTACTAATAATTAAGGATATAGCTGAACTTGAATGTATCCAACTTTGCTATTTTGCAACCAATCTGATCCTTAATGTTCATGAGTCTAAATGTATAAAAGATGCATTTATTAACATATTTATTTTTTATGTTTTGTGAAATCATGTGTAGTTTCTGATATACTGTGTGGAATGGAAAGGGAACTTATCAGTGAAATGTTGTCCCTCTTTGGCCTATCACTCAAATTTTTATTTTTGTATCCCTCCCTTCATGTTAGGAACTAAATCACTGTTTCTATCTTTGAGTCAAAAGCCCTTTCCTACGTGAAAAGTACTAAATGAACCCTTAAGAGTCCTGAACATTTACAGTTAAAAAAACCACAACACCTCTTCAACATCAGCCTTTTTTCTCTGCTGTGACAGATGGTACACATTTCTGTTTGGATCAGAAAAAAATGTCATGTTAAGAAATATTTCCATATAACTTTTACTTATGCTCTTTGAAAACAAGCCCCAGTTAACCTGATCAGAATATTTATACCGAAAAAGCATTAGTCCCAACAGTTCACTACCCCAAACCTTGCTAATTCAAAACACTAAATTTCTTTTTGCCAGATAGCAGTGTCAATGAAGAGGCTAATAAGAGATAAATTCCTTCCTTTTAAAGAACACTTTTAAGACAAATCAGTCATTATCAGATGTTGCATGCTGTGGGTCAGCTGTGAGGGTGCTGAACTGCAGTCCCAAAACACTCACAGCACTCTGCTGGTTTTTGTTGTGTGCTAGACTGTAAACATCTGACAGGATGGCAAACTAAGTATGTTCAAATAAACCAGAATGAATATCTCCAAAAACTGGCATGCACATTAACCCAAAACAGCTGGCTGTCCAAATGATTGCTAATTCACTTTTCATTATCACTCTCTTATTTTGTTTACGGAAACATTCTTTAGAATGTTTTTATAGAACCACAGGGGAGATGCAGGAGTTACATACTGGGGAAAATTCTATTATCATACCCAGTCCACTCTATTATATTGTTCCCTCCAGGAAAACAACAAAGTATTTTGCTAGTTAATAATTTTCTTCTCTTTTGCAGTAGGAATTACATGCTTATCTGAAGAAAGAGGATTAAATTGTAATTTTCATATTTTTTTATAAAAACCTGTCTCAATCCTGCTGGTGACAAATGCTCTGCTATCCTGGAGGAAGGAAAACAGTGTGAAACCATTATCATGCAGTTTTTTTATTACCTAAATATCAAAGATATTGTTCTTGTCATCTATACACATTATTTTGTAAACACCCGTAAGTGACAGAGTTGAATATAAACAGATAGAATGGCACCTGCCTGTCAGATAAGATTGAAATGTAAACCTGGCACCACAGGGCATGAGGGAGGCTTTGTTGCACCCAGTTTAATGTTTTTTGTGCTAGTGCAAAGACCAGTGACAAACGCTTGAGGCTAAATAGCCTTTCCACAAAGCCATGCATAGGACTGTGTTTGGACAAGATATCGCCTCTAGAATGACTGGAGATTGTTCTTCCTGCAAATATTTTGTTCATATCTCCCGCATTTTGTTAATATATCTGTGTAGGATTACACACCTTGAAGACCTGCATCCTTTGGGACATCACTCTCAGAAGAGTGAGTAATACACAGCAAAGAAGCTTATTCCAAACCAATTCAGATTTCTTTATTCTTCTTTCCAGAAGAACAAATAGATAGGTCTATGGAGTGTATAATTTTTTTAGAAAGCAATTTTTTCTCAGACAAAGGAACAACAGTATGATGAAAAAAAAAAATACATCACTGATGATGCTACTTCCAAATCAGTAAAATAGATAAGTATGTGCTCAGTTTCATCTCTATTCAGAAATTTGCCCTCACCTACATACTTCCCCTGAAAGAAGTGTGGTTCTGTCTAATCTGTCTAATCTCTTTATTCTTAGTTAAGGATCAATCACTGAACTGGCATTTCAGGGACAGACAGAATAAAAGAAGATAATTATCTGGAGAGAAAAAGAGGACTCTAAAGAGGGAACCTATCCAAACATCTCTGCATAATATTGGTGCAGAACGTTACTGAGAAAATTCCTTGCACTGGCCAAGACTCATTTCAGCATGGCAAGCAATAAACTCTGTATAATATTTGAGTTCTAATCTTCTGTTAAAGCCCCTCTCTAATTACCTAGATATGTCAGGTGGTAAGTCTTGCCACTCTGAATAAATCTGACATCAACAGATTTCTTCTCCTAATTTTTATTTTAACAAGTAAGCCATACAGCAGCTGCGAAGTTACTGATAATGAATGTTAGGAAATAGGATTACTCAAGTGAGTTAAATCCTTCTGCCTTTTCATTATCTGCTATATGATACTCGAAAGTCATGTCCTGAATAGACACAGAACAAGTAAGTGGAACCTACATATTTGATCCTTATGCCTCTAGCTCAGTCACTAAACAAGGCTCAGTCCATGAGAAAACCTGGGATGACCACAGTATTTACATGTGCTTATCTGCATTGTTTTGTTCAGAAACTGTCCAGCAGGTTGTGGGTGTTTGGATATATGCATGTTTGTGTGTGTAAGATTACTTTATGTAGAGTAGGCTGAGCTTGTTTTGACTTGATGTGGGCTATTTTTTAGCATCTAGTCACAAATAGTTTGGCACCTAAAAATCCAGGAGACATTTATGCTTACAGTCCTGCAGAGCTCTTGAGTTACCATGGGGCTAATTTATACACTTCCTGAACTGCAAAGCTGACTTACCTATTCCTCTAGCACACTTTCCCCTGTAAGAGCTATGCTGCTATTGGCCTTTTCTTCCCAAGCTTGTGTGATAATCGCACTGGACTGGATCCACTGTAACTTCCAGTTTGACTACCTGGACATATAATCTACAGGGTATCAGGGAAATTCTTTCCAATAAAGCCAGTAACCTTTTTTCTCTGTTAAATTCAGATGGATTAAGTTATCCTTTTATCAACAAAGAGATCAGAGAAATATGATTTAAAGTATGCATTCATACTGGTAACTAAAAGTAGATCAGAAATGCAACAAATTGCATTTGGTTCAGGTTCATAGCAATGCTTGTGTTAGTTATGTATTTATTATAAGGAATGCAGCTCAGTCTGAAAAAGTTCTGCCTTAATGAAGTGGTCTTTGCCATGGAATTGTAACATATCTTGATGACAAACTTGTACAAAATAAAGATAGCACATAATAAATAACTTAAAACCACCTTAAAGGCTGATTAAACCTAGTATTTGTAAGTGTACAGGGATCAGTAAGTGGAGCTGTTTTTACTGGGATTCCACACATAGAAATTTTTATTGTCTATATTAGACAGTGTTATGAACTGTATGCTAGACATACTTAGGTGTGGAATTGCAAGTATTGAGGAGGACAAGTGACCAGTTACCTGAGTCACTCTGAAACCAAAAGATATTTTAACCTACCAAAATGTATTTTAACACACTTCATTATGGGTAGTGGCAAAGGAAACAAATAGCTAGACCTATACCTACAGAAGAGTACTACATCAGAAAATAATTATTTAGAAAGCTACTTGAAATCATCAGAGAACCTCCTTAATGTGACGTTTTAATCTGATACTGGAGCAAAAGGGCTAACACTGTCCATGTGAGAGAAGACTGTCAAGTTAAAGTAAGGAGATAATTTTGACTTAGTATGCAAGAAACAGATAGATAGAAACCTTCTGCTGGGGTGTGTCTACTGCCAGTGTCTACATCCAGACAAATATGAAAATACTGAAGAGAGTTCAAAGAATGGACATAAAAGGGCTCTGAGAATCGGAAAAACAGTCTTATTATCTGAGGCTTAAAGAATTCAATCAATTTAGCACATCTGCAGAGAAGGTTAAAGGTGATTTAATCAGAGTACAGATCCTCATTCAAGTAAAAGAGATTTGATAGTGGGAGTGCTCAGTATTGAAGACAAAGACATAAGAATCTCCAACACCTGAAAGATGAACTTGGATGAATTCAAACTTATGAAATTAATTTTAAAGCACTAAGAGTAATTTATGTAAGAATAGATGTCACAGACACACCAGCATATGGACTTTTTGAGGGGCAGTCTAAATGTTGCACTTAAATCCATGCAGCTTCTAGAAAAACTGAGAAAGAGAACAGGCTTATGGCTGTTTTTCCATTTCTGGATTTCAAATTTCAGACACTGAATTACTAACTCAGGAAAGGGAAGGGAGTTTATTTTTTAAGAGGCATAAGCCAGAAAATGCAGCACTTTGGAAACTGATTTGATTTCCAGTGCTGCTGTGGCTTATGATTGACTGGCACAGGCTTGGATCTAAGAAGATAGGAGCTTTACCTGAAAGCTGAAAAATTTATCCTCTGTTTTGATTGTTGTGCTGAAGAGGGTATGAAATCTTCCTGTGACTGTTCTATCAGTCAGGGCTACTGTTTTCTGTCCCTCCATTCAGGTTTGCTGAAATTTGCAAAAGTTTTAATTGGTTATTTGTGAAGGTTAGGACACAGTAAAAGAGATAGTAGGAAAAAGAATTGGAACAAAACATTTTCATTTTTTTAGAGACAATGTGACATCAATCTAGGAAAAGCTTTTGGCTTTCCTGCTCTGTCCTCAAACCAAGAGTATTAGAAACTCTCTAAAGTCTTTTAGTGACTTTCCTGCTGATTCAGTTTCTGAAATGTGAGAGTAACAGGAAACTTTATAAAAGGCTAAGATAGATAATTGCCACCTTCGTCTTTGTTCATAAAAGTTAACATATTCTCTGAGCAAACAAACTTCCCTTAAAGGGAATCATTTTCCCTTTCCCCACACCACATTTATCAAAGTCTTTATTATTATTATAATGTCTTCAGTTTGTGGGTCCTTTAGTCACATAGCAAAATGACAGATTTGGAGCTTACAATAAATTTGTCCCCAGTTTTAATGCTATGCTGACTGAATATTTCAGCAATGTCAGCTCCAGGAGGTTGAATAATTATTTAAGAACTACTTACCCTATTTAGTTATGTGAAACCCAAATAACTGTTGAATGTCTGCAACAGATACTAGTGAGAAAAGTAAATTTGCAGATGCACGGCTAGTGAAAGTAGTTATTACTGATGTGACAATAAGTGGCCTTTTCCAGGAACTGAGGATTATCTAAATAATCTTGCTGTTAATTTTTATTGATTCAAATTGTACCCAACACCAAGTTAGCTAGAAATTGAGTTTTCTGTGCAAGAGCAGACACCTTACCTGATGGATGCTGAAAGTATTACCATTTTCATTTTGAAATTCTTCCAAAAGATAGTTAATTAACATCAATTGGCATAATGTTGCTTTCTGTCATATTGCTTGCTTGCAGTACTCTAACTGCAAAAGTCTACTCCAGCTGAACATATTCAACTTCTGCCTTTTAGCGTATGAGTGTTTGCCAACTCTTTGGTTCAGCCACTTACTGCAAATTTTTTACATGGGATGGCTAGTCACGTGAGTCTCATGGCATTGTTTCTGCTTGGTAACTCAATGAATTTTCCAGAAGAAGGTTGTATTACGGATTTTTAGTACAGGAGATTCATAAGAAAAATCATGGTTTTCCAAATCAATGAAATTTTTAGAATCACATGGGTATGTATTCAAGGAATGCCTAAGAATTCCAGGAATATAATACATGCTAAGTTTTAATTCACAGATTTCTGAGTTCCTTAGAAATATTAGAGGGACAATGTGAAATTTCCTGATTTGAAAAAAAAAATTCTGCTTCCAGTGAAAATAAACATTATACTAGTGCCAAGAGTATATTGAAATAATTATTCTTAACGGAAACATTTCAAAAGAGCTTGGACTCAGTAAAGACAAAGAGCATTTTTCCTGAAAATTCAAGGCCAATCGTACTAAAAGGAGTGAGAAAGAATATAATACACATTTAGTATCATGGGGTTTTTAAAAATCTTGATTTGTACATCAGAAATGATAACAGTGGCTTATGAAATACATGCATATTTTACCCTTAAAAATATTCATTTTACTCCAGTGCACCTTGAAACATGTCCTTGGGAATTGAAATTGACCCAGTAGACCACCAAGCCTTTCAAAAATAAATGCAAAGCTAAGGTGTTTCAGTCTATATTAATGTGTTCTACTGCTGCTCACAAATAATCAACAGGTTGATGCAAACTATTGTTGCAAGACAAATATATACACATGTGGATACCTTTTTCCACATAGATGAGTCAAGGGAAAAATATATCTATCTTATTGAGTAAAAATAAGAGCAAATTTAGCCTACAGTATTAAGGTTCTGATTTGCTAGCATTTTACTTCAGTTTTATATAGGTCCAAAAAAAGAGTCATAATCAAAGGATGTTGGACTCAATGCATATTTAGTAAGGATGCTTACACTTTTTTATGTAATCTGAAAGAGTTAAGTGTATTCATAACTAAAACTGAATGCTGAGCAGCTAAATGGAGCCTCTAGAAAAGTGAAGGAAGAAAACTAAATTTCCTTAGAAGTATGAGCTGGTCCAATATAGAATAAGATTTTAAAATGTTTTGCTATACTTTTTTTTTTAAATTTGACTTTGTAAGATTAAGTCTTCAATCCAAAGAAAATAAAACATAGGCACGCATAGTTATTATGTATTGGAATATAAAGATACATTCTTATCCATTTGCTCCATTCCTTCTCTCCACCTCAAAATTTGGAAAGCTGCTGAACATTTACAAGATTGGTCAGAGGAGCACGTCTGTACAATATTGAATTTCCACAGAGCCTGTACAGGGTCACAGTCATTGTTTTGACATATCAGCTGCTGTGAGATGAAGTGTTTTGTAGAGTTTACACAGAAGCCAAGAGCAGAGGACAGACAGGCAATCAGCACTTCTTATTAACTGGCCAAATTACTGTGTACAAAACTGGCAGAATCCCAGAAAGGAATGCAGAAGATAGCTTAAAATGCTGTAATGGAAGAATATAAGAAACTTGACACAGGAAAATGTAACATCACAGTTCAGATATGAAATGGACAGTCAGAGAAAGGCATGCTTCGTTACTGCCTCTATTGAAAAATTTCTTGTTCAGTTTTCAAAGCCTATTTTCCCCCTTTAATGCAGGGAGGTTACATATGAGAAGCTTTTATGTCAACTTTCAGTGTTTAGAAAAAGAGGCATCTTTCTGGATATGTGAAACATGGTTTAATCCTAAAACTGGAATAACTTCTTTAACAGTTGGTTGTGACTTAATATTGGTAAAGAAATGTTTGTATGAGACTTGTTTAAAGTGAAGTTTTAGTCAGAAAAAGTGGAAAATATGAGGCAGATAATACAGAATAATGTGAATGCAACTTGCAGAGATTCTGTCCAGTGCTGAAACACTTTTCAGCATTAGCCAAAGAACCCTTCTTGGAACTATCCAGGAGCATGGTGAGTTAATAAGGAATGAAGTTTGAGAAGAAAGTTAATGCATTGATAAGAAAGTTCAGTGAGAATAGCTCTGCCTTTAAGAAGATTTCATGGAGATTAATCATGATAAATTTTACTTTCTTACTTGGTGTCCTATCATTAGAACACTCTGTAGAGGTGGAAGTGCAGGTCCCTGTTTGATGAATGTGTTGTTTTTAGAGTCATTTTTCTATTCAAGAGATTACTTGCTCTCTCCTATCCTACTTGCTAATATTCAAAAAAGCAGAAGAGCAATAGGATCAATTAGGATTTAAATGATGTCTGAAAAAAATGCAGATTCTTTTTCCCAGCATTTGAAATATGAAAAAACCTACAAATCTTGAAAAGGAATTGACCTTTGGGCAGGATGATCTTTATCTGCCACTTTTTATTTCTTTGAACAGTAATTTTGGCCCAAAAATATTTTGTGTAATTTTTTGTAATTTGTTCTCTGTAGATAGACCTGATGATGAAACACATCCCGGACTTTAAGAACTGAAATCCAAGGCAAAATAGCTTTGACCTCAAGAAAGGCGAATCAGTCCATATGAGTGACATGAAATTGAGGTGTTTGTGTGAGGATGATTGCACATTTGCTCAATGCTCAAGCTCTCTTTACATTAGGTTGAGATGTTTGCCTAAATGCTGTCATCTAAAGGTATGTGAAATGCCCCCAGATATCTGAGATATTTTCACAGGACTGGTGGAAAACAGACACGACCAACAAAAGACCTGCACTGTTATGGAAGGACTGGGACTGGACCTGTGTGACTGAGTTGAGTCTATATCCCCATTTAGTGAAGTGGGAACTTGGGCATTTTACCCTGTAGGCTGTGCCACCACTATGTAATTAAAACTGGGGCTGAATCCCATTCTGCCTGTTCGCAGCAGCAGAAGTTGCTATGTCTCAAAAGAAACAGCTAAGTTTTGAAGTTTGGCTTCACTTGAGTTAAGAAAAAATGAAGCACATACAAAACAGGTAAACACCGGCAAGATAAAGGTAAAGTGAGTACAGTTTGATTGTTTTGATTTTAATTTGACACAGCCAGTACTGGATTTTCATTAAAATTTACAAAAGAATGGCAAAGGTTACAAGCAGTTCAGACCAATAATACAACCTCATTAACAAATTCCTTTTATATGTTTAACCATATTCATTTAGTATTCAGTTAATAAGAACTGCAGGGTTCTCTTGCACCTGTCACTAGTGATTTATTAAGTCCGTTTTATATTCATCTGTTTATAGATCAAACATGCAGAAGATGGGTTCAACACTACTGAGCACATTTAACAAAAAGAGAGGAGGATTGGATATTTAACTTTTAGGTTACACGTTTTCAGCAGGAAGTAATTAAATTTAAGCTACTGGTTTGATCAAGGATAAATGCTCTATGGCTCTTAAGTACCTCTGAAATCAATACGCCTATTTAGAGCAATAGTTCCTGAAAAAAACTGGCATTGTCTTGGCAGTGAACTGAGGTTTCATTATGTGTGTGGTTTGCAAAAGTGAAAATTTGAAATCAGCTCTGCTGAAAACTGATTTCTGATGTGCAGGTAAGAAACACCAGTGAATCAGACATTTTGCATGCTGGAATCACCCCTTGAATAAAAGAAAACAAATCAGTGCTTAAAAATGTTGAGTCCCAGTTACCACCAAAGCACTTCTGTCTCTTACCAGATTTATTACGCACTTCAGAGCAGCAGCTGCAAAAACTGCTAAAGTACCATTTAAATATCAACAGCAAAATTTATGGAAATTCATGAAAAGATGTCTTAATTTTACAATGATTTGCATGGTAATGAAAAATGCAGTTCTTGAAGGATTTAAAATTTTTATTACTTTGAACATATTTTCCATTGCAAAAATATTTTCAACTTTAAAAAAAGTAAAAACTTTTATTTGAAATGTCATAAAATCTGGATGTTGT
Source organism: Rhagologus leucostigma (assembly GCA_013397725.1). Lineage (NCBI taxonomy): Eukaryota > Metazoa > Chordata > Aves > Passeriformes > Rhagologus > Rhagologus leucostigma. The sequence goes on along the minus strand of VZTD01003697.1, from coordinate 1,075,334 downwards.
ATGAAACTTTTGTATGAAAATAATTCTATTTTTTTTAAATTTCCTTATATGCTCAGTTTCTCAGTGCTGGATCTGATAGTGACTCCTGGAGGAAACATGAACTTTCAGCTAAAAAGAACCCACCTCTCCAGCAGAAGCTGAGGATGTGAACACACCACTACAGAAACACATCTGCGCACATTTTATTTATCAGTTGGATAATAATATATGGTATTTGTTTTGTTGTTCATGAGTAGTCTTCTGTTTTATGGTTTGATCTTATATAATGTTTCCTGGTTAAACTGGGACAATAGCATCAATGGGACATCGAAGCAGGTATTGTCATTGGGAGATTATTTTGACTGTTTGGGAAATAAATACAGTGTTCACATAATTTTGCCTCTGAGACATTATGGAAATGCAATCCTTTCAGAAATGGTTAAACAACACTTTAAAACAAATACTATTTATAAGCTAACTAATTTTAATACATTGTCTATACTATAGCTTCGTCTCTATTACTGCTTAGGTATGCTGGTATAAATATACGGATATTATGAGACAGGTATAAATATACGGATATTATGAGACAGATGAGACACATCATTAAAAATACCCTTTATAATAGGCTGAATTAAAACTAGAGAACGTGGGAACCTTGTTGAAAAAAAACCCTCTATTTATGCTTGGAAACAAGATTTGGCAGAAGGGCAAATCAGCTACTTCCTGGCTAGCAAAATTAGTCTTTAGGTTGCATGTTGGAAACTCAAAATATGGTTAAAACTTTATGCTATTAAGGAAAGAATATCTTTGAACTAACTGGAAAGAATACACCACATTAATTTTAGAGTAGATACTGGTATATAGCTAGACTTTGTAAAGATAACAGAGGGAGCATGTGCACCATGTAAAGATAATAGAGAAAGCAAAATTACCCTGGAGTCAGACTGTAAAAGAAATTCCAGATCACAGGTACATGATTGCCTAGTGTTTCCTTGTGACACTTTGGGTGTTTGCCAACCCACCAATACACATCTCCTCTATCTCTTCCAAAAGCTCCCCCTCCCATTAAATCAGCACTAAGATTAACATTTAATACCTAACCTTGCTACATTTTTTTCCTCTCTTCATCCTGAATGTGAGAAAAGACAAAAAGAAGCATCATGTCTGGCTTCAACCATTCCGGGCAACAATTTGCAGCAGAACATGCTTTGGAGTGTGCCTTTATTTTAAAGAATAAACTGAGTCACCATGTTTCTATCTAAAATACACTTTAAGTAATTTCTAGGAATATTCAGATATGTCCTTGTTTAAATGTACTCCTGTGGCTTTTACCCCTCTGTTGCAGTGGGATTCATAGCTCATCGTACAGTCATATGTAGTGTTATGCTTTATTGGTGTCACAGATTTTACAAACAGGGAAAAACACTTCAAAGAGCAACTGCTAACAGCACAGAAGTATAAAAAAAGAGTTATGTGCTCTTGCTGTGTATTTTGGTTTGAATTGCACTGTGAGAGCACTTGGTGATTAATTTGAAAAGAATGAGACTTCCTAAAGAATTTCTTTTTTTCACCCAATGGCAAAATGTTAAAAAAAAAGGGACATGAAAGTAAATACAAATGTAAAATTTATGTTCTTCAAATTATACAGAGATACAGTGAGCAATGTTGTGAAAGCATAACAACATTTTTAAAAAGAAATCATAAGAATGAGGGTTTGTTTACTTCATGAAAAATGAACAGAGGATGCATCATTTCATAACAGTACACTCAGACAAAGGCTCAAGTTAAACACAGAGAAACTGGGGAATATCCTGTTATTACAAATATTACACATTGTGGTCATTAGAAATAACATGAACAACAACAGATTATAAACTCAAACTCAGCAAGGAGTAGTCCCATAAAAACTTAAAAAATATAAAGAATATAAAACTTAAAAATATAAAGAAGTATGACATTCACATCGGGTGTCTGAATGAAATGGGGACAACTGTTATTGCTTCTCAGACTGTCATATATAAAGGATGTATGGAACTTGAAAGGTTGGAAAAGCCTTTGTCATTTTTAAGGATGCTGCTAAATTCAATCAAATAATGTGTTCAACAGCTTCTGATAAGGAAGATTAAAAGTTTCAGGGTGTTTCATTATGGGTATAAGAATTTATCAGAAAATAAACCCCCTTGCACTCCAGCTGGTCCTCAGAGATCAGACAAACTGGGTGCGCTGAGCTTAATTTCTGATTATAGCCAGTTTAGCACTGTAAATCTGGTTGAGTTCAAAAGAAAAACTTGCATGAGCACAGATGCACAAACAGTGCAGTTTACCCGTCCTGTACTATAGGTATGATCACATTCAGTAAGGGCTTTGCATGATCCAGATTCATGACTAGTACAGCTTATTGAAACAACAGGAAAGCAGCTTCCGGATTGCTGGTGATAAATACACTAAGTATAGAGTGCTAATGTGTGTTACAACAGAAAGTATAGCAAGGCAGATTCTAATAGCTCCATGTGCATATAAATGAATTCTCATGTGTGCTCCAACACACTTGCAGGCACAAAGCTCAACAACAGGTGTCCCTTCAGGAGAGGAAAGACACAACCTATTGACACATCCTGAGCAGGCAGAGATGTTGTCACCCTCTGGAGAGCCTTTTCCCTGCCCACCTTTTCCACCCTGAAACTCCCCTTTCCTACTATAAATTTCGGCCCATCTCAAGGGAGTGGAACAATTATATGCCATACAATATATATAAGTTTGGTGACTTTGGTCATACGTGCATTACACATCCATGTTCTCCTTCATTTGCATCCTGAAGAGTGTGCAAGTGAACATGTTAATGAAGCTTAATGAGGATTACTTTCGGTCAGAATTTATAGCTGACAAAAAAGGTAGAATAAACACTTTGGCCCTCCACTACTGAGGTGGCAGTAAAGGCTGTTAGACCTTCATCAGACGGTCTTTGAATTCATTCTTATCTCCTTAATGAACCAGATTTATAACAAGGCTTGTTTTTCTCAGTGAAGTGAGTGTGGCTATTGGCTGGTACAGAGGCAAGGTGCTATTCTGTGCCTCATTGAAACAGCACCAGGCTGCAAGACCTCCACTTCACTCCAGACAACATTCAGTTGTTCAGCCCTAATCCAGCCAGGTGCAAGATAAAGAAGAGGCACAGCCGCTGTTTTTCTCAACCACTCTCATCAATTTTTCACCATCTTAAAGCAACACTGCACAATTCTGACCATGTACCCCACAGGGTAACAGCACTGGTATGTGCTATCTTGTATCAGTGTTGGAATTCACCTCAGTATTCAACAAGTTTTGTTTGGCCTCTCATGCTACTTATAGATAAGTTCCTTACATTTGAGGAGCTAATAGTTTTGGTTAATACGTCAGCAGCATGTGACCACACAGTCATAAATAATTCTTTGAAACATGACAAAGTTCCTATAATTGTATTTCCCGTAATGCATTGTCCCCTACACTGTATTTTCTAAACTGGGTAGTTTTGGTGCTGCATTAGTTGGTCTTCTTTATTTCAATGCCTGAGCATTAATGCTGGAAAATTGCTGAGAAATATTTGGGCTAAAATCTTAAAGACTGATTTTTAAGAATTTACTTCACCCAAGGAATTTTCTGTTTCTTTGACTGTGGGGTAGTTTTTTATATTTTGGGAAGTTGTGTCCATACAATTTAAATTTTTTTCTCAGAAATAGCTAAAACAGTTAAGAAGGGGAATACAGAACTCTGCTCTGTTTCAAGCTGGCATTCAATCATAAAGATTCAGCCTGAATCTTTAACAATTTAGCATCTGTTAATGATTTTTTGTTCATAACTTTAGTTATCTACACTTAACTTCATAGCAAAGGTAGTCTGGGCCATTGACACTTGACACTGAAATGCAAAATAGCTTAGCTCCTGGTTAAGTTTTCCAGTGACAAACCTCATAATTAATTTGTTAGTAATTACGAACTCTCAATGTCCATTTTCACTTGTGCACTTCACTGCCACTGTCGTGTGAACAAGTTTGAAGTGTGTCAGTTCTTGGGTGAAATTACTTTTGTCTTTACATTCAAAAAGTTAAATTCTAGCCCAAATTAAAAAGTGTTTGGATGCAGAACTATATACCCAGCATGTTAATCTTGTATGAACTTGAAATTAAAGCAAAAATAGATCCAGGAGATTTTAAAAAGCAAGCAACCAACAAATGAACAAAACTAAACTGAAAAAAACAAAACAACAAACCAAACAAAAAACAACACCCCACAAGAAACAAAGAAACAAACAAATTACTAAAAACCCCTGTTTGTGCTCTACTGTAGCTGAAAGTTTGTTTTAATTATACATTGAAAGATTATCTCTGTTCAAAATACTGGCTAATTCACACTGTCCTCAAAATCACTACTCCAGTCTAGATAAGGTCTCAGTTATCTCTCCACCCTCACATCTCTGCACAAATAAAGGAGTGAGATCCTCATATTCTGTAGGGGCAGAAGAAAAATAAGTGGCTCTTTTTATTCCCTATTTTTTTTTTCTTTTTTCCTCAAGAAAGAAAATATCAGAAACCAAGCAAAGACAAACTCAACTCTTCTGCCTTCTTAATTGGGGATAACTGAGATAGGACAGCATATGGTCTGTAGTGCATAAAAAAATGAACACTATTAACATGAAGTTGCCTGCTCCTAACCTGATGCTATAAGTGGCCAAGTTTAATGAACACATTTATTTGGAATCCATGCCTGTAGCATTAGGAGATCTTGATTCCTTTTTCCAAAGCATTAACCAAGATAACATGGACAAAAGTAGTGCAGAATGTCACTAGCAGAAGTATGGACATGGATTAATAGGTGATGACTTACATGGAACTTAATCTGCTGATTTTCTAAATGACATTTGAAATCTGTCACCCATTTCTTGGGTTACCTTTAAGTTATGTGCAAACAGATTTTCAATTATGAAATCACATTCATTATTGTTGGAAGGCAACATGGGAGTACTCCAGTACATCTGCCTAATCAAAGCAGAATCAACCTTGAATTCAGACCAGATTGTGTAGGACTTTCTCTAATCAGTTTTTGTAAACTCCAAGAACAATCTCCCGAGCACTCTGTCACAATGCTTAATTATCCTCATAGTGATTTCTTTTTTTTTTATGAGCCATTTGTACCTTTGTTGTTGTAATTTATGACCACTGTCTTGTTTTCCTGCTTCAGTAGCCTTGTGGTTTCTGGTCCTGTCTTCTTACTAACATCCATCTACGTACTGGCAGACTGCTGTTATGTATCCTTGAAGCTGCCTCTTTCCATGCTGAACAAGACTAGAATCTCAGCCTCTCTGGGTGAGTGCGCCAGCTTCCAAACAGCTTGGGGCCCTCAACTGAAATTGCACTAGTTTGTTGGTTTCTTTCTTGAATTGTGGGGCCCAAAACTGGACACAGTATTCCAGATGCAAATGTAAAGTACAATGTCAAGTAATTAGTGTCAAACCCATCTTGCTTCCACCTCTTCTATACTGCCTCTTTGCATCAGACTTTGGAAACTTGTTTTCCTGAATATTGAGATGCACAGTATATGTGCTTGGAGGAAGTTGCTCTTTAACACATGTTATCTTGGGCTCTGTAATCCCTCAGAACTGTTGTCACACCACCACACCTGTCAATTCCTTTAGAAAACTGAGTTTTGTTACCATCCTGGGAAACAGAAACTGCTTTCCAATTTACCAGTCCACCTGCTGTTTGGGGGATCTGTTAAAGAATAACGTCTAAAGAATGAGACAACCCCTTTGTGAAGATATTTTAAACACTTACTGGCTTTAAAAAAATCTTGAGCCATGAGACATTTAAATGATGAAGTTTATCTTTTTGATCATCTAAGGGATTCATAGCTGGATATTCAAGAATGTGTATGCAACTGAGACTTATCAGGCTAAACAAGATAGTGTGGAGTGCATGACAAGCACAGCAAGATCCTCCTCCACCTTCAGTATGAAAATCAAACTTCATTCATGGGTCATTTAATATCTGTGTGCAGAGATAAATATATTTTAAGCATCACTGAGCCAAAGTCTTAAGTAACAAAATTTCCTTTCCATTTCAGACAGCCTCAATCCCTTGAAACTCGCATTATGCACACTTTATTCTGGTTAATAACTGCAGTTGCAGGTCACAAATGATTAAAATAAGCCTCAGTAACTTCCAGTTCATTAAGGCAACCGAAGTACCAGAAAAATATTTGGCTTCTTCACAAGGCTTAGACACTCCTGAAATATTTTTTGGCTTTGAACTCCAGTTAGTATTACAAAACTGTAAAGCGTCCCTATTAATTGTTAATTACTGGTTTTCAAATACTAAAATATGTATATATGTACTGATACATATATACACAGATACACAAGCACACACATTGGTAACCCTCTTTTTAACTGAACACCTGGTTAATTGGAAGACAGGTTTCCTTGTAATCTCTCATTTGCATTTGGCTCAAAACTTGAAGTAGGTTTGAAATAGGTTTTACATTCTCTGAAATTATATGTTCTATCCTCAGGCATCTTACTTCACAGAATACTCTCTTGCAAAGGAGAGGAAGAGGAAATTAGAAATATAGAACTGCAATGCAAAGAAGTGTGATTACATAAGAAATTATTATATTTAAACCATATGGATATTATTATGTTAGTTAAAAATATAATCAGAAGCTCTATCTGTCTAGAGTTGAAAAGGTAAGGATTTGTAAAACGCTTTTTATTCAGAAAGAGTAAAATATTTTATTTTTACAAGTGGGAGCTGAGCTTTGAAATAAATGTAACACGCAGATAAGCAGAGACCAATCATTACATTCCAAAGTAATTTTTGCAAGAAGGAAACTTGCTAAGTTCTTTTCTAAATGTTAAAGCATTTTCTATGACATGATTCCAAAATTCCCCCTCTGTCTCTCCTGTAAACAGCTTTTTCTTATCGGTGATGCAGTCCTGTATCAGAAGAAAAAATCCCCCATAATCCTGAAAAGTAATTTTTTATTTGCTGTTTTTCCATTCATAAAAATTTCATTTGAATGTAAATCACATCATAAAGTTATATTTTCAACTTGCATATTTTAAAAAAATCAGGATTTTTATATCAGTGGTCTGTAATTCATTACCTCCATAGCTGAACAAAACTGAGGTAAAAGTGACTATTCTATAGCAGGATGCTTCTGCTGGTCTGTGTAAAGCTATATAGTGAAATACGGTTGCTTTTTGAAAAACACCAGGGAAGTTTCACGAATGCCCAGGACAAATACAGAATGCTGTGATAACTTCAGATGAATATAGCAGTGTGTAAATGGCTAATGAAATTAACTAGATGCCTTTTCTAATAATCATCTAATACAAAAGAATAAACAACCTAATAAAGGGCCACTAAATCAAAGAATTTGATAAATAACCCTTGACTTTGTTGACATATACTATATCATCTTTTCTTCTTTTAGGCATTTAATTAGTCAACCAGTGTTGTAGGAAAAAAGGTAATTCTATGAGGTGTATGCTGTATTTTGCTATGCTGCTAATTAGTGCTGATCAGTATAATTCAATTAGAAGTTTGCAACCTGTAATTAAAAGAACATAAACTATTCTGAAATAATCATAACAATGTTCAAACTTGCAGCACTATGAAAATTAAGGTGATAAAAGAAACAATACTTTTTATTTCCCATCAAAGATGATTTTTCAAATTTAGAAAAAATTAGATTACCATCAAATGGTGTCAGTACACATATACAGAAGAAATCTGCTATGTGGGGTTTGTGCCATAGAGAAATACAGAATACTGATTTCAACTCGTGTTTGCCATTAGACTTTCAAAATATTAGTAAAATCATTCAATGTGTTACTCTTTTCATTCTTGTAATGAGTATAAAAGTTGCTTCTGTTGCATGTTGTGCAGCAACCCATTCACTCGACACATGGCTGTTTGAGTAGCTAGGTGCATCCACAATATATTAAAGCCTCCTTTAGCTGTAGCTTCAGGCTTCCTGGGAATTTCCTGGGATAGATCTCTGTGAAGAAAGCAAGGGGAACAATACTTTATTTCACAGCTTAACTTCCTCTTTTGTAATATAGATCTTATTAACTATTTTCTCATTTCTTTATTATAAAAAATTGTCAGATGTTTACTATCCAATTCCCTCTCTCTCAGTCTCTCTTTTTTTAGAAGAATGATTACATAGCAAAAAGACTAAAAACCTGATTTAACAGTGCTTCTATACAACCGAATGACAAAGTTCATCTCTTCTAACAAGAGAGGATGTCGTGGGCTGACCCTGGCTAGATACCAGGTGTCCACCAAGGTTTCTGTATCACTCTGCTCTCTAGCTGGACAGCAGAGATAAAATACAACAAAAGGCTCTTGGGTCAAGCTAAAGACAGGGAGAGATCACTCACCAATTGTCATCACCAGCAAAACAGACCGAACTTGGGGAAATTAGTTTAATTTATTACTGATCATAGGACAGTCGTATCGAGCCCCTCAAGAATCAAGCCCCTCAAGATTTGAATCAAACTTTCAAATTTTTTAAATTGATAATAAGTAGCTACAGCTAGAGAGTTATGGCTAAGCAATTGCATAGTGAACATTGTCTGCTTGGCTAATCTTTTGTTTAAAGGAAAAGGGAAGACAATCCCAAGAAAAATGGGTTGTCTGAATGATAGCCACCAGGACTGAAGTAAGAAGAACTGAGAAGTAACTGGGGAAAGGTAATTTCAGCAGTGGGAGATCATGATCACCATGTCATTGACCACCTATTCAGAATGAACCCCAGAATCAAAAAGAAGAACTGCTCATGAGGACTAATTAGGATGAGAGGGGAGAGATACAACTAGGAGTTTGAGTACTAATTAAAAAAATGTCATGTAATCTGTAACCAATAAATGTTGATACATCTTTCTGTTAAAATGTATAAAATAGTGTATAAAATATTGATTTCACTGCACTGCAAAGTGCCCAGGGCTCCAGAGCACTGGCCTCAACTTACAGGGCAGCCCTGGTCCCCAAGGCCCATGGAGGCTCCTTCTCTTCAATTCCGGGGCACTCCCCACTAAAGTGGCCTCCACCCCACCCTCAGAAGGGCCAGGGAGAGCTCATTCCTGTCACCTGGCTAAAGGAGCCTCCCTGGCCCTCGTTACAGGGACCTGGGGCTGCTCCTGGGGACAGAGGGCTCCACAAAGTCGTGAGGCATGACCTGAGTACAAGGCCGGCAGGTTGGCAGGTCACAATCAGGACTGGCAGCCACACAGCATAGGCAGAGACCCAGGCCCTGGCTACAGCTGAGTCACGGTGCCCACACTACCACTAAGTGGCTCTGCTCTATCCTCAGAAAGCAGGGACAAGGCCGGACAGTTTCTCTACCCGTGCATTTTTGGGGACGCCCCCTGCGGCTGCACAGAGCTCCTCTTTCCCTCCTGGGAAGTCTAAGCTACACTGCTCTATTTCTAAAGGGGGCCGAAAGCATAAACTCACTTGCTCACTCACATCGACTAAGCGGAACATAGTCCCAGCAGAGGGAGCAAGTTCTGGGCAGCCAACATGCTGGGGAGCCATCCCTGCCGCTGAGTGGGAGAGGAAAGCCTCTGACCTGTCAGAGGGAGGACACATGGGCCGCGACACACTGAGGCACTTCAGGAGCGGCACAGGGACAAAGGCTGTGACATGCCCTGAGTACAGCTGGGTCACATTGCCTAGGGGCCAGCAGCAGGCAGAAAGCTGCTGGGCTGCAGAAAAGCCCTGGCCTGCTTACAGGGTGGGTTGGGGGCCAGGAGAGCTCCATTTCCCTCCTCAGGTGTAGAGACAAGAGCTCTCAGCCTCCTTATAGGGTTGCCCCTCTCTCCGGGCAGCCAAAGGAGCACAACAGCAAAAGGCCAACGACAGCAAAGCCACCTCTGCTTACAGGGAGGTCACCCAGCGCAAAGCCAGCCGCAACACCGAAAAGGGGCGCCAGGAAGGCCCTTTGCCTAGAGGGCCTCTCGTGCCCGCTCTTCGGCTCCAAGCTGCTGCTTTTCTGGCTCGCTCTTGCCTCACTGTTCCACAGTTCTGCCAATGAAGGACGACAGACACTGAGGCCTGAAAAGTGCCAGCTCCTGTGCCTGAAAGGAACCGCGACCCAACAGCCCCACAGGGAGAGCCTCAAGACACCCAGTCCTAATTTTTAACAGGAGGTCTTCTAACATACCTCATATGTGTGTGGAGATCTTTCCCTCAGTGGGGACACCTCTCAGTTACTTCTCAAAGATAAGCAAAAGAGATTTGCCACCATTGTTTGTATGGCTACGTGACATTAACTTTTATTTAATAATTGTTTTTTGCTAACTTTAACATAATCACTTTAATATTGCTTCAGAACAGTGCATTATACGACCCTTGTTTTTATAGTTCCTATACTCTGTAGTAAATAATTCTGATTACGGTATTTTTGTCTAATCGTTACCATAATAAATCATATAAATTTACATGAATATATTTGGATTGCAATCCTTTATCCTGAAGGACAAAATTGTATAAAATTCAATTACACCTATAAAATCTTTTAGGCATAAACCTTTGACAATGCCTGGGGCTAAGTCTGGATTCAGCCACACCCAGGTTCCTCTCTGAGGAGTTTAGAAAGCTAGGGGTTCCTTTTTGCACCTCCTGATTTAACAGGAGGGCTTTTCTAACAGATTTTGTCTGCAGTTCCCACTCTGCCCGCGACAGCACTCTTCTAAATTAACCCAGGTTCTCAGCTAAAAATGTCACCTATGTCCCTTCTAAGTTACCCCAGATTTTCTGTCAAAGATGCTGCCTCTGTCTTCTGTATTACGACAGACTTTCCCTCAAAAATGCTCATTTTTCCTCTCTAAATTACCCCAAATTTGCCAGTCAAAAAAAACCGAATTTTGTTTCATCTAAGTTACCTCTGGTTTTCTGTCCAAAATGTGACTTCTGACCCCCCCAATAGATTACCTCAGATTTTCCCTCCAAAACATCCCCTAGCTGTGTCCTATAGGTCACCTAAGATTTTACCCCCAAAATGTTCTGTCCTCTATGGATTACCTCAGATTTTCCCTCCAAAATGTCCCCTACAGATTAGCCCAGATTCTGCACCCAAAATATCCATTCTGTCCCCCACAGACTTCCTCAGATTTTCCCTTTAAAAATATCCCCTGCAGATTACCTCAGATTTTGCTCCTAAAATGTTCCTTCTGGTCCCTACAGATTACCTCAGGTTTTCCTTCCAAAATGTTCTATTACATAGGGATTGCTTCAGATTTTGCCTTCATTCAGTCCCCTGCGTATTACCTGCGATGTTACCCAAAAAATAGACCTTCTGGCCCTTAAAAATTACCTCAGGTTTTATCACAAAATTTTCTCTGCCTGTCCTCCGCAGATTACCTCAGACTTTTCCCCAAAATCGATTTTCTCCCCTAGAAATCACCTCAGATTTTCCCACCAAAATGTCCACTACATGTCCGTCACAGATTACCGTAGTTTTTTTCCCACACTGCTCAATTTTACCTCAAAATGTCCTTTTTGTCCCCTATTGATTCCCCTCAGATTTTCCCTCAAAAATGTTCCCTATTTGTCGCGTACAGATTACCTCAGATTTTCCCTCCAGAATATTCATTCAGTCCCCGTCAGATTACCTGAGATTTTACCCAAAAAATGGTCCTTCTGGCCCTTAAAAATTACCTCAGGTTTTATCACAAAATTTTCTCTGCCTGTCCTCCACAGATTACCTCAGACTTTTCCCCAGAATCGATTTTCTCCCCTAGAGATCACCTCAGATTTTCCCACCAAAATGTCCACTACATGTCCGTCACAGATTACCGTAGTTTTTTTCCCCCACTGCTCAAATTTTACACCAAAATGTTCATTCCATTCCCTACAGGTGACGCCAGGGAATTGCAGCATTCCTCCCCTATGAAGTTCTTTCTGTCCCCTCTGAGTTACCTCAGCTTTTCCCCTCCCAAACTGAAACACCGTGCAGTCCTGTGACGGCGCCGTCTCTTTGGCCTCCGTGCCTTAGCCCAGGGGCTGGCCCAGGGTGACTCCCAGACCGCTTATGGAAGCCCGCCCGGTGCCTCGCCGAGAGGGGCGGACACAGCATCGAGTTCCTGCCGCCACAGCAGAGGAGACTGGTGCAGCGTGGACCCGCCCGCCCCGCAGGGACCCGCCCGGTGTCCCTCAGAGCGCACCCACAACCCCCCTCACAGCCCCTCAGAGACACACAGCAACCCTGCATCCCCCTCAGTGATCTTCATGTCCCCTCAGTGGTACGCAGGGCATCTGCTACCACCTCAGTTACATGCAGGGTACTCATATGCCTCTCAGAGACCCTCATGTTCCTCAGCGACACGAGGAGCATCTGCCTCCCCCTCAAATGACTGCCATGTCCCCTCAGCAACATGCAGGGCACCCACCATTCCTTCAGTGACCCTCATGCCCTCTCAGCAACACACAGGGTATTTGCCCTGTGTGATTGATTTGCCTGTATAAATGTATAAATAGTGTAAATTTTTGATTATTGGAGAGCTATCCTTTTCTAAGTTATCACCTAGCTCCCTACTTTGCACAAACTACAATAAGAAATAAAAATATCTCGCCTGGGTGTGTGAATTGGCACTGCCACTAGGTAACAAGCCTGCCTTTGGGACAAGAGTAGGGTAGTGAGAAAGAAAACCGAAACTTGAAACACTTTTCTCCCACCCCTCCCTTCTCCAGGCTCAGCTTCACTCCTAAATTCTCTCCCCACTCCCCTGCAGCGACCCCTGGTGGGGCAGGGAACGGGGGCTGTGGTCAGTCATTCGTTGTCTCTGCCTCTCCTCCCTCCTCAGATGGAGGACTGCTCACATTCTTCCCCTTCAGCATGGGGGTCCCTCGCATGGGAGACAGTCCGGCACAAACTCCAACCAAGTCCCTCCCTCGGGCTACAATTCCTCATGATCTGTTCCAGCATGAGTCCGCTGACAGGTCCTGCCAGGAGCCTGCTAGAGCGCAGGCATCCCACAGAGTCACAGCCTTCTTTGAATATCCACCATCTCTGGTGTGGGGGTCTTCATGGGCTGCAGGTGGGTTTCTGCTCCACCATGGACCTCCATGGGCTGCAGGGGAACAGCCTTACCATGGTCTTTACAACAGGCAGGGATATACTGCTCCAGCACCTCAAGCACGTCCTCCCCTTCCTCCTTCCCTGACCTGGGAGTGTCTGCAGAGTTGTCACTCTCACGTATTTTCACTCCTCTCTGGCTGCAGTTGCTGTCGTGCACAGGATTTTCGCCCACTTCCTAACTACATTATCACAGAGATACTACTACCAATGCTGATGGGTTTGTTATTGGCCAGTGGTGGGTCCATCTTCAAGCCAGTTGGCATTGGGTGTCTGAGACATAGGGGAACCTTCTGGAAGTTTCTCAAAGAAGCCACCCCTGTAGCCTCCTCTCTAGCAAAACCTGATCATACAAATCCAACACACAGTATGTTCATTTTTGGGCTAATAAGGTTAAATCCAATTTCCAACTGTACAAACATTTATCACAACAGGCATGTTTGTCAAATCTGAATCTCCTAAGTAACTGAACAGACCCACAAGTATTTTGCCTGAAGTGGGTCTGGATCTGGTGGTTGAGGTAAGGTCTAAAAGGGCTTTGCGCTTCCCCATGAAACTCCACTTGCTGCTTCTCCACTGCAACACTGTGAACTCACATGTTCTCCACATAGCGTGCTTTTGTTAGCCAACACCGTAGCAGTGTCTGACATTTCCACAGTAAAGGAAAAGATATGGTACTGTACACACTTCATCCTATTTGTAGCTCTGTCAGATAGTGGAATGGTTTGGCTCTTTCATTCTGTTACATCCAGCCAGCCTTAATACTGAACATCTGGCAGCTGGAACACCTAGCTACCTTTTTGTCCTTGATGTCTTCAGCTGTATCATTAGAGCACTGCTTTTTAGTAATGACCTTGTGGATTTTTTGAACAGATCTTTTTTCTTTCAGAACCATTTTCTCTTCTCCAATACCCTCCAATTCCTCTAGATGAGTAATTAATTCTTCATCTTTTCTGGCTTTAATTCCTCCTTCAGGAAAATTGAGGAAGATTACTAATAATATAATAAATGACAATGAAGCAATAATACTAGATTTTAAATAATAATACAACATCTTCCAGTAATTTAAAACGTCCAAACGTTTATCAAAAGCACATTTTCTTCAGTTGTGTTAGAGTCAAATTTCTGGCATTCTCTGTCTCCAATCTGGTTTACTGTGATCTAAATGCACTCTTCTATATGTTAATGTTTCCGAAAGGATCATCAGGATTCTTATTCTGTAATCTGCACTTCTCATGCACATCTTCTCTGTGTTCCATCACCTCTACCCTCTCCACTTGTGGCAGTGATTGTGTGGAAGGCAGTAGTACTTGACTCACACATAGGCAGAATCCTACAGTTTGTGAGAATCTCTGTTGGGGACCCTCTAATTTGATGGCAAGTGCATCATGACTGGTGGGCAATTTAAACTTGTTTTGCTAATTGGATCTGAGAAATCATAGTCTTTCAATTTTTTTTTCAAAAGTGTCTGGTGCTAAACTATTTCTTTAACTATAAGAGGAAAAATGTGATCTCCTTTCTCTTAAGTTTTATCACACATTTAAATGGGCTTCCAAACTCCTCCAATTTGAGTTTTCAATCTGCCAAAAAATAGGATACCAAATATAAAATAAAATAATATTAAAACTTATTGAATTAATGGGTCATCTGGCTGAAGATTCAAAGCAGAGGTTTATATTTCCAAGAAAAATCCAAATTGTAATGAAGAAAAAAACATCTCTTCTTAATGCAGGAATTCGGTTTTCAGTTGTGGATGTCTCATTTTTTCAGCAATTTTAATATAAAGTGAAGTTTTAATATAAAGTGAAGTAAGATAAATAAAGTACCTTGCAAAGTCTTTCAAGCATTTTCTGTTCTAAAGTGTAACAACTTCCTCAGAACTGTCCTTGGACAACAGGAATGAGCTATGCTTCATGTCAAATGGAATAAAAGACTTTGTTCTAATGTTATCCAGAAGAAACCTCGGTCTGTATGTTTTCATTTGAACACACTGTGAATTAACTTTTGCACACAGCAGTAAACATGTATAGCAACCATCCAACCTTCCTTCACAGTTCCTATGCAATCGTAAAATATTGTAAATTGTATATGTATATATTATTAAATTGTGTATGTAAATTGTATGTCCTTTTGGACATAAACTGTCTTGATATTTTACTGTACACTGTCTGGCATGTATTCTAATACTCATCTTATGCTACTCTATACCATGGCAATAATACTTTACAAAAGGTTTCTGTCTTAATGTGACCTTGAACTAAGGTCAGAGGAAAATTAGAACCAGCACAGATAATATATAATAGATCAAATTTTTTTATCAATTTACTGGACATAAGAAAAGCAAATATTGAAAAAATTTAGTACTTCTGAGGTCAAAAAATGTCTTAATAAATTGAACAAAACATGGCAGCTTACTTTTCTTAGAAATTTTCTTTCCAAGCTTCATTCAATATTCTTTTAGATTTCCTGAAAGAGTCCAGCATCCATTAGCTTTTTTCCATACTAAGGGTTGATAGATTTCATGATTTATTATTGCAATTGTTTTTTATCACAGACTGCTGTGCAATGACAAGCATCAGTCTAGAGTGCAGTGTGAAGATTCATATTTTTACTCTTTTTAGAAACAAAGTGGGGAAAGAAAATTAAGGTTGCTTTTTGTCAGCAAAACATATTTATAGTTTCAACTTTATACAGCCATCTGAACCTTAGCTTGATAAATTATTCTGCCTGTGTCTTGTTCTCTACATAAAATAAGATTATAAAATCTTAAATCTGGTGGGTTTGGCTTTCTAATAACACTTTAGCTAAGAACAAAAAAATCCTTTACTTTTAATATTCCCCCCAAAATTTTTAACAGGCCCAAGTCCAGTGTTCATTTAAGCTACAGTATAATTTCTTTTTTTCTGCAGTTAAGTCTGAAAATATAAATATTATCTGTCTCTGACAAGAAAGAATCTGGATAATCCAATTTTCTAATATATCCTAGAATTGTAATCCATAATTCATTCCTATAGTGACATTTATGATGCTAGTTTTCATCTCACTGCAGTGCATCTCATGCTAAAGAAAAGAAAAAAAATCAAACCGAACAAAGAAATCACCCATTAAGATAAAGAAGCAAAGCACTTATTGCCTTAATTCAATTACATACAGAAGTAAGTTAAAAAAACTTGAGCACACTTCTTCAACAGGACCTGGAAAACTGAACAAACAGGTCACAAGTAGGAGTAAATCTAACATTATTTTAGAATTTACTGCATTTTTGAAAGATTTGTTTATTAACTGTGCTGGAGCCTCCCTCCACACTTGTCCATGGCCCAAAACCTCATTTCAGGCCAGCCTGAGGCCACCAGTCTCTGGCTGGGGGTGGACAGGTCAGATCCTCCCTTTTCCACCACCTGCCAGGCTTGGCCAAGGAGGACCTTCCTTGCCCCACCTCAAAGGTAGGCCCTGCCTCAAGAATTCACTGATTATTTCAGGATTATCCTTAAAGATTGGAGGCATTGAAATCTCATTAAAATTTAACTTGCACATACCAGAGGCATTTAGCATGTGTATTTCTGGTTAATATATCAAATACAATCAAAGTGGGGACTTCTGACAGAAGCACAGTTGTAGGAGTTATAGCATGAGTTAGCAATGAGACAAAAAATGAACTGTGGAGGCCCCTTTTTAAAAAATTCGACATCCTGATGGTGCAACTATTTTGTCATAAGGGCTGATTTTAGCAGTGCCAAAGCTGCCTAGGCGAGAAGATTTTGTAAAATTTCCAGGATAAAATTCCTAAGGGTAGAATCATAGAATAGTTTAGGTTGGAAAAGACCCTGAAGTTCATCGAGTCCAGCCATTAACCCAGCACTGCCAAGTCCACGACTAAATTATCTCAACCAAATGCCACATCTACATGTCTTTTAAATACCTCCAAGGATGGTGACTAATCCAGTTCCCCGTGCAGCCTGTGCCAATATTTGACAACCTTTTCGGTGAAGAAATTTTTCCTGATGTCCAATCTAGACCTCCACTGGTAAATCTGGAGGCTATTTCCTCTTGTCTTAACTCTGTGGGGAAAAAGACCAACCTCCACCACTTCACAACCTCCTTTCAAGTAGTTGTAGAGTGCAGTAAGATCTCCCCTCAGTCTGCTTTTCTCCAGATTAAACAACCCCAGCTCCCTCGGCCACTACTCCTCTTGTCCTCCAGACCCCTCCCCAGCTGTGTTACCCTTTTCTGGACACAGTCCAGCACCTCAATGTCTTGCTTGTAGTAAGGGGCCCAGAACTGAACACAGGAGTCGAGGTACATCCTTGAGTACAGAGAGACAATCACTGCCCTGGTCCTGCTGGCCACACTATTGCTGATACAGGCCAGGATGCCGTTGGTCTTCTTGGCCACTTGGGCACACTGATGGCTCATGTTCAGCTGCATGCCAAACAGATCCTTTTCTGCCACACAGCTTTCCAGCTACTCTTCCCCAGTCTGTAATGCTGCATGTGGTTGTTGCAACCAAAGAGCATGACTCAGGACTTCTTGTTGAACCTCATGCAATTGGTCTGTCCAAACTCATCTGCAGAGCCTTCCTACCCTCCAGCAGATCGACACTTCCACCCAACTTGGTGTTTTCAGCAAACTCACCAAGGGTGCACTTGATAACCTTGTGCAGATCAGTGTTAAAGATATTAGACAGAACTGGCACCAGTAAGTGAGCCCTGGGGACCATATACATGACATTATGTGGTGAAACAAGTAATGTGTTCCTCATGGCAAGTGGATTAGCCAGGAGATTTCTGTATGGTGCTTAGTGGATTCAGACTATTTTCTGTGGTTTGCTCTGAGGCTGTTTAAGGCGCAGCAGGGTGCTGCAGGTACTGTTCTATCAAATTAAATAAAGGAAAAAAAGTAGGATAAAGACACTTGCCATCCTCATTTAGTCTTGCACCAAGCTAGATACAAGTCTTAGAATTTTTTTATATTCTTTCTCTTAATCTATTTTTGTCACAAACGTGTTTTTAGAAGCATGCATCAGGAATAATGAGGAAGAAATATGCATCAGGATTAACTGACATTTGAAATGAATACATATGTACATGAAGCTTAAATTCTGTATCCAGTGTATTCAGAAATTTGTCCATTAGGGAAATGAGATGGGTAGGCAAAAAATGTGTCTTTCTTCCAGTTTTGAGTCTAATTTACAGGTAAAAAAAAAAGCATTTTAAAAAGATCACAACTAGTACTTTCAGTGCTTCACCTCACAGTTGATTAGCCTGGGCATTAGTGACAAAAGGGTCTCCCTCTTGAATATTAACATACTTTTTGCAGCTTGCAAGTTTATTCTCTCTACATCCCTCCTCATAACCTTGGTAAGAGGCAAACAAATGAAAAGTCGACAAAGGCCAAGCTGCTGCTGCACACCAAATGGTTGTTTTCTCTGTTCACCTCATTACATCCCATAAAGAGCTCTTTGGATCCATCACAAAAACTTGTGTTTCAAATAGGTGAAGACCAGAATTATTGCAGTTTTCACACTGTATTCTTCAGTGAATGGTGAGATAAGTATAAATAAGAAAATGAGTGAGTCCAAACCTTAAGAGGAATCAAATAATTCGAAATTGAAACCCTGAACTACTTTCAGAACTGGGAAGTAGTTTCTAGGTTTAATTAGGGAATTAATCAAAGAAGACTCTGAACACCTGCATGGCTATTCAAATTCCAGATCCAAATGCTGTGGTTAGTCCTAGCGGATTATTACATATAGTGGCTGATCAGCTCAGCGTACTGCAAGCTTTATGAGCTAAAATATTGTCCAGGACCATAGTCATTACCAGCCCCATCTCATGCAAATACCAAAGCATAAATATCTTTATGGCCTTTTATTTGCGGTCTATAAAACCAAAAGAGCTTTATAACACAAATGAAAATTAACTGCATAATTACCTTTCTCCTGGGTAGGTTCCAAAAAAAAAACCAAAATCAAAACAAACCCCCAACAAAAAAGATAAAGCAACAAACATGTTTTTCTCTCTCATATTCCGTATTGCCTTTCTGCTTGCTTCATAGCCAAGTAGGATAAACACAAAAGACTTAGCAAAACCTCTTTTTTCCAACCCATGTTATCCATTGTACCATTGTCCTTTTTGAACCTCACCGTTGAGATTTCTCGGGCAACTTTATTTTTCTTGTGACAAAGTTTACCTGAAGTCTTCAGCAAACAATACTAGTAATAAATGCATGGTTTGCAGACTTCAGTTTAATCTTTTAAAAAAGATCTTTAATCTTTAAAAAGATCTTTAAAAAGATCTTCAGTAAAATCTTTTAAAATCTTTTATAAGCTTTAAAGGCTTATATTAGCTGTGGTGGTTTCTTTCACCTTGAAAAAGTCAGTGGGTCCTCAAAATTTAATTTTCTTCACCTCTCAAAAATAATCATAGCTAAAAAATCCTATTTCACTGACATCGTGTCAGGGAGCAGCAAGGGAAAGCTGTTCCCCTGACAGCAAGTGTGGCAGAGGCAGTGCCCGCATGGCCAGATGTACTCACACAGCACACAGAGCAGCAGAGCACAGCCAGCTCAGGGATTTCCTGGCAGGTCTGGGATTATGTTGGGAAGTCGAATCCACAGAGTCAAAGGTACAGGTCTAGGCACACACATGACTATATCATAACTTATAGAAGGACTAGGATTCAAGACAGCTCCTGAGTGGAGGTAGGGAGTCTGTGCCTCCTACAACTCCTTCTCACAAGTGTGATATGAGACCATACAGCTGCATCATTTATTTTTTTAATGACTTTGTTGTTCTAAATCCTTCTTTGCCAAAATCTCCACCTTCTGTAATTGTATTCAACAGAAGTTCATGTATATTGAATATTTTCAGTACCATAAGTTATTGCAAATTTTCACTGGTTTCTCTAATTATGTTTGTTTTGGGGGATATGCAGCTTACTTTGGAATCATGTGTATCACTGGGTTCTGCATTATACTGGAAAAGTTGCTGGAAAATCTAGAAAGATTGCATTGCATATCTGCTACTCATTTTGACCTAGCCGCCTAAATTTGAAATATAAACAGAATAATCTATTAATGTATTGACCAATTTGCGTGACCAATTTTCTTGAAAGAATGTCGCACTGCACTATGATTGTTTTACCTCACACTAAAGGAATTATATGCTTATTTTTCTTAGAATTATGCACGCTTATTTATTCTCTGGGGCTCTGTGTAACATTTTGAAACAACAGCAAGATTATTAAACAAACCATTTTGAATCTTACGGTTTAAAAATATCAAGCAATAACCTTATAAAAAATAATTAACATAGTCATTAACATATTCACTTGAATTCCTGGAAAATATGTGAAACAGATACGTACTTGGGCTAGTCTTAAGTAGTGGTCTTAACATTTACCTTACTACTGGCATCAACAGCAACAATACAGTCACTGAAACTTTTATGTAGTTATTCTTGCCACAGTGTAAACATCCTCCTCACAGCTGTGGCCAGAAGGTGAAGTATAGTGAGCAAGAAATAGGATAGAAAAAGATAAGAGACAATATTTTAACATCAATCATGGCACTTTCATCTGTATGAAATGTGTAAAATATTATATGATATTATATATATAAAACATGAAATTTTCCATGAATAATGAAGAAACTTCTGGGGAGATCAACTGAACTTTAAAAAAAAGGGAGGAGTCACCCCTTTTGTGGATCCTGTAACAAATGTTCATCTCCAGCCTACCAGGGTATTAGAAATGGTACTAAATAGCTGTGATCCTTGTGCCAGAGGACACAGAAGGTGGTAACCAAGGTAAAGTCTAAAAACAAAAGAACTTGAAATAATGAAAGCAAGTCAACAGAACTTCCTTAGTATTCAATGCTATTTTTGTATACAAGGATATCACTCATCATTTCAGTCAATTTTTACCTATAAAAGGGCTGCTTTTTTTATACCTTCCCTTGAATGTACAGTGCTTGCCTGCTCATCTGTCAGAACGCAGAGTTAGATGGAGCCCAGATCAGATCCAGCACAAACACTTAGATATTCAGGTCTTGTTTTCTGTTTTCACTCCTTGAGATGCATTTTCTAATTCCTTAGGCAAGCAAAAGATCTTATTTGCTATCAGGGAGGGAGTTAACAGAAGTAGTTCTTTATCTTCCTGGATGACAGCAGAGAAGACTGGAGGAAAATTCTTTGTGTGGGCTTGGAATCTGATACAGACAGTATACTCCTACAATGAGTATCCAGCTGAAGAGTGACATTAATCATGTCCAGTCATACCTAAACTCAGAAAACCTCTTGAAAGTCTCTCATGGATGTCTGTAACTAAATCAAGATTTAATACAGTGGGAACAAGAAGATATATAGAAAGATGTGAGAAAAATATTCCTTTTTGCTTCATTTTCTGTTACAATTGGCCACACACTTTGAAATAATGTACCAGCATAAACTTTGTTATGTCTGTTGGGGAAAAGCAGAGGAGGATAAAGAATATAATCAATCCGTTTAAAATGCCATATTATGTTGCTCTAAGAATGTCCTTTATGTTGAAATGTTGTCAATTCCAAGCACAAAATACCCTGGAATTTGAATCAGAATGATTCTCTAAGATATTTTCTGGTTCATTGCCCTACAATGTGGATAAATTGGTGTCTCCAAAACTAAATCATGAGATGCCTCGAGATATTCTGCACCCTTATTTCCACCAGCAACCTAGGAAGTGATAATCCCATTGAACCTCAAGTAGACTTATTCCCCGCAGGTCTCATTCAATCATTTTTCTGTTATGCTATATTCAGATGCTGCTGAATTTATTTTCCGAGAGGCAGGGTCTCAGGTACCAACTGACTGGCTGTTTTCATTTACAGAAATAATTTGATTAGTAGTATGTCATCTCTGTATGTTCTACTACAATACTCTATAGATAATTAGAATGGGGGAGGGGTGACATGTATTTTTTATTAGTTTCTTCACATAAATATATGATATGAATAGTGGAAATGGACAAATGTGCGCATATTTATTGATAGCATATTTTCTATGATTCTCAAGTCTCGTTATTTTTTATTCTATACCATTCCATGAATGGTAACTGCATTCCTAAGAAACCATTTCAGGTTCATCCATGAGAACACCCTTTCCTGTATTGTAGCATAATAAATTAGCAAACTTTGCTTTCAGAGTATGTCTTAATAGTAACATGAAGCATGAAATAATAAATTTTAGTTGCACAGCATCTTATTTTTATATTGAGAGCTTGATAAAATCAGCTACTTTTATTTTAGTTCTGATTTACTGTTTTGGAGTTTAAAATCGGTAGTGACATTCTTATTCAGGTGCCCTCACCATACGCAAGCTCTTTCTGTATTTGATTCTCCCAGTCAAATACTGTGATCGGTGAAGTCTGTTTTCATTCCATTGAAATAAATCACCCAGGTATTCATTTGCTTTCCTCGAATGCAGGTTTGTATGTTCAAACACTCCTATGAAAGAATGTCAAGGTGAATTACATTAAAATAGTTTAAAGTTTATTTATGTGAAACAAACATTTAGTTGTGTAGATACTGACCTGAAATATTTTAGATAACACAGATTTATGACATATTTTAGCTATCACAGGAATGTTGACTTTTATTTTAGAATATTATCAAACAGCAATGGTATTGTTGAATTACTGAGCATGCAGTTATTCAATGCAGAAACTGAAGATGCTGCTTTATATTTATTAGATATTCTTCGTTCAGTAGAATGAGTAGATCAAATGTAGGTAACTACTGCAGGTCACCAGCTGGTGAGAGGAATTGTGGTCATGCTGATTTACTGATTTGGGGCCCTTCTGGAGCTGCTACAGATATTGGCATGGGGAAATTAGGTGAAATGAACCTAAAACTGACGTACTTGATTTTGCATATAAGTGCGCTCAGTTGGAGTTAGACTAAGATCCCTCATGTGCATAAATTTAGGAAGATGTTGAAGCAGTTAGCAGCCCTGTAGTGCACAATGTAGCAGAAGACTCATATACTGGGAAAATGTTAACTTTGTAGCAGGATAAACAGTGTTAAATTTGTTCTTAGAGAAATTTCTAGTCACAAAAAGCTGACGATGTGCTAGGTGTCTTGTTTTGTTCTGGTTTTATGCACTGCATTGCAAGGAACACAAGTTAGATGCTGTTATGACAAAAGGTTCGGTACCTTTTTGCATCTGTCTCTATAGAGGTCATCCATTCCTAACTCAATATTAATTTTGTCTTGAAACAGATAAAGTACATTTCCTGTCACAGCATTAAACTCACAGGTGTTCAAATCCACAAAAGATTCTTAAATATAAAAATATTGCACATATAGGTTTAAAACCTGGTTTCCAGTATCTAGGACAGTAATGTGTGCTGGGATTCCATTTAAGATTCTGACACATAAACTTTCGTCTCCTTTCTAGTATGTAGGGGTAAGTTAGATGACATCACAATCTAAAGGCTCCCATAACAGTTAGTGAAGAGACACGCAGTTCTGTCAGGGAACTGTAGAGAAATGCTAAGTTGATTGACCACCAGATGTTTTCTTTAGAATGAGGCAAATCTTCTTAGCTGAATTGATTGATTAGACTGGGGAAGCACTTTGGTTCCTTAAGATAGATGTTTAAGATGACATGACATATTCTTCCTGGTCTTCAGCTACTGCATCAGAAAACCACAAGACTCCTTTTAGTTCCGTTTCCTATCTGCCAACTTCATGCAGGTATCTCTGGAGGGCTGTATTCACAAAAACACTGATCACTATGGAAATTTAGACATTAACTCAGATGTTGAAACCTACAACACAGTTAAGTTGCCTAGATATATGTAATTTATATTATCTAATGTATCTTCAGATGTAATATATTTTTTTGTCCTTCAGAAGGGACAACAGACCTAAAAAAGGTCTGTACTCTTCTATTGAGGGTGATATGAGGCCAGGTATGATGCCCTGAAAATTCTCAAGTGGCACTAGGTAATTACATCTAGTCAATATAGTCATTCTCAGGTTTAGATGTCTTACATTTACATTTTACTGTATCTATATCTTATCATATCTAAAGAGCAACTGTATTACACACTTGTAAAGTCCAATAAAGTCACTCAGTCATTTCAACACTGAGACAAGGTAAAATGGTACAGAATAGAACACTTTTGTTTCATTTATTAATCACACAAGTCTGGATAATATAGTAGGAGGAAGGAGGGAACACACGGTCCACATAGTTGTTATCAAGGATAAACTATGACTGAAAGCACAGCTTTGCATTTTGGAACCTACCAAGCATAAGTATGGCCAACTGAACACATGGGCTCTTCAGTAACAGGACAGGACCTTCTCCACCCTTTTCTTATATCCCTAGCTTAACAGATGTCAGCTGACAGAGAGAGTCCTGTATGTCCACAATCAAATGTAATACTACATATTAGAAAATGAGATATGCCAAGAGTGATAGAATTGCCATCATGACTAGATATGAAAAAATGGTTAATGAGGTATATAACTGGGCAGACTAAGGCATCTTAGGATGGCAGCATGGAAGAAGAAGAAAAGATAGGTGGAAAAGAAGAGGACCTGCAATAGTCTTACAGTATCACCTACTCCATTCTGATACCAAAGACACCAGCTGAAATGGCAAAAATACAAGTTTGACCAGGTTTGCAGTAATTATTCATTCATGTTATTCCACCCTATTGCCTGTATGCAACAAAGTACCCTAAATCAGAATATATGATATGCTAGTAACCAGTAAATCAAGTTTTCTGAAAGTCTAGGGCATAACAGTGTGAGGCAATACCAAGAAATATGGTACTTCTTCGAGCATTTGCATATAAAACTTCACCCAGCACAAATCTTTCGCAAAAAAACTCCCAAAAAACAGGGTCGAAGATTGTTTTTTTACTGATTTATGACTCAGAATTCTGAAGTGTAACAGGAAGCACCATACCGTCTTAGATGTGTTTATATTTGCAAGTAAGCTAGTATCTAGGTGGTTGCACAGTTTGCTAATTTTACTGCTTAAGAGTTCAGCTGGTAAACTCACAAGCAATAGATTTCAGTGATACCAAAAATCAGGAAAAAATACTGCAGCCTTCTCTGGGAGTTACCTTCAAGTTACAGTAGAAACTGACTTCTTGATTACTCATATAAAGTCAAATGGGCAGTTGACACAGATGCAGAGATAACAGCTGTTGGAGAAACAATATATTGGATGACTAAAGTTAATTCTCTTTACAATTCAAGCAGGATAATTTGAAGCTTTTGTAGAATACATGTAGATGAACTGTTTGTAAATTACTTTAATATAGAGAAGATTTTTAAAATAAAAGAAGATGCATATGTTGTATAAAAATTATGTTAAATATTCTTGATAGTTCTGGCAGTGAAGAGCTAGCCTTTATCCCTAGGGTACAAGTCATTTCCTCACAGAAAAATCAAAAACTTTGTTCTAAAAGATCTCTAAGAAATTGTAGAGAAAAAATGGGGAAATACAGACAATAGCCATATATCAAGCCATATGCCATACAAAGTCCCTGGAAGATCTCAATCCTATATACCTATAATATGTGAAAAGTGTAACTAATTTGAAAGATACAGAGTTGATATGTTAAAAAAGGGGGAAAAAAAAGAGGAAAATATGGTCTTCAGTGATGTTCTTATTATTGATTACTATTGAGGAAAAATTATATTCACTGGAAATTAGGCTATTCCTAATATATTTATATAATTTCTATCCCAAGTGTACTCCCTGCTGTAATGGATAATTGATATCTTTAACTTACACTGCCTCCTTATTAAAATACAGTATCTGTTATTTGACTCTGACAACCAGAAATTACTGGCTCTGTTCAGAATTGCAACTCAAGAGCAGAATGCAATCCATTGTTCTGATGCTGCTGATGTTTAAGGTAAGAGTGGTTATCATAAGTGGTAATGAAAAATAATATCAAAATAATATGGGATAAACATCGTACAAGAAGACAATACTCTTTTTACGGTTTTAGGAGTGCATATTTGAAAAGTATTATGACTATCATATGTTTTTAACTTTATGCTAGCCAATTCAAAACTACTTAGGCAAAGTTCACACTGATTTATAATATTTAATTTGTAATTTTGTTCTTCCTGTCAGTGGAGCTCAGCTCCTCTCAGGTTTAAATGCATAAGTTCTAATCATGGGAAGTAGCAATTTTTCTTCTATAGTCCTATTTATAGTTAGTAGTGCAGTCACTGAAATTGTACTCTTGGTCAATTGAAAATAATTTTAAAATGTTAAAAAAATCAGAAAGCATTTTGAGCTAAAAAAATATCTGTAGTAAGTAGTTTATTATTTTTCTTTTTCTATTTTTTATCTTTTTTCCTTCTTCCCCAACCTGTTCTCCTTCCCCTCCCATCTAATGTTGTTAGAGAATAACTAATTATCTCACTTCCCAAGAGAATTCCCTATGCTTCAAGGTCTGCAGAGGTGATTTGCTTTCCTGTCATAATTGTTCTTTTTAAAGTCATTTCATATATTGTGGAGAAGGGAGGGGGTTCAAAATATGCTACTTATGAGCTGATTGCAACAGCTACGTTGTTATCAGAGAATTATCTTTTCCTCTTTTCGGCCTGAAAAAGATGAAGATATTCTGAGTTACTTAATAGTAGCATTTATTCAGTATTTATTTAGCGAGGAGACACACATACACAGAGTATTTATTTAGTAAACAAATAATAAAGTATTTCAACAACTCTGACTGCTAATTCTTGTCTCAGACGATTAGTCTTTGACTTGTATGGTTTTGTGGCAAAAGACAATTCAATTCTATTTCTGCCCTAACTGATGCATAATAGAGGGTCTTGAACCTGGATTTTTCTAACAGTGTGTTTCAGTCCAGTTGTTCCCAATGCAAGGGAAACAGCTTGTGTTTCATTTGACGGAGTCTTCAGGAAAAATTAGTTCTCCATGTCAGTTCATTTCAGAGCAGAAGAAAGAGACAGATATTTACAGCGTGACCATCAATGTTAATTTATAGACAAGATATCAATGTCTTGCAAACCTTATACAGGCTTTCACTAAATGCATGAGTGATGGATGAATTTGGAATCCAGTAAAAATTCTTGTGATTGATACTCCAAACCTTAGTACAACTACATTTACAACCACAAGTAAACTGCTGATAAGACATTAGGTTTTCCTCATTTTTTAAAATTACAGATGATACTACACTTGTCCAAAAATGCTGCAAGGAACAAAGAACTGGACAAGATCTCCTCGGCCAGCCCTTACATGAAGTTGTATAATTTTAATCCCCTGCATCTCTTTGCCAAGACTCACTTAAAAATCAGCTAGTTACCTCACTTATAAAGTTTTTGGTTGAAAGGCTATTCCAGTATTTCATGCTCTGACAACTGTTAATTTTCTTCTCAGAATATTGGTTTGCCACAGATAAAGAGGGAACTATTAGTAAAATGCACTGGGCCCTGTGAATGACAAGAAAGCAACCCTCATTTGGCTGCTGCTTTTCTCGGGTATACCAACTTCCAGTTTGTCTCACCTTAAAAGTTTATTTTATTGTATCACCTCAAAAGTCCTAGAAAGCTCATGGATTTGTTTTTATGAATATTTGGAAGCAAAAGTGGATAAATTTAGTATCTGAAGCATTTTCATAAAACTAATTGGGGGAAGGTTTGTCGCTAGTTTTGACAGTGTCTAATGTCATATCTGATCAAGAAAATTCACATTTTTGTGTTAAAACACTGGAAAATATTTTAATCTATAACTTCCATGTTTTCTGGATAGAAGTCTGTGAAGTTTCTTTTCTTGTGCTTAAGAAAATATACGCAAAAAACCCAAGCTCTATAGAATCTGAATCCAATAAAACTACAGAGCAGGAACAACCTTGAGCATGGACCAAGTATCAAATCCCTTAAAATAACTTGCTTGAAGTTAAATACTGGAAAACATGGAAAGATTTTTTTAATAAATTATGCAAATTCAAGTTCAATTGTGTTAAGCCTGGACAAATAGAAAATTCATATGATAGTTAATCTTTTGAGAAAGAATAATCTTTTACTCTGACATCAGTGAAAATGAGAAATTCACGAGGGCAAATGACAGTATATGCCTCTGCTGTTGGTTTTACCAGGAAGGATGAACCCTGTTTCTTCCGTTCTTCGAGGACAGTGTTTTTGGCATATGGCAGCCAAGTGAGACATGGAGGATTACACCAGGGTAGATAATGCTGCAGCGTCTCAGGCCTGTCGTACTCAGATTTGGCTGCACAACCATAACAGGCAAAGACACTCTAGAAGTTTGTGAACAACTGTATTCCACCATTTACCATATTTTTAAAAGTTTTTCAATATAAAAAGCTGTTGTACACTTTCATTTTTATGCCATAGAGGACTGGAGATTAGGTTTGCTGTGTTACAGGCTTGAGAAATTACAGAAATAGAAATGACAAAAATTGTTTTAGCTTATTTTTCAGAACAGCTGTACCAGAGCTGGGGATGTAAAAAGAGAGTGCCTACTCTAAAACACACATAAAATACATTATATTCTTCCTTTGTTGCAGTATTATTGTGATCTACTCTTCTTATACTTATTAGAGCTAGAAAAGATATGTCAGCACAGATGCTGACTGGGAAGGTTCAAAAGGAAAATCTGCTTTTTACTTTCCACAGTGGCAATATAATATTGCCATCATTGTTTTCTATTAATTTCCCTGTAAATATAGGTATTGTCTTTCTGGTTTTTGACTGACAGTTTGTACATTAAGCAGGCATTTTCATTGTGCTAATTAAATGGCACTTACTTCCTCCTCAAAGGTTACAATGCACTTCTTTCAGCATTTATTCTACTTACATATATGCTCAGAATTTTTCTGATGAAACCACATATAATCAGAAAATGCCAATTCAATCAGCCAAATTTTAAGGACAAACACTATCATTGAGGTCCATGGGAGTTAAGTAAATGCTAATATACATAGTATTATCTATATATTTAAGTTCTCCGCAAAAAAAATGACTTCTCTAATCCTTTTTCTTCAGAATTCACATTCTTATATTTATTGTTTGAAAAATGTAAAGGATCTTCATACTAGAATTCTAATTCAATACCCAGTCAAAGCAGTAATTTGGTTTCCCTTATTATTTTTATGTTACTTAGTAGTTGAGATTTTCTCATACCTGAAACTTTCACATATGTGCATCTATATATGTAGTAGTTTTTATCTCTTTTGATGGCAGCTATATTTATTAAATTCTATTAAGTCCAGTTTACCCACCTCCTATAGTCCTGAGTAGGAATATCACAATTATAAATTTGGAAGCAGATTTATTCCTATACCTCTGTGTTTTCTTTTTACTGCTTTTGTATAGTACTTAATTTATGTTCCTTTCTTTTTCCACAGGGTTGGGATTTTTGTTTTCTAAAAAATACTTCTTTGGTGTGTTGCACTACACCACTTGCAGTTGACAGACACTGCAAGGAAGAGTGAAGAAATTATTGATAATCTAATCAAAATCATTATTAGTCCAGTTAAACAAATGCTAATACCGATAGGCCAAATTATACATTTATTACAGCTAATTCACACTAATAATACTGTTAATCATCCTAGTTTATTTTTATCTCACTCCTCCAATGTGTTGATAAAGCCACGTCAGTATCACAAGTCCAAAGAAAGTATGGTGGTACTGGTAACTTTGGAGGCTGACTTGCTTTTGCATCTACATGAGACTATTTTTACATGCTTGCCAAAAACATCAGATTACTTTCTTGTTCTTCATATGTCCTCAATTATATTATGTAATCATTATTTATTATATGTTGAATATTTCTTTATTGTCTTTGATCCCCTAAGGCTGGTTTTATCATCTGCTGACCATTTGTAATTAGCGTCTAGAGTTGAGGCTGTGGGCCTGATCTTTGAAGGGCTCTGTGGTTACCCTTGGCTTCACTGAGCTATCCCTTTCAGTGTCACAGATAGATTGTTCTGCTGCACACCATAGCTACAAGTTAGTTTTAGTTATGTTCTGGTTTTGGCTGGGATAGAGTTAACTCTCTCCACAGTAGCTGGTGTGGAGCTGTGTTTTGGATTTGTGCTGGAAACAGTGTTGATAACACAGGGATGTTTCAGCTGTTGCTGAGCAGAGCTTACCCAGAGTCAAGGCCTTTTCTGCCTCTCACCCCACCCAAGCAGTGAGGAGGCTGTGGTTGCACAAAGGTGTTGGGAGGGGACACAGCCAGGACACCTGACCCTAACTGACCACAGGGTTATCCCAGACCATCTGGCATCACGCTCAGCATGTAAAGTAGGGGCAGAAGGAGGAAAGGGAGAAGACATTTGGGAGAGACGGCATTTTTTTCCTAAGTCACCCTTACCTGTGATAAAGCCCTGCTTTCCTGGGAAAGTCTGAACATGGGCCTGCCCA
This sequence comes from Rhagologus leucostigma, assembly GCA_013397725.1. Taxonomy (NCBI): domain Eukaryota; kingdom Metazoa; phylum Chordata; class Aves; order Passeriformes; genus Rhagologus; species Rhagologus leucostigma. Next base: position 1,044,810 of record VZTD01003697.1, on the reverse strand, counting down.
TGGGAAATAGTGAACAACACCCTTGTCTTGCTTTGCTTGTGTGCGTGGCTTTTCCTTTACCTATTAACCTGCATTTACTTAAACCACAAGTTTTCTCACTTTTACCCTTTTAATTCTCTTTCCTGTCCCCCAGAGGATTGAGTTGCTGCAAACATATCAACACTATGGTAACAGTAGGCATCACCTCACACCACTGGGCAAAGATGATTTACAACTAAACTAAATATCTGATGCCAATCTGGTCATTCTCCAAGTGGACCAAGGAAGTTCAGAGAAAGCCTGATGGATCCTGAGGCTTTTCCTGTTCTTGCAAAGACTGTGTTCTCTTACTTTCATTTGAGATTCTGAGGCTACAGATGTTTCTAGAACTTTGTGAGCTTGTTATCGAGATCACAGTTCTGTTTCTTGGAGCTGGGACACCTTAAGGAAATATGTATGGTATTCAGTTCAATTAGTAATCTTTTGATTATATCAGTTTTGATTTCAGGATATTATAAAATAATTTTCTCATATTTTTATTCCAATTTTTAGAACCTTCATACAAATTTGGCCACAGTCCCTGAGTAGCAAATGCAATTCCCTATAAAACTCAGATTTAATTTTTGTTTCTACTTGGATTTAATAGTAAACCTATTACCGGTTCTAAGGCTCTTAAATATTATGCTGATGGCTGCCAATTTTTGTCCTAAGGACATATTTACATAGCTGGTAGAGAGATGCCTAGGCTTATTTTGTACACTATGGCCAAAAGCAAATTCAAGCTGACTCCTTAGGCTGTAAAAGCAATGAAAAGGTCTTATGTCTTCCTTGGACATGATTACACTCTTGAAAGGCTTAAAGACCTTTCAGATGGAAGAGGAAATTGAAATAGGTCCAAGAGATGCATGGAATCAGAATAAACCTAGTACACTATGTAGGAAATGTATTGAGAAAAAAATAAGTATCATAGGAGTTTAGAAAACAATTTTGAAATAAGTTCCTGAAGGAACCTAAAAGTAAAACTAAATTTCTAAGTCTGTAATACAGTATATTTCAGTTATACAAAAGATTAAAACCAAAAAAAGTCAGAAGCCTAGCCTTCTATGCTGCTTTTCCATGGACAGGTTTTGGTACAGGGAGGCTACAGGGGTGGCTTCTGTGAGAAGCTGCCAGAAACTTCCCACATGTCCAACAGAGCCAGTGCCAACCAGCTTCATGACAGACCCACCACTGCCCAAGGCCAAGCCCATCAGTAACAGTAGTAGTGCCTCTGGCGTAACAGATTTTTAAGAAGGGGAAAAGTTGCTTCACAGTAGCAACTGCAGCTCAGAGAGGAGTGAGAATATGTGAGAGGAACAACTGTGCAGACACCCAGGTCAGTGAAGAAGGAGAGGGAGGAGGTGCTCCACGCACTGGAGCAGAGTTTCCCCTGCAGCCCGTGGGAAAGTCTATGGTGAGTTGGCAGTCCCTCTGCAGCCCATAGATGTCCACGTTGGAAGATAGATCCACCTTCAGCTCCTGGAGGACTCCATGCCAAGCAGGTAGATGCCTGAAGGAAGCTGTGACCCCATTGGAAGCCTGTGCTAGAGCAGGCTCCTGGCAGGACCTGCTGCCCCATAGAGAGAGGAGCCCAGGCTCCATCCATTCCAGTGGCTTTGGATTTTAATGGACTCCTTTACTGCCACAAGGTTCAGACCCTGGGGAATTGTGCTTTTTGATGAGGCTACCACTGTACTGGGGGTCATCCCTGTGGCTTGTTCCCATGGGTGGAGCAACCCTGTTCTTGCTGCTGCATGACATTTGCTATCTGTGTCAACCTGACAACTGTGAAAATGGATTAAATAGAAGAACTGGGAATCATCCATCATCAACTAGTGTTTTTAAGGAACAAGCCTTCTCAGAAATAGAACCCAGGATTTATTACATTTCTCTAGACACTGATTCCCCTGTGTGCCTGTAGTGATAATTTTTATGTTCTCTTTGAACACAAGTGGGCAATTGCATCAGTGACTGGCTGAGTATGTAGGCTGGTCATGTTAAGAGATTTTAGAGATGTTTTTGTTTTGCTTCAAGTGAATTCTTTCATAGATGACTGGGCTGAGGAACTTTTATATCCTTGAAGCTTGCTTATCTTTTCTGCCAGAACTGGTTCCAAAAATTAATCTAGTTTTGCAATGCCATTTATTTCTTCTGATCACAGGAGGATGCACAGCTGTAAGTGAGAAGGGTGTTACTGCCAGCAATGTCTCTTGCAGAGAAGGTAGTCTCAAGTGTTCAGTCTACATTCATCTGTTATTGTGAACAGATTCATTGTATTATGGTAAGTTCTCATCTTGTTTAAGCAAGACATTTCTGTGAAAGGAGAACATGAATACGATAACTTCATGATGTTTTTAGAGGGATGTTCCTTAAGCCCAAGGGCTGCAAGCAAAAGTACTAGATGGAAATTAAAGAAACAAAAAAGAGAAGCTTTCCTGTATTTATATCATAATGAAATCTTAAGTGTATGAAGTGTTCTTCCTCTGGTACTGTGACTGATAGATGTTTCTAAAGATAGAACATTTCTAAAGATCAGGTTAATCAAAACAGAGAGAGTTGTGGATGCCTTTAACCTTAATGCATCAATTTGACAGCATTTAGCCTGTCTGTCAATCACATCTATTCAGCAGAATTAGGAATACAATGTTTAAAAGAAAAAAAATAAGTAGTTTAAAGAGCAACTTCACAATTAAAGTTATAGGATGCTTTGACTTACCTGAACAGTTTGTATTTATATATGTTTATGAATTGATTAAGGGGGAAATTATTTGAATATTATTTTTTTAACCTTTTGTGATAGATCCTTTTTTTCCCAAATATTGTAAGGGTTAACTTTCTAAAGAACCATCATAGTCACCTACCTGAATTAAAGGACTGGTTTTCCAGTACTGACCAGTGTTTTCATATGTAAATATCACCAAAAAACAAACTAACAACTCTTTTCTTGAAAAAATCTGCAAATACCAGTGTTAGTGTTAAAATTTAAGGTAAAAAGTCTTACACGAACAACCACTAATAGGTCAACATCTTTGAACATCTTGGTTTAAATGAAGGAGAAATGCACAAGGTTTACTTTCCACAAGACTTTGTCTTCCAACATGCACACTTTAGTCATTTGTTCGACTCAAACAATGCTGTTTCATTTTTAGGAGATACAAAAACCCCTTGTGTCCAGAGGCTTTGAAAGCAGACTTTCTGTTCTGCAGTCAGGACAGTTGCACATTCTCCCAAACAATAAAGTTTGCATTTAAATTAAGACTTTATATTTGATTGGTAAATTTCTTTAAAATTGGTTTTATATATGTCTGGTGCTGCGGATATTTTTTTTTTAATTTTGTCCGTGCCATTACTCAAATCAGAAGAAATGAAGGAAAAATCAAATAATTTTGCATTATTTTGAGGGAGGGTTTCATGAAAGCATCCTTACTGCAAGTGTGAGAGAGAAAAATTTGCAAGACTCTAACAAAGAGAGCATGCAATATTTAAAAACCTCTTTTGTAAAAAGTGCCTCTGTTTAAATCTGGTTTCTGAGAAGAATAACGACTTTTTGTTTTCTGTTTTCTTGTTTGTTGTTTTGGATACAAAAAAAGCAACACAGTCATGACATTAATAAAAAATTATTTTTGCACTCATACCTGAAAGACATGCTGATATTGTGAATATAACATTATTAAGTTTTATTAGGATATTACCAGAACGATTATAGTCAGCTGTGAAACACTAGTTCAACAGTAACTGTCTAATTTTAAAATAATATCATGAGTCCTTGTCATGCAGAGAAATGTAACTAATGTAAATTTAATTTACATATCCCTGCATATTTATTTTCTTTCTTTAATCTTGTAATCACCACAGGTAATTTTTCAAAAAGGTGACCTTAATAAGTAATTAACATTTTTCTTAACCTAACAATTGTTAGTTTATTATTATTAGTGTTCCTGTAAACAAAGAAAAACCCAGTTCTAAAAAAAAATGCTGAAAAAGCAGAAAACCTAAAGATAATGGTAAAAAGTGCATTATTTCATTTAGAAGAGTTGAGATGATATTAACAAAAACATTAAAATTTACATGTGCAAATACAGCCACAGAGTTCACACCAACAGTGAATCTCCTTAAACACTTCTTGTTGACCAACAATTACTATCATTCTGTCTTCAATATTTTTTCTAATCAGGTAGAAAACTCAGAGTCTGTTATTAATTATTTGTATTAGACATATGGGCCAATTTATCTTCCTTCTTCTATATGAATTATTCACAACCATATTTCTCAAATATAGTAATTATTCAAAGACTATTTTCTGTAGTGAGTGGTGAATAGCATGTTCACAAAATGAGGATTGTGAATGTATTTTAAAGATAAAATTACAATTCTGTTCTAATTTCCATGGGTACAAATCCACAGAAAAAAAAATCTTCCTCCATCAGTGAGTAGAAGACAAAACAACTGAAGCAATTGGGACACACTAGGAATTCTCTGAAACACAAAGGATTTCCAGTGCCTGAGTAGCCCAGAATTGAAAGTATAAATATTTAAGTTGTTGAATTAACTATTCATTTTATTTGAATAATCTGTCATTGCTATAGAAAATTATTCTCATTGGCACATCTTCCTTCCAACAACTCATTTTCTAGAATATTCACAAGAAGGCGAACATAAAGCCGTCAGTACAAGTGAAAGGATTCATTTAACAAGGAATATTCACAGGAAATTATTTGCCCAGCTGGCAGAAATAACTGTGGTAGCTAGAATAATTACTGGATATTTGAACTACGTCGTTTTATCCAAGACCCAAAAGCTTTTCTGTGCAAAAAGGAATCATAGGGCTTGGGATATTTTAAATGAGCTTTTGATAACTCTTCAGTCATAGTTCCATATGACATGTGCCTCCATTGCTAAACAAAAAGAAAAATCCACTGCCTGGATCTGATTCTGCTCTGAGACACATGAAATAATCAGTGTAGTAGGGTATAATCACAAGTTGCCTCTAATGTTGACATCTCTGCCAGGTACTGTATTTCTGCGAGAACTGATCTCTTATTAATAAACTGGGAGGTCTGTAACCAAATGCCATGGTCATAAATTTATGCTACAATATTTTTTTAAATTTTTGATGTGATACATAATGACAATAATTTTCTAACAAGAAATTAGGTTTAACAACTTGCTTCATCATATTCAGTGACCATAAGTCAGATGTTATTTTGGACTTTCCAAAGTGTGACAAAAATTTTGGTTTTTATTTGTTTTTTTTCCTCGAAAGATCTAGGATTTTTCTTTTGATCTTTCATGCTGTGGAATTGGAATTTAACATTCTAAGGTTATTTTATCCTCCTATAATATTCTTCCCAAACTGCAGGACTATTCTAAGGTTGTTTAAACTTGTTCAGGCAGAATTAAATAATAAGACATAATTATTAAATATTAACATGTACTCTGCAACAACCTTAGACTATTTCTTAGTGCAATTAATTGTAGTGTTAACAAGAAAAATTTTCAAATGGGCTGGCTCAAATTAGTTTAATGGAAAAGTAACATGCAACTGCTTCCATGTATTAGAATAAGACTTTAGAATCACATTATTCCATCCAGAACATTAAATTAAGAAATGTAAGGTTTTCTTTTATCTCATGTTCCTGTCTTTCAAAATGTTATTCTATAATTCAGTCAATAAATATTTTACTGTTTTACAGAACCTGTCTATCCACATGAAAAATAGTTCTTATCAGCTAATATTACTGATAGTTCATGCTTAAAAAGCAACAACAACTAAAAATTAAATGGAGTAACATTCTCCCACAGGGATTGTGGGAGACATAAGTTAACAACTTAAGTCTAAGTTCCTGCAGACTTAATGTAACAGATATCACTAAATTACAGACAAGTAAAGACTTACACACAGAATTTCCTACCTTGGCACCTCCACCTATCCTTCCACCTTGACACTTCTTCTACCACCTTCAGTGTTCCCCTATTCTCTGAGTTTTTAAATCAGAACTTGATGTCTTCTAGAAAATAGTTCTTAAACTGATGAGACTCCAAAGACAACTGGCATTAGGGTGCATGGCCTGTGTTATTCAAGAACGCATAGTCTAGAAAACAAAACCAGTTTTATTTAGTTATAAACTAGGGAAGTGAAATACTTAATTCTGAACCTGAAATATGTTAATCTGAAATTCTTTGGAGATGCTGAAGGATTCTATTTTCAGTCCACCAGCAGTGTTTTACATAATCACAGTAGGCTACCGTTTACATGAAATTGACTGTTTAAATGTCCTATCAAACTGTAGCCTGAATGAACCTAGAAGCTGTTTCCTTTTAACTTCTTACTCCTGAAATTTTCCATCTGCCATGCCTTAGACTCATCTTTCATAGCATCAGTTATGTCTTTGCCTTACACCATCTCATACCAATTGGCCTACAGTATCGGATCGGTGATGATGAAGCATCTGAGTGTGATCTTAGTAATGCATCTCTTCTTATGGCTGCTGCAGACTGAAAACAAAAGAGAGAAAGTACAGTACGTTGTAGCCATTTAAGCAAAACACACATGTAAACAATGTTATTTCAAATATCAAGCTCAAATTTCAGATGTTAGCAGATAAGAGTTTGAAGCTGAGGGTTATTGACCAAAAATTCAGGGATACCTTCATCACTGGTTATAGGGAGATTGAAAATATTTGTTCAGTCACTTCCTTGGAAAACGTATGTCAATGTAGATACAGGACAACGGTTTTTTCTCATATACATTATGTATGCAGTGATTTGTCACTCCTAATGGTTTTCATTCCATGGAAATTTTAGTGGATTCAATAGAAAAATTATTTCCAAGAAATTCAGATATGATGTAGGATGGCATTGGATAAAAAAAGAGAGGGAGCTGAGTCTAGAAAATGTATATTAAGATATCCTTTATCACTTCCCTTGTTCTCTGTTTTATACTATATCTGCTATGCCAGAACCATATCACTATTCCTGGTTGTGGCCATGTTCCTGCATTCTTAATGGTATATCAACATTTGTTTGCATTTTCAGGCAGATATTTTGGGGTGATTAATTTGGGTGTCAAAAATCAGACTGCTGTCTTGCAGATACTATTCTGATAAGATTAACTGTGTCATTATCCACAGGTATGAGGTATTTCAATTCTAGCCCATTGCTCAGTCTTGATAATTAAGTTGTCAATCCTTTAAGCAATTTATTACAATATAGTATGCAATTGTTTTATTATACATGAAAGCCTGTAACAGGCAGGGTCCCATCAGTAGTTTGCAACTGGATTATGTGCATGACTGTCACAAAGAAAATAAAATGCATGTCACTAAGAAAAAGAATGGAAAGAAAAAGTTAGAAAACAATGATGTATAGCATTTCCAGGGGCTTTTTTAATGTTTTCTTAGAATTATAATATCTCCAGCTAATATAATTTACAGAGATTGGTTAATTCACATCCGAGCAGATAATTCTACGTGGTAATTGTGAAATTAATAAGTTAACATGCTTTGAGTAAATAAACAATGAATAATAGAATATTGAAAAAAAAAATCTATTTCTAGTGAGTAAGACCACCTTCTTTCAGCTAATAATTCCTGAGAGCAGAGACAAAAAAGAAGGAAAGGGTTTTCATGACAGAAACCTTTGTCCAAACCTGCTGAATTCAAGAATTTAAGGTTGCATTTTTTAGCAAAAATGTGGGCAAAGAAAACTTTGAGCCCAATCACTTGTCCAAATACACATTCAATTACATTTCAAATGCAGTGTCATCTTCCTCAACTTTTTTTCTCAGTGGTATTTTAGCACAATCAGGACATTTTCTAACCATCTTTCTGGAAGATCATTTTATAGCTGCCTCTTTCAGATGTTTTATTCTTCAGAGCAGATGCATGTTGTCACTGCTACAATCAAAATGTTAGCCACCTCAATAGTAACCTCTTTACCTTCTAAAGTTATGTTGAAGTGTATTTTTGGTTGAGTGGGTGGGTGGGTGAGTCAGTATGTGACTGCAAACAATTTTTTATTCCAAGAAATTTTAAAGAATTTTTTATTAGGAATTCAAAGAAAATCACAGTTTAATGGATTGCATCAGCTCCTATCACAAAGGCATATTTGTGTATGTTGGGTTGTTTCCTCTTTTTTCTGGTATTATCAAGGCATATTTGTGTATGTTGGGTTGTTTGCTCTTTTTTCTGGTATTATCACCCACATATTGGGTGACATTTGTTTATATCACTGCAGGGGCTGGTCTCTATCCTACATAATGGTCTCCAGCACATGCAGAGTTTTCAATAAGAGTGAACATCAAGGATGAAACATTTGAAATGTACACTTCTTCAGTGATCTAAGACTCCATTACATCTACTAGAGACAGCTAAATATGTTTTGAATAAATATTTGGTACAAAAAAATATAAATACATGTATATATCCCACTGTGTATATGTATAATATAGATAAAGACACAAGAAATCCACCTAGAACTGTTCTCTTTGGATGACCTCCAGAGTCTTCAAAGGCTCTTAAATCTGCAAGTAGTCATATAAAACTGAGCTAAGTAGCAAATGCATTAGAAAAGAATATGAATGCATTAAAAAAGAGTGCAGTTTGAAAAGACAGTATGAAAAGAGGCCAGGAATGCAAACAAGTTAAAACTAACATGACACCAAACAAAGCAACAAATCTAGTTCCACATACTTATTAGAACTAAGAAGACAGCTTAGTCGTATTATTTATTTGAGAGAAAAGTAAACATAATGGATGTTGCAGGGAAAGCTGAAGTAGTCAATGCTGTCTCACTTCACTCCTCTCAAAAAGAAAAAAAAAGAAAAACAAGATTAATTATGACCAGACTCTAAGGAAAATTAATTTTAACCTAGAGACAGACATAGGCAGAATGTGTAAAAAAATAGCTTTAAAAGCGTACATAGATCAGATGCATTCAAATCCACAGGCTCAGATAAAATTCTCCCCAAGGTACTTAAGGAACCAGCTAATACAATCTTGTAATCATTAGTCATTCTCTTAGACAAACTCCTGAGCATGAGAAAAGTCCCAGGGTGTTGAAGAAGGCCAAACACAGTATTAATTCTTAAGAGGAAGGTGAAAGAAGAACCAGAAAGTTATAGGTATCAGTCTGATTTCAGTACCTAGAAAAGGTCTAATTTTCTTTTCAAAGCAAATATTTTGTAAACTCTTAGGAGAGAATAAGATCTGGAAAAAACAGCCAGCATCCTTATGTCAATAATGATGTCATTTCCTTCTTTGTCAAAATGGATGCTTTAGTGAACAATGGGAAATAGTACATGATTTATTGCATTTCTTACAAATAGGTTATATAGGATATTCTCATAAGAAAATGAGGAAAATACAGTTCAAATTAAAAGAAACTATTTTCTGGGGGAAAAAAAGCAGAACTTTTTCTCAATTCTTTATCTAAAAGCAGATTAATCCAAAAGGACTCTTATATGAGGCTGTTTCAGTGTGATTTTATACCATACTTAAATAAGAGAATATGTGCACCTCAAAATAGGAGAAAAAAATATCCTTGGGGTGAGGACCAGACTTCAGGACAATCTCTGCAAATTGGAGCTATAGCAAAAATCAGCAGGAGACAATTCAATTAAGAAAACTGAAAAGTACCATTCCCAGGAAGAAAGAAATCTGCCATCAATGCAGCATAGAGACAAACTGGCTATTGGCTGTCATACGGACACAAAGGTTCTCTAGGATAAATCTCATTGAACTCAAGGCTATCATACAATTCCAGAATGATTCTCCAAGAAGTATTCTGTATAAAACTCAAGAAATTATTGCCCTCAGTAATGGGAAAGCTTCATCTGAAATAATATATCCAGTTTGGGGAATGACACTGATGCAGACAGACCAGAGACAGTATAAAGCAGAAAAAGATATTTAGGAGATATGATCTAAGATTTGTTTTGTACAGATTCTTAAACACTAAAATAGGAGACTGTGTAAGAGAACTTGATAATTGCCTTTTGGATTTTTATAGGTTATGATCAAGTGTTTTGCAAGTCTACTAAAGCAAGGACAAAAGTATAATCTCTTTGATTAGTAGTAAAAAGATATTTCTGGGTGTCACAAAAAAAAATCTAATACTGTGACAAGCATTGAAATTGTCTGTCCAGTAGAAATTTTGGAAATTTACTTCCTTGGAGATTTTTAGCAGACATTTAAGGGATATAAGAACGTAAGAATAGCTGAAGGAGGTTACTCCACAGATACAAATGACCAGGACTCCAGGGGAGACAGCCAAATGGTCTTTCTGGGGTGAATGGGACATTGTTTCGTGAAATCCTGGAGGAATGGGGGTAAGTTAGTGTGTGGAAGTGCCTCCCCTAGAACACACACTGAACCTCCAGAAATTTTTGACTGGGAGAACAGTAAACCAGGATCATTTTACTTGTGTTTAACAGTCTCAGGTTTTTTCTCTGAATTTTTCTTGCAAACCCATTTAACAGTTTTAGCTTGCACAGTGTCCAGTGCAAACACTTGTCACAATCTTATGTGAACCATGTCCTAATGATAATTTTAAACCATCCGCCTGGAACCTCCATTTAATGCTCACAGCTTCTTCTCCTGAAAGAGGAAATTAAGCACATTTCCCTACTCACTGTTCTAATGCAACTCTCAGTCTTCTCTAACATCTTCCCTCAGTCATATCGTTAACTGGAAAACGGAAAGTCTTTTTGTATAAATGTTTGCTAGGAATAGCCTAAGTTACAGTGAAACTTCTTATGGGCAGAGGATTAGAATAGATGGATGAGCTGTTTTGAAACCCTTTCAAACATCATGAAACAGAGTCATGACTTGTATAATTCTTCCTATTGTTGAAATTTCAGACATGTTCTCTTTACTGCAATCTCTTGACTAGAATATAGATAACCTGTTTACCAGAATATGGTTAAGAAAACTAAAGTGTTACAGAGAAGCAAAATGGAGCAAATGGCACACAAATGCCTATATTTTGAACAAAAACATAAAATATAACTGAAAATTAGATTTTTTTTTGACAACCATCTAGTTTTCTGTTCTGGAGAAAATAACCTGTTTGAAATATGAATTTATAATAAGTTGGCAAAAAATAATTTTAAAAAGTATTTTAGACAGAAATTAAAGATTCTGTTCTAGTTTTTCCATCAATATTTTGTTTAAAAAATATCTTAAAAACCATGGAATTCCAAATAAAGCTTCTATTTCATAAAATAATAGGATTGTTACCAAATTTAAAGAAGTTCTTTAAATTGTTGCCTACAAGCTGAATGAAAGCAAAAGATCAGTTTTACATGCAAACATAACAAATTCAGCTTGCATTTCCTGTATATGGGTTTGCAATTGCAATTGCTTTTTATCTGAGGTTGTATATTCTTAGTTGCTTAACAAGATATATGACACTAGACCCTCTTTTTCTTTCCTCATGTTTTTTTAATACTAAAGTACAGGTTTTAACACATAATACATATAATGACTTCTAACATATGCCATTAAAATAACCTTTATTGAATTAGATTAATTGATTTCGAACCGACTTTTGGAAATAGTGTAAAGAATGTAATTTTTTTTTTTGTCTTAGAAAGTGCAGAAAGAATTAAAACATTAAAGCATGTGGCTAAGCAACAAAAATCCTCTGTTTGTAGTTTATCCAGGAAAGACTTGGTCTCAGCTAGCATAATGTAGATTTGACAACAATATTTAGACCCACTGGTCTTGAAAAAGCCCAATGCATAACAGGTTTTCCTCTTGAAGAAAATAATGTTAATAATTGTTAAGCCGCAGAGAGTCTTTCCCATGCTCTCTGAATCTTGTGATTCCAGAAAACATAATGTCATCTTGTTAGAGGCCTTTGGTTGGCAGACATGGAGATGGGCACAGAAGAAAAACCTGTTAGTGCTGTGTAATCAAAGCTGGGCTGTGGTGCTCTTCATATAAGCTCTGAAGCCTTATGAGTATCTGTGGGCAAAGTGGTACTCAGAGACAATGCTAAAGATAATGTGTTTTGGTTATCACAGAGCACATCGGAGAGGTTAAGGCAGCATTGCAGATCAGGCTGTTCATGTTTCCACACAAAACCAGACAAAAATAAAAGAAATATTGCCCTATAAACAGATTTTTAAGTAGGAATGTAATCAGAAAAAAAAAAAAAAAAGAAAAGCTTAATTTCTGTAAAAAATAATCTTAAAATCTTTAAATAATCTTTAAAAATTTTACAGGTCCTTTATCTTCCTAGAAGTAAAATGTCACAATTTCTCTCATTAAGTCTTCTGCAGGTGTGGAGTGTTGTTGTAATGATGTGTCATTAATTTGTCACATTTACTGCATGGTTTATTGTGCATGTATGAGGGACATCACCAGGCTTACACACAGGGGTTAAACTTTGCTGCTGAGAGTCTGGATTTGTTTATACTAGGCCTATTCCTTTATACTTTCACTTTAGTAGCATCTTGATAGCTTTTTAATAAACAGACTGTTAAAAAAATTACTTAAGATGTATTCAGGGCTAAGCACTTCATACTCATTAGATTTTTAGTAACACACCTATTTGCTAGCACCAAATGGTAATAAAAGGTAATCTACATGGATCAGCAATAAGATTTTTAAAACCCTGTTAGGAAAATATGTGCAGTAATTTTAATTACTTTTATTGCTTTCATTATTTAAATTAAACATATAGATGTTTGTTTTTATTGGAAAGCTATATTCCTGCAAACTGAGAATCTAATTTTAAACACTTTTTCTGTCTCACTAATTCTCTTTTAAGAAATTCAGTTGATTTGCCATTTATATTTTCACTTAAGAAATTCTGTTCTCGTTTATTTTGTTTGAAATCTCAGCTTTGAAACAATGTAAATGAGATCAGAATGTGACCCAGTGAAAATGGTTTGCCATCAAAGAATTCACACTTCAAGCTGTGTTATGTAGCTTTCCAAAAGTGACATCTGGCCTCTTGGCAGGTTCGTCAGGCAGCTGTGCTGGTGGCTTAGCAATTGCTGATAGGTCTGCCATATGCAGTACCTGCAGTTTGGCTGCTTCAGGCTTGCTCCAATTCATTGCCCTACTGAATAAAATTTGCTTTGAATTATCTTCTATTTGAAATTATTGGCATACAATTCCTTTTTTTTTTTTTTTAATTCAATCAGACATGTGGTCAGAAAGGAGAGTTCCAACTTCTGCTGCATTGGCTTAGCTAGAGAAAACAGCTCTGTGATCTAAGAATATCACTGTGCTGCCAGCTGCTATTGAACAGATCCCCAGGGGCTGAACAAGAGGTCTATATAACTCACCTGTGCCCTTGATTAGGCATTCGGGATGAATGTGTGTCCTGTACAGCTCTGGAGTGGCCTGGAATCTGTTAATTTAGTTTCCTAGGATAGAATTTGGTGTACGTACTCATTATTTCATGAAAGTTTGAAAGTGGTGAGATGTCAATAAAGCTGACAGTATTTATAAACATGGGTTGCATTCAGGGAATATTTGTCTGTTTGGTATGTTAAGATGAAAAATGGGACAAAAGTTCCAAAGACTGACAGAAGAGACCACAGAGAGAGCTTTGTGTTCTTTAGCAGGATGCTTTAATCAATTTGTTTTTCTTCTTTGTCTGCACATCTGTACACAGAAACATCCTTTAATGGCTGTATTGCTTTGGCACCTGGAGACCCATACTTCTAACAAGGTATCAATTGTGCTAAACTCTGTACTCTCATAGAAATTATTAAGAACAGCAGTGCCTGGAAGCAGTTTGCTGCATGTTAAGACTCTCTCCCTCTTCTCCTCCACCTTAAGTAGAAGATACCATGCCCAGATTAGCACAGCAGACATGTAAGGAACAATGCACAATTGCTTTGCAAATGTTCTCAATTTCAGTGCTATAAACTCCGAAATAATCTCCCTAATCATTAAATTCTTGAAAGATTTTGATCATTATTACATATCCATCAGTAAGTGTATTAAACACAAAACCACATTTTAACATCTCTTTAAAAAATTATTTTATAGTCACCATGTACTCAGATACACACTTCTTATATTCATATTTTTATGAATATCCCTAAAGCAGAGAAACTAAGCACAGGTTGGCCAGGAAGTAGCAAAATTTAGATCACATATAGGTGATAAACTCTGTCACTCTGAATAAGGATGACAATACAGGCTATTACAAGCATTCAATGCAACATGATGCTTCCTGTGCATCTTGTGTGATGGCTGCGGTGTGATGGGTTGACCCTGGCTGGTAGCTAAGCCCCTGCTCCATCACTTACTCACTCTCCCCTAGTGGAATGGGGGGAGAATTGGAAGGACAACAACAAGAAAACTCATGGGATGAGAAAAAGACAGTTTAGTATGTAAAGGGGAAAGAAAGAAAACCAAGAGATTGAAAGGCAGTCACTCAGCACCTCCCACTAACAGACTGATGCCCATCCAGTCTCTGAGCAATGGCAGAGCACAAATTTACAATGGGCAAATCATGCCTGACCGGCCTGATTGCCTTGATGGGATCTGAGGATTGAGAAAGGTAGAGAATATTTGACAATTTTGATTTTAACAAGGCTTTTGACACAATCTGCTTATATTCTTGCATTCAAGTTGGAGGGTTACAGTATAGATAGATGGAAAAGTAGATGGATGAAAAAGTGGGTAAGTGCTTGAGCTCAGAAGTCACTGATTAATCTACCCAGAGACAGGGTACTGCAAGAGTCTATCCGAAACCTGCCCTGTTTAATGTCTTTGTCAGTGATCTGGGGGACATAAGACTGTGCACACTCATCAGGTCTAGAGATGGCAACAAACTGCAGGGTGCAATTAATATACTTGAGGGCACAGCTGGTATTCAGAGCTGTAGGGATTATCCAAGAGATCCATGTTGAAGTTCAACAAAGACAAATTCAAAGTCCTGCATCAAATATGGACTAATCACCCACAACAGTACAGGATGGGGATAGACTGACTAACTGTGGAGCAGCTCTTCTGAAAAGAACCTGAGGATCCTGATGAGCAACAAACTAAAGGCAAGCCAGCAGTGAGACCCAGCAGTAGAGAGGGCCAACAGCCATGCAGGCTGTACGAAGGGGAGTACGGCCACTAGGCTGGAGAAGAAGATGATCCCCTTTGACTTAGAACTTGTTGAAATGCATCTAGACTTCTATGTCCAGTTTGCTATCCTCCTAGTACATGAAAGGCATTGATGACTTGGAGTGAGTTCAGCACAGGGCCTCCAATGCAGAAAAGGCTGCAGCACCTGCCTGTTGAGGAGATGCTGAGGGACCTGGGCTTGGAAAAGGGGTGGCTTTGGGAGGGGTGACCTGGCAGCTGCATATGGGGAGATTAGCAAGAATCATATCATTCTTGATGACCTCCCCATAAGAAGACATGGGATTGGTGCATGGCAGGATGATGAGGGGCAAGGACATATTTTGAAATAAAAGAGGTTTTGACTGGATGGAAACAGAAACTGTTTCCACATGAGGGCAGTTAGGTGGTGGAATAGGATGTCTAAACAGTTCACACAGTCTTTGTCCTTGGAGATTGCCAAGACCTAACTGGATAAAACTTTGACAGATATGGTAACTAACCCTGTTTTGAGCTGGAAGTCAGACCTGAGACCTTCTGAGACTATTTCCAGCCCAAATTATCCAGTGAAATTGCTAATCTACAGAGACTATAACAACACAAGGAGCCATTGAAAGTTGCTGCATAGAAAAGAAAAATGACCAGCAAGAGCTCTGTGGACTGGAAGAAAGATACCTTTTCTTTTAATCTCTCTTACTTACCAAACCTGAGTTTTTCTCCTTAAAACCTTCCCCCCCGCCACTTTTTTATATTACACTAAAATTTACAATTAGAGATTGAACATGCTTTTGATAGTTTTAGTGTGATCATTTCAAGAAACCACAGGTAGATCCACCGCAAGAAACTGATTGTCACCGGGTTCTACTACATCTTAACAGAGGTATAATGAGTTATGCTATTTTTCACTCCTTTATGTTCATAACTGTCAACTACAGTTGGGAGCTTGAGGCCTCCTTCCTGCTCCTGAAACTTTGTGGGGGAATAATTACAGATACAGTGTTCCTTTAGAAAACAGCTATGAGATTGTCCATTAAATAAGCAATAGATAGAAGGGAGAACATGCTGTTTTCCTGAAACTGAGTGAATGGCAGAGGTTTTCTTGCAGTTTCACCACTTCAATACACATATCAATTATCATACCAGTCTTGCCAGCAACGATACTGTGCATCAGAGTGGGTTATTTTCCTTCATGTACCCAAGCAAACCATTTGTCTTACCTTTCACTTTCTGTGTAAGGTGTTCTGAGTATTTAAATAAAATTTTTCTATACACAGAGTTTATACATTTTCTTTTTATTGATAATGCAGTTTTCTTCCAGTACAGTACAGGAGATGAAGAGAAGCTTAATACATATATCGCTGGTACTACATAACCTGATTGCTTGTGATTAGAGGGAAACTGGACCTAATGAATCTGACAGCTCCTGACAGCATTATGCTTTGTCCTCTTGCTTATCTCAATGTATATATGCTGCTTTCATGACTAAAACATAGTCTTCTTTCCTTAATTCACAGGCAATCAATAGGACAAAATTTTCTGCTATATAAAGTATGTATGGGGCCTGGCTGAGATAGAGTTCAGTTTTCCCATATCAGCCCTCACAGTGCTGTGTTTTGCACTAGTAGCTGGAAATGTGCTGTCTTCAACATCTCCACACGCATACCAGTAGGCTGTGGTGGGCAAGATCTTTGTAGAGGACATAGCAAAGACAGCTGATCCAAACTGACCAATGGGATATTCCATACTGTATGATGCCTGCTCACCCATAAAAGTTCAGAGAAAGGAAGAGGAAAGGAGGCATTTGTCATTACAATGTTTATCTGCCAGAGCAACCACTATACATTCTGAAGTCCCATACATCCATTTAAATAGTAATACAAGCCAAATATATCGATTTTAAACATATGTAAGTAAATGCACATAGTGGATTAACTTTCATATGACCACTTTTCCTGTATGCTATATGTTCTGATATCGTGTAGCAATTATTCAGCACCTGAATATGTTATGTCTTTATCTAGCGATTTGGAAAATAGTGAGATAATATATTATTTTGAATTATTTATTAGTAATAATGGTTATGAACAAAATCTAGTCTAAATATGTATGCTCATTATTAATACATGGCACATGTAAGAGATTTTTCCCCTGTATTTAAAAGACTCTTGTCCTGTTCAAGATAATAGGTTTATGTTTGGCTGGAGTTCCTTTACACAGCCTCAGTCATGTAACTGGGCATCTAGTCTAAGTAGTCAAAAAAGCTCAATCTGCAGTAACTGGAGGAGAGAGGAGGAAAATAAATTGTAATTTAATTTAATTATTTATCAGTTTTTATAATGCTTAAGAGGTATAACAAATAAAAATTCACAAATGCTATGCTATATATATCCTGTATCTCATCTTATACATAATGTGTACAGGTAGTTGCATACACATGCAACTTTTGGATATGCAGCTATAAAGACAGGAAGAGATGTCTTTATAGCTGGATATATCCAGCTATATATATCTCTGGAAGACCCTCATGCTAACTCGCTCTCTGCAGAGAAGACAGTTTGCTTCCTCAGGAGGACCATTTCCCTGGCCGTTGTCTCATTGACTATAGAGAAAGCCTGTACAAGGCTAAATGTTAGGCTAGAATGCCCAGCTTCTACAACACAAGCCTCATCATCAGTTTTCTGCTTATTCACATGCACCATCTGTCTTCTAGGAGTCCTGCCTTAAAAGAGCTGAACTTCATACTTCCAAAACAAATGACAATTTGTTCTGCCCTTAACATGGTGCCAATGTAGAGGCACAATTGACTGTGTCAGTGTGAAGCATAACACACAATAGATGTATAGAACTGTTCTGTCTTTATATGATAAATTTTTAGCTTGTGAGAAACATCTCAGAAGCAGACATGACAGATGGTAATAACTGTAAGTATTCTCTGTGAACCTGAAGTCTCATTGTTTTTAAACTAATCTAGCAATGGCATATTGAGGAGCTGGTTTAAGGCAGCTCTTGCAATATAGGAAAAAGTGAAGTGTTTAAAGATTTCTTAGTTTTCTTTCTCATATGAAGAAGCTGGTTCCTTGCTAAGGAACAACCCTCTGTCAACAGAATTACACTGATTTAAACTTTCAGATGACCCATCTGGATGTTAATAAGCATCTGTATTCCAGGAAGAGTTTTGAATCACAGTAAACACCTCTCTTTGGCCCAGAACATTATTGGCAAAATTAGTTTTCAATGAAAACTACCAGCTATTTCAATGAGGTATTCAAAATCAGTTTTCATGAACAACTATCAAACTTTTTACACACTGCACAGTAGTTTTTGTTTTGCTGTTTGGTTCCATGGATCACTTGCAGATATCTTACCATAATCTGACTACTCAATCATCTTTTTCTCCATCCACAGCTTCTCAGAAGCAACCTTCTTGTATCATAAAATCATAGAGTTGGAAGAGACCCATCAGGATCATCGAGTCCAGCTCCTGGCCCTGCACAGGACAGCCCTAAGAATTACACGATGTGCCTGAGAGTGTTGTCCAAATGCTTCTTTCAGGGAACTCTTTCAGGGTGGTGCTGTGACCGCTTCTCTGGGAGCCTGTTCCAGTGCTCAACCACCCTCTGGGTGAAAAACATTTTACTGATACCCAAGCTAAACCTCCCCTGACACAACTTCAGGCCGTTTCTGCAGGTCCTGTCACTGGTCACCACAGAGCAGAGATCAGTGTCTGCCCCTCCTCTTCCACTCACGAGGAATTTGTAGACTGCAATGAGGTCTCCCCTCAGTCTCCTCTTCTCCAGGTTGAATAGACCAAGTGCCCTCATATGCTCTCCATACAGCTTCCCCTCAAGGCCCTTCACCATCCTCATGGCCCTCCTTTGGATGCTCTCTAAGGGCTTAATGTCCCTTTTATATTGTGGCACCCAAAACTGCACACAGGGCTCAAGGTAAAGCTGCCCCAGTGCAGAACAGAGCAGGACAATCCCCTCCCTTGCCCGGCTGGCGATGCTGTGCCTGATGCCCCCCAGGACGTTTGGCCCTCCTGGCTGGCTGGGCACTGCTGACTCAAATTCAACTTTTCCTCCACCAGGACCCCCCAGGTCCCTTTCTCCAGCTTCCCTAGTTAATATCAAATTATTGCAACTTGTAAATACTGACAACAGCTTTGAGGTAATAGTTTATCAACCATGACCTAACCAACACATATTAATCATAGCTATAACCCCATCAGTAATAATTAAAAATTTCCTGTTGGACAGTGTTATTGTTAAATGAGTACTTTGAGGACAAAAATGACAGTGAATAATTCTAAACTGGCTTTTAGAGACTAGACCAAAGATATAACTATGCAAATACTGAAGACAAAAACTAATGGAATGGAGTACTACTACAGGCCAACAACACTCCCCATGAATACCAACCCTCGTTAATTTTTGCTTTCTTGTGAGGTAGGTTGGTTCAAGTCATAAATAGAGGTTCAGCTCTTACTTGAAAAAATGAGGATAAAGAAAGTTTTACAGAACTCCCAAGGAAGCTACTCTGTTCTACTAAGTCAACTCTGCAAAAGAATTTCCAGTTCAAGACATTAAATGGGAGAATGGGAAGAGAAAGAGAGGGGTCTGAGCTTTACATGAGTTGTACCCACGCTGTGCTCTTAACCTTGCATAGTTCCTCTCATTCGACTTACAGAGAAACATTTCAGACCAGAGCCAGTATCCTATTCTTTCCTAGAAAACATTATCTGGTCTCCTGCTTGTCAATCCTAGGTGGCTTTTTCTGACCAAGAGCTGCACTTCCATTCCCATATTAGGCAATCGTATCATAATATATTCAGTCTTTACAAAGAAGCTAAATGCAGGACCATCTCTTTGCAGATCTCCCATCTGAGATGTCTGGAACAGCAATGAGTCTAGCAACTTTCTCCATCCTTACTTTAAAAGATTTTTTCATTTCTCTTCCAGGTACTTGTACAACTGTTGCCAATGCAACAGAGAAGTTATATTTTACCAATAGAGTTATGTAATACCAAAATCCTACTGCAGCCTAGTGGGAATTGGCCAGATAAATCCTTTACAGCATTCAATGCATACCATCCATGCATATTATCTGCCACTGCCGTTTGTCCTCAATATCTTCTCATTTGCCACAATTAGATTTATATTTCCTCTCACTGTAACTCTACATCGAATTCACACTTTTCTCTTTTAAGGAAATGTAAAAATTTGAACTCTGCACTCTAAACTATCACAGTTAAACCATGAGATACTTTTCTGATAAAAAACACTGTGTCGCATCTTCAGCCAGTGTAATTCAGTATAACTCTGCAAAATGAAAGACAGTTAAAGTGATTGAGACATTCTGAAAACCTGGCCAGCATCTGACCTCTTCAGACTTTTCTCTGAGAACAAACAATATTAAATACTGATATTCTTTTGGCCATAAAGAATCTCAGCAATATTTCAATTAAAATATATTTCTTTTAAAATGTAAAATTATTGTGTCAAAAGTTACTGGATATATTAAAATTTCAGATACTAATATAATTCTCATGAAGAAACAAAAATTAGAACAGAATTATATATTCTGTTTTAACTTTTTTGTTTATACATCTTTTACATTTCACAAACAATTAGAAACATTTTCTAAAAATATTAGGTGTAGTCATCTCAGTATAGACTAACATGGATTGTTGTCAGCTGCTGATAGCTGTACATTTAAAATATAATTTTTTTTTTTAATTATTTGCAATTTCTATTCTCCTAAGAGAAAAAAATGGTGTGTTCTTATAGTTATTCTCAGTATCACAGTGATCTTAAAATCTTTAAAAAAGCAAAATATTTCAAATCACGGAATCACAGAATGAACTGAAAATATCACTTGTTTCACAGACCAGAAAAGAAGCATAGCAATATTTCATTTCTTACTACAGAAAATAAATATGATTGAATCAGTCTGACCTGGGAAAGTATGGGCTGGTTTTGTTGCACAGCTGAATCTAAATCAAGGTGTGATTGAATAAGAAATATGGGGCAAATACTAGAAAGCTTACTATCTATGCATCAGATAACATACAATTAATAAAGGATTCATGTGAACAAAATGAAAAGAAAAAGATTGGGAATGACTAGTAGGAATGTGAAATTAAAACAAAACAAAACAAAACAAAATCAAACAAGGAATTACAAAGAAACCCAAAGTCTGACTTAATTACTATCAGAAAGTGCTGGGCAGATGCTGATGCCAGCAGGCCTACAAGCTGGTGACACCAGGATGCTCAGTCCATCAGTCCAGGATGCCACCATCCCACCACCCCTGTCTTCTTGACTACAGAAATGACTTCATCTCATGTCATATGGTCAGAACAACAGGATAGTTTTCCTCCATTTAGGCTTCAGTGATCAAGGGCAGGGTAGTCCAGCAGATTTTCCAAAGAGCCACATGTTTTTGATATGACCCTGCTTTCCACCCTTCCTTTCTTCTTGCCATTGGTTCCTGGGTTTACATCTGTTCCAAACTTTGATATTTCTGTTCCCAGTAATGATGTTCCCTGAGATGATATCACTGATACTGTTAACTAGATTGAGTTGGACTTGCGAGACTTAGCTGTTCAAAAAAATGCAGCATTTCCTTCCACTCGTCCATGAAGTTCACCTACTTGTCATACAACCTCCTCTAAATCACCCCAGTAGTTTTTCACATCCTTTTCAATTATCTTAATCTCAGGCCTTGTTCTAGTCATTGTCCTGGACATTTTCTTACAACTGTGACAATTTACTAGGAAAACAGAAAATATCTTTCGATACACCTTGAGGATGCTTAAAATCGACTCTGGCAGTGCAATTAATTTCAACAAGTTATGATGTCTCTTCCATACATAATGTTATCCTGAAAGAAACAGACATAACAGTGGATAACAGTCATCAAGCCTGGATGGAAAACAGAAGTAGTTTAAATAATGCTCAGATAGAGTCTGATATTATAAGTCACACTCAGAGTTGAAGAGGCATTGATTCTTCAGATAAGGCCTTGCCTTTCATAGGACTACCTTAACTAAGAAAAGCAGATCATATGATCCAGAAATTGTAAACTATTAATTCTTGGAGTGTATGGATGTGACAAGCCTGTTTTTCTAAATATGTCCTATTTTTATTACTAGCACACACATTACCTGAAGTAAATTTTAGTCAGTTTGCACATGCACACATAGTGACTTTAATTTCTGTAGTAGCTGAGTGGTGATTTTCAGCCCAATTTCAGGAAAGGAAAAATACTGCAAATTTCAAGCTCAATAGAAAGCAGATAACAAAAATGTAATGACACATTATATCAAAAAGGATATTTCTGATTTCTTTGAATGGATGAATGGATATACAGAGAAGGTCAAGGAGACAGTGATACCATGAGAAAGATTAATTTCTGTAGCTTCCAATAACTTCTGAGAAATTAATATTCCTAAATATAGAAACATGATCATCAAAGAAGAATCCTTCATGCTTTCAAGTGTGAGGGGAAAAAAAAGAAGAAGGAAAAAAAAAAAGAAGTAAAAATAGACGTGTGAGTGTCAGGAGAAAAAAAATTAAAAATCAAATCATTATAGTGTAAGTATCCACCTCTATGTGTGATATTTAAGTGCTTTCAGATAGGTGCAGTGCAAAATTCTATTGTTAATAAGGATGTAAATTACATTAATTGGGAGATTTACTTTGTAATAGTTATAAAGCTATTGCATCAAAAATCTGCTAGCTGAGCTCTGTTCGAAACATAGTTAAGGCAGCCACTTTTAGCTTTAATACAGGAGTCACTGATACCAGTCCGAACAAATATTGTCAAAATAGTCTAGTCATTGAAAAACTTCAAACTGTATTCTAGCAAGAACTCAAACATAAAATTTACTATACATGTGAACATGTGAAATCTTGATTGACAACCAAGAAAAGGCAGTAACTGAGCTCCACTGGGCACTTACTGCAGACAGTGCATAGACATATACATCAGCAAAGAATTACAGTGCAAAGAATTATGGTGAATTATTATCTTATAAGTGATTATAAGGTCACTTATTTTGGTTACCCAGTGTCTGTTCCAGTTTCTACAACCAGGAGACAGGACCCCCAAGCTGTGGAGTTTGCACATCTCAGGAACAGTAAATGGGATCTACCCCTCACCCTAACAGCTGTATGACCAAATGAAAGTATCTTCCAGTTATTCCCCCATGTCGCACTTTTTCCCTTCTCCTTTCCTTCTCACTGCCCCAAGGGGAGGTGTAGGTGACTCTGTGTCCCAGAATGGCAAATGGGGTTCATGAAATGGAGAAGTTGAGAAGCAGAGGGCACCCAAGAAAGTTGCCAGAAACCAGTCTTTCCCTCGATCTTCAAATGCCCCAACTACAAACCAGAAGAGAAAACCCTCTGTGGATTTCAGTCTGCAGTCTGGAAAAGCATTTAAGTTCAACTCTCATGTTCTAAGCAGGTGCAATAATCATGACTTATTACTCAGAAAAGAGCAACAGCAAAGCCTTCTTTCATTCCTGACAGAGGAACACTCTTCTCTTGGAGTGACTTTATGATGCTGTATCCCCCATCGCCTGCTCTATGCCCAGACATGAATCCTGTGCCTTTCTCTGTCTTTAAGGCACACCTGAGGAGGGCGGGGGGAAGGCAGTGGAATTCCTTCGGCGACTGTGTTCAAAAACACAGATAACTCGCTGGCTCTTCTCCTCAGCTCTCGGCTCTCTGCAGCAGGGAAGAGAGTGGCATTCTCTTGCTTTTCAGCTAGCTTCTTGTTCATTAGCTAAAGCATGGAATTTCCTGGGACTTTGGCTTCTTCTTCTCTTCTGGACTGTTCAGCAACACCAGAACATCACTGGGAGGCCCCACACTGCGGCCCAGAGGGGCCCACGCCAGACCCCAGCTCTGGAGAGGGCAGAACCACACCTACAGAGAACTCTAAATCTTCCTAGGTCTTCTCCACAGCAAGAGGTTTTATTATTCAACATTGTTCATTCTTTTTTCCATGCCTGAGTGCACTTTGCTTGTTAAATAAATAGGCTTTTTTCACTTTCCTCCAAGCAATTTCTTTCCAAACCTGGTGGTGGAGGGGCTGCTGAAATCTGCCTTCTAACAGAGTGACGTTTATTTTGGACATTTTCCTCCAAATTTGTCTCAAACCAAGACATCAGCTATCACCTCTAAGGTGATTGGCTCCTTGATATTTTTCTTCATAGACAGGATTTCTAATAGATGGTTCAGGCATGTCAGTCCCAGAGAAGGATGCTACTGTTCTCTCTCATTCTCAAAGCACACTGAAGATGTGTCTTTTCTGGATTGTTCTTCAGAGGCACCTTTTTCTCTGCATTTACTGCAGTCAGCTATACAAAAAATAACTTTATTTTTTCAACCTTTAGCATGATTTTCTGCAAATATTTTTTAATTATTATTTTTATTATACTATTTTATGGTTACTTTTCCAGAATATCACCTCTATCATGTTTTCTTTATTTGAACACAATTTCTATTCGTCGAAGGGTATCTTTTTGCCACTATTAACCTTTTTTTACTGAGACATTTAATCATCTTGACTCTTTTTTTTTCCCTTCCAGTGACTTTTTTCTTTGATGATTTCTGTTTGCTAATATAACTGTTATTTTAAACAGTCTCCAGTGCTTATATGCTGGAAACTGAACTTACCCTTTAAGTTTTCTTTTCAGTAGCATCCTCATTTTTGTGTCATTTTCATTTTCTACAGTTTGAAGATATAGTAAAGGTTGTTCTCTCCTATAAGGATTTTGAGTTTGAATACACCTGCATTAGGACTAATACCATGATTGAATCTCTTTTGCTTCTCTGAAATAATCAGTGTGGAAATATACTGTATTGGAGAAATGTATGTAAATTGTTCAAAGACATTTAAAATAAACGAGTTTAGCAACAAGACTTTTCATATTATTTTAGACTTTGTTGTTCCATTCTTCCTGTTTAGAAACAGGCATTATCCTGTGCTGCCTTGAGTATAGTATGGCCTTCTCTGGAAGTCACAGTTTCCTCAGTGATCAATAGTTACCACATACTAACTTCTAAGGAAATTAACACGTTAAGTTCTTTGAATACTCTTCTGAAGTTGGTAAGCCTGTTTTTTTTGATTGTGTAAGAATATTAGAGAGAATATGTTCTTAATTTAATCACTATGGTTGATTATGTAAGCTTATGTGGCATGAACTCAGGCCTAAGAAGATAGATTTTAGATAGATAAGAAGCAAATACAGATAGTGACTCCATCTGTCCAAATTATTTTATTAATTTTAGCCCTTCTAAATTATTATTCTGAACTTGTAGCCTACTCAAAATACCAAAAAAAAAAAAATAGAATCATATGTAAATTAGATTTCTGTGCCATTGATGTTAATACTTTGACAGTCAGATGGTCAGTGTTTAGATGATACACAGATTTATTTCATTACATTTATCATTACTATCTTTTGTTGCATTTAAGAGATATTCAGTTTAAATAAGGTTCAAAATATGGCAAAACTAACATCTTCAGAATCAATTATTTATACAGCTTGAATAGCTTTGTAAAACACTTTGCTCAGAAAAAATAGTTTTATGTTAAAAAATATTGAACTAGTCAGGCATAAAACATTATAAAAATGTAGCAATTGCAGTGTAATGGCAGAATGAACAATGAAGAACTTTTGTACCTAGGGAAGTTGCTGAAGGAAATGCAGATAGTTGCACAAGCAACAGAAGACTCTTATCTTTGCTAAAACCATCTTGAACTTTTGCAGGTTGGTTGTGGTTTGTCCCGATCAATCCAGATTGGGATAGCAGTGCACATACAGGGCCAGGACTTTATTCTTAACTTGTTGTTAACACTTATTATTAACTCAAAAATTGTTAACTCCTGGCAGGCCCATGGTGGGATTACACAGTAAGAAGCCACCAAGACAGCCCCAGGCACAGCCCCTGGGTCAGGCTCTCAGCACTTTTCCTCAGTCCATGGGGAGTGAATGCTTAGTGCCAGCAAGAGATGTGAGCTTCCCTGCTAGCAAATGTGCAATGTACACCCATGGTCCTGGAACCATACAGGAGCACAGAAATTAAACACAAGTTCTTTCTCTTCGAAGTCAGATGGATCACTAGCAGAGATGCGTACATTGAATCAACTGCAAGACTTCTTGCTGCACTGCTGTGAAGTATAAATGCTAATGGTCTATGAATTTATTGTTACTTTTTCAAATAGAGATATATGCATAATTTAACGTTAAGGTATTTGTCTTAATATTTAATATTAGTTTCTCTGTCTTTTAACATTTTCACTTTCTTTCATTCTTGGAGCAAGTGGAGATCAACAAGAAGAAAAAAAAAATTACTTAATTCTCAGTAGTTCACATTTCCTTCTTCCAGAATAGCCACTTTATACTAGAGTAATCACAATGTAAATGTCAACAGAGAGACTGTTTAAACATTTCAAGAGGGAGGACACATTTCAAGTTGGAGGACAGGTACAAAAATGTAAAATTACAAAAATATTTACAAAGGTTCAGCAAAAAAAATCCAGCGTGGGCAAAAATAAAGTAAACATACAACTGGTTTTACTGGTTAAAAAAAAAAAAAAAACAACTTAAAAAACCCTTTCCCATTCAAATGAGAAAAGTAAAAATTTTTGTGCAAACTGGTGCAATTTGATTACTAAAGCATGTCAAAATTTCTTAGAGAAACAGTTAAAGGCAAAAGGCTATACAGTAAACTTTTAAAATAAAATGCACTTTAAAAATAAAATTATTAAGAGATAAAATGAGATCTTAAAGTAAAGTGATCTCTATGTCCTCTATTTCTTCCTTTCTTGTCTGAAGAATTTGTAAATATCCTTTCTTGTATACAGAACAATTGGACTAAGTGGACTTTTAGCCAGGCCCATAATAGTAGCCTTTGAGTCTTAGACTGTATTATATCAGTATGGGGTAAAGTTATTAATACAGCCTTGGAAACTTGCTCCAGAAGAAAAGCTATGTCTCTATTCCTCCTTTGAATCAAGAAAATGAAAGAAAGCAGATAGAAACCTCAGTCCAGAGCATCTCAATTGTACTAAATTTAGTTAAAAAGAATTTTAAAATATGCTAATCAGAGTGAGAAATGGCCAAATTGGAAGGCTGTGCATCCCAACACAAGTTTGAGCACCCCGCAAACCACAGCATCCTAATTCAGAGCAGTAGCTCTGGCCACATAACATCTTAACAACTTTACCAAGAGCACAATGAATTGCATTTATAGCACAGCAGAGGCAACAGAAAGATTTCTGGAATTCCTGGCTGAGGAATAAGCCTATATCATCATATTGTTGTTAGGTCAGTCTCTGAGTCAAAAAGTGCATTTGTTTAAGTCTCTTTGAATGCATCATCATAAAAACAGTGTCTCTGCTCCTATAATATGCTCATTTTGACTCAGTAGCTGAATGGCTCAGAGGGTTTTGAAAACTTAATTAAATGAATATTTCATACAAATTCCCCATGGTACAATAATTTTCCCTGATTGCTACCAGATCCCCAAAGCACATGCTCTGTTTTTACAGATGTGCAGAGCAGGTAAAATGTACTTTTGGAATGTTTTAAGAAATACTTAACTAATGCTTCTTTCAGGACATCTCTTAATTATTTTTACACATATAATGCTTTTAAATAATCTAATTAAACATAACGTTTTGCATATTGAGATTTTTTTCTTCTAGAACGTAGGGGTTTTATTAAGAATTCTGTTTTAACACTTTACAGCTATCGGAATTGTTTAGATATTCAATTCATTAAGCTCCCCACACATGCTATGGTTATCAATTTATGCTTTTATAGGAAAAGTGCGTATGGTACTTTATACTAAGGTACATAGGTTTGGACACTATCTACTGTAAATTGGTAAAGAATGTTGAGATGAGTTCCTTATATAATAATGAATAAAACATGATATTCTATCCTTTTGCGTCCATTTTTGATTGCAACAGTTATCAGATTGCTCAACATTGCTCCTTTAATCAAAAGTACCGTTTTGAGTTTTATTTTAGGCCTTCTATGCTTAAATATGTACACGTATGCCCGCTTGCGTGTTCACTGAAGCTATTGGTTAGGTCTTTTTCTGCCAAACAGAGGTGAGAGAGAACACCTTAGTAAAACAGCATCATCTTGATATACCGTAACATCCACTATTAAATGCCACATTTCAGTTTTGTTCCATAATTAGTTCTGGAAATACTTAATGGCAACACAATTCATTGTTATAAAAAATGTATTCACATTAACACTAACAAAGACAAAATTGTTGAGGTTTAATCATGTCACATGAAGATATCAGTATCCAGTTTACGTTCAGAAATATTTTTCAAGTTGTACTTTCAAAAGCTTAGATGTTAGAAAGGTGTAGTGGAAGCTAAGTTCAGAAACTCAAATACAAATTAAGTGCTACCCGGTTATGTTTTTCATCTTTTTTTCAGTGACAGTGATTGGGGTTGTACAACATTTGTAAGGACAGCTCTTGTACTTGCTGACATAGGTACCAAATGCTTTGATCACAGCCTGTGTCTGTAGTTCGTACAGCCAAAGGAAACTGTACATTGACATAGGGAATGCAGTTTTAGGGACCAAGAACAAGAACCTTCCAGCACCAGCACTTTCACATCTTTGGCTTTTCTGTCTGAGGCAATTGAATGCTGTCTGCCAGCTACTTTGTTCATCAATATTTTCTTCATGAAGGTTTCTGTCCATCAGAGAAAATAGATGTCTGAGATTTAAACAAATATGTGCTCTAACAATTCAGATGTGCTAGCATGCTTCTCTGCCTTTTAAATACCAATGAATTCAAGCTCCCACCCAAGTAATAGAATATGAATGCACAGAAATTTATATCTGTATTTTTAATGGATTTTTCCATGATGTACAAGAAATCTTAGGAAAAATGGGAAGACGGAGTTAATATATGTATTTACAAATTTGTATATATGTGCATTTGATTGTGTAAACAATTCAAATCAAGGTAACTTTTTTTCTACTTTACATGACATTCATTTAAAGGGCATTCATTCTATCTTTTAACCTTTAAAATGTTCTTTCATGTTATTAAAACACTTGTATCATAAAAAGCAAACAGAAATTATAACAATTGTCATTTTCATGCATCAGATAGTTTTAATCTGCTGGTTTAAGTTTTAAAATATAAAGGAAGTACAAAATAAAACTTCTGGTCATGTCACAGTGTTTGACAGGGAGTGAAATACAGTCAAATAAAGATGTAAGTTGGAGCAAGATATAAAACAAATTCTTTCTATTAGGAAGTTGAAGAAATGGGAGTGTATGCAAAATAGCTAAACACTTGAAAAAAGGAATCAAGATCTCCATTCTAGCCAACATCTGATTTCATTATGCTGATAACATTATGTAGAGGCTGAAAATAGTACAACTGCAACAGAACTGTCCCTGAATTCTTGTCATGAAAGATTTGTGTGATAAGGCTGGAGCAGGGAGATAAGTGCATAAAGCTAAATAAGACATAGTGATAAGACTGAAGAGCAGTAAGGAGACCTTAATAGTTAAAGCCTAAGGGACAGTACAGTGCTTATTTGGAAGACTAATTATCTGAAAAGAAAGACTGAATGAGTATGCAGATGCCCCAAAGCAGGCAGTAACAAAGAATAAAGCAAGAGAAGGTAGTGACGCATTGGCCAGCTTTGTAACTGAAGGTTCTCTGCAAAAGCAAGTTTCAAGAGAGTAAATTAGTTTCATGTGTATGAAATAGTGCTGGACCCTGTTTTCTCCCTCTTCTTGCAACTGTTTTTCAGAACCACATTTAAGTGTCCAGCAAAGATTTTTTCATTGCATTCATTGTGCAGTACTAAGCCATTTCTTGTGCAGTGCTAAGCAGCAGTTGGTATCACCACAAAGCTCTCCGTGGCAGAAGCAAACAGCTGGGTGTTAATAGCTGCATATCAGCAGCTGATCTGTAATGAGAAGTTCCCTAGAGCACCCACTTCCCAGCACTGTAAATGTAGCAATTTGCATGTTGCTCAATTAATATGTCATCCCTTATTTATGTTTGCAGTCTTTACATATTTTACATCCATGATTGATGATGTATATACAACAGCACAATAAACACATTAGAAATACCAGATGGGTTGGTGGATGAGATTAGATTACTGTTGCTGTCATCCCCATCACAGATCAACCAGATACAGTCTGATCAAACAAGAAATCCACTTCCACTTAATTAGCGTAACCTCACTGTATTATACTTTATTGGGAGGTACTGTCCCCAGCAAAATACATTAAGATTAAATGCTATGATGAAACTCTAAGTGCAGGCTTCATCTACTCTTGGAATACTTCCTAGGAAATTCAGCCAGAGAACACTAGTGATTTTTCACTGTCCACAGAGTCTGTGTCTGAATTAAAATCCATCAAACTCATGATCTGTTTCAATGATTGCTTCCATCAAAACAAACCCCTTCCCGAAACAATCCAAAAAACCCTCCAATCCAAACACTAAATAGGCAAACAAACTCCAGCTTCATCTAGGACACTTGAAGATGTGAAAGCTATCCCTCGGCCCATTAGAAGTAAGATTTGAGAAATTAATTTGTATAGCATCTTTCTGGGAAGGATAATGACTCAAGCTTTGCACAACTATGCTAGGTAGCATACTAAATTTTTTGAGAGGGTCCTACAAAGAAGCCAGCAATTTCACTACCTGTGCTTCTTCTTATTAAATAACTTTCTTCTGCTAGTTTTCTGCTGGATGATGAACCAGATCAAAGGAGAGCATGGTATTCACATGCCAGGCTGTATAACAGACTTACTAAAATTATATCACATTCTAGCACTAGGCTATGCCAAAATTGCTTTTCTAATTCCTGGTAAGTGTTCTAAAAATTGGCCAGAATAGACAACCATTTGTCAGGATATGTCATAATTTTTCCCTGTGCATTATTTCCCTGTATTTTTTTAAAATCTCTGACTAGTGTTATAAGCTAGGCATAGAGATTTCTTTAATAGAGATTTATGTGGTTTTTTTAATGCTTTGATCTTTGCTTCCATGATTTCCTCTCTATTGAATCTTCCTGTTAGAAAACTGTCAACCCATCTCATTCACTTCACTCTCAAATTTCCTATGATGTACTATGATTCTATATATGTTTAATAAATTGGATGCATGGGAGTGAGATATCTCCTCAGAAGAGATTGAAGAGAGCCTTTATATCAGGCAGATTATTTCAGTCTCTGTGGCAACAAATAAATTCTTCCCATTTTCTAATAATACATCTAGGTAATGTATCTGCTTCATACTGAATGATGCAGTAAATTTTTCTCAAATACTCTAGGTAACTTTCCAATTTTACCCTTTCCCCCTTTCAACATAAATATTGATGAATCAACTTGTGTGAAGTACAGACCTACCTCGAGCTAAAACTGTCAAGCCAAATAAGGCCATTTAATTCAGTGTTCCTGCATTAAAAGAGATAATCAATTCGGGATTTTGCTGATTCTTTGTGTACTAATAGTACATTTAACTCTGTGTGTACATTTGTGTAAATACGTTGTTTACATGTATTTCAAAACACTCTACCTCTTCATCAGACACCTCTATATGACCTATTTTTCTTTTGGCAACTGCTGAGAAGGTGAGAATTTGATTCTTTGAATACTAAACATGTCCCAAGCTAGCAATTTAATGCTGGTTGCAGTGGGCTCTATCAGAGCATCAGCTGTATGCTATTCAACTGATTAAGCAGGAGTTGCACCCATCTCACTAAGAATTAGTAGTGAGAACAATATGTGGAGAGAGGTGATACTATCATGTTCAGAGTGACGTGAAACTCAGTGAAATGTACAGGGAACCATCAACAGAAAGCAAAGATTGTATCTTTAACATTCTGGGGAAAATATATCCTTCTTGCTATAGTTCTAGAGTACTGAAGGTGCTGAGGCTCTAATAAAAAAGAAGAGGTTTTAGTTTCCTAGGGAATATGTAGTGCTAATACATCTTCAATATTTATATCAGCAAAGACAGCAAGAGAGCTCTACTGTAAAGTGCTCCTGGTAACTTTTCCACTGTGTGCACAACTGTCCCTAAGCTCCAAGACACAGGTGTATAACTACTGTGTGCTAAACCTGCTACAAGTGAGCATTAAGAAATAAAAATCAGCTCCTACAAAGAAAGGTACATTCCTGCTGTAGTTATAAAACAAAGGGATACTTAGACTTACTGAGTAAAAGTACTTCTTCAGCAATTCAGAGTAATATGCCTTGGCTTTGCTGAGTACACAAACCTCCTAAAGCTGCTTAGTGAAGTGATATAACACTGCTTAGTACTGCTGTAAGGGAACCCACAGGGGAATTAACAGTTCCACCTGCACACTACATTGATGGCCCTTGCCTAATCCAGAGTACATGTTTATTCCCCTAACTGGATGACAAAATATCAAAAACTAGATTTAATGAGATCTGGTTTTTCTTCCTGTGAAATCCAAATACCTGAGGGTTTGAGAAAAATGAGGATGAGAACTAGAAACTTGTCTTCTATTTCTCCCTAATGCATTTTCAGTCAAATTTCTACTCACAGCAAGTGGTAATTATTGTGATAGTCTGCATGATTTAGTTAAGTTAATAGGAAAGCCTAAGGTATTTTGAAAATAAATATTGACTAGACCACATATGATAAGTTTTGAAGACTTTGTAGAACGTTTCTCTTCATTACCAAAAAAAAATTTAAAAAATAATTATGGTATCATCTACCACTCAAGACAATAAATTACAGTTTTTCTTGTGCCTCTGCCTTTCCAAGTTAATGGTTCTGCTTTCATACAACTTTTGGTCAGTTGAGCAAATCTACCTTATTAGATTTTTCCATGGTACTTTTAGTGATAAGCATGTAAGACTATCCCGGTGAAGCCCTTTTTCTCTCACTATATTTAAAAAGATTTTTTCTCTCTAAAATCAGGCAATGAAGAGAGGAAAAGTGATGCACAGGATTTTTTGTCTCTCTTTTCTCATTCCAAAATTCAAAACATATGGAACAGCATTAGACTAGGAATTCTCTTCCTTTTATGCTCTTTTTCAGTTACACGTTTCCTTCAAATGAATCCTTTTCTCTCTGCCAACTATATACGTTTATGAAATTTTTGACAGATTTGAAAATAACCTTAATTTCAATAACATAAATAAAAATATTAGTGATAAGACAGCAGAAATTACTCTACAACTTGCTAACTCAACACGCAAAAATGTAATAATAGATAAGAAACCAAACTTTATCCTATTTGCAGCAGCAGACTGCATAAATACCCTCTAAATAAATAAATAACCCCTTTAACAAATATGAATAGAGACAAGATATGTGAACTCTAAAATGCTTTTCTGCAGTTATTACAAGGTAATATATGCTTCCTAAAGATAATGCATTTATCTCACTCCCTCCCCAAACCCTTGCTTTTTGAGTAAATCCCTCAGCTAGATAATACAAGCTTTGCTTCAAACAGGAGACTCACATGTTTGGTTGGGAATAAAAATATACTGATTTTAAGCATAAGGTGATGAGAGCAATTAGTTTAATTTAATTTACTTTGAACATTATAAATTGGATGTTAGAATAGTACTGAAGAATAAATGCAGCAATCTATCATAAGCTTTAGGGAGAATGGTTGTAAGGCTTATATTGGAGTTTTTTATACACACTGTTCTGAATTGTAGAGAGTATTGAATAAATTTCTTTAATTGCACTGCCAATAAGGCGAGCATCTAAAAGCTCCTGCCCTTATTTGTTGGTTTCACTCCAGAAAGATCAAAACCATTTTGAATTCTGATGATTTATTTTGAGAGAAAATGCCTTTAAATCACCTTTAAAATCACAACAGTAGAACAGTATAAAGAAATACATCAAAGCTCTTCTACTGCACCTCATACTCACATCCTAGTGGTAGTGCAGAAGTCAAAAGGTGGAGAAGGGGGCTGCTCAGTGTGAACAAGGGCACTATACCCGGGCTATGATTTTGCTGGCCTGACTGTCAGCATAAGGAAGTCATCACAGAACTCAATTACAAGGAGCAGGATTAGGCTTTTAATGCCTGTAAAGCTCTTTGAAGTTAAGTGTTCACTGATTGCAACAGTCATATTAAAGTACAACCAGAGACTGAAAACTGTTTGAGTGTTATTGCCCCTGGTGAAATAGTGCCATAATGCTAAGAAGAGAAATGCCTTTAAAATATTAGCCTGGAAGTAATACCACTTCTGCTAACTTTATTCATTTTTACTAGTTAAGTGTGGGCTTTCCCCAACTCAGTATGACAGATACTTCGCATCATGTTCAAAATAAAGTTCTGTCTGCATCTTATCATGTGAAGAGTTGATTTTTCAAATTAGAAGTCTCTCCAATACTTTGTAAGCATATTCCTCTTATCTTTTCACATTCAGAGCTGTTTCATGTACAAGTAGAAATCCAAGATTACCAGGCCCAGCACTTGGACAGCAAGCTGGTTTAAGAGTTTGCAACTACCTAAACAAGATTTATTCCTCTCTTTTCTCCTCTCTCGTCTTTTCTTTGTTCCACTCCCCTATTCCTATTTTATGAGCCTGGTGCCTGTCAGTCTCCCCTAAGAGCAAGTCTAAAAAGGGAAAAGGGAAAGGGACAGATGAATGCCATTGAGGTTTCTAACACTTTTCAAAGTTAGTTTCAGGAAGCTGGAAGGATAGCATGGATGGGACCCGTCAAGGTGCAGAAAGGTATGGCTTGCGAAAGGAAAAGATGCAAAATCTTCCCTCTTGGTGGCAGAGTCTGTAGTTGTTTTGGCTGCTCACAAAAACATAGCTTTTGATTTCCATGACCTGTTTCTGTGACCTGCCAAAATCCTCTTCCTGTGAATGGGGAAATTTCTAAATATCTCTTTAACAGTCATGTATTCGGTGAAACATTGAATTATAGTAAAAGAATGCTTATTCCAGTTTTCTGATTATGATAGAAATAACATGATCTTTCATAGAAACATGTAGGCATCTAGTTATATGTTATTTTATGCCAATATAAATACTTTGAGAATCCAGAGTCTGAGTCTTAGGAACAAAAGAAAGAAAAATTTTTCTTTTACCATTTACTTGGTTGTCTTTTGGAACCTAAAAGTCATTGAAGTCAATGAAAAGACTAATCAAACTCATCTCCTTCACTTAGGAGTCTAGACATCAGATGTGTCATGAAAACTAGGTCGTTTGTCGTCCCTCTGTATTAAATAGGAAGCAGTGTCTTCAGACTATGTTTTTTCCCCTTGTTTTTGGGAAAGAAATATTCTGTCAAAAAGCTTATTGCTTCCCAATTAATGCAGATTTCCAATGCTCAGGTACAAAGCCTAGTTTTTACAAAACTGAGGCTATTAGACATGGCTTTCCTTGCTTCCTCCTGTCTGTCTTAGATTGTCTGTGGTATTCAGTTGGCTTCAGCATCTTCAGCATTTTCCTAATATCAACTGGACTGCATAAAGAGAAAACAGATATTTCCTCAAATTTCCATACCTTAATTTAATTGTCCAAAATTTTACACCCTCACTAACCACTGCAGACTTTGGATAAGGCCCAGAAGATAAGACATGGTTGGAGGAAACATAAGCTTGGATCTAATGATGAAAGATAAAAATGTTTTTTCACTTGTAAAAGACCTTTAAAGGTTTATACACATGCCAATAACTTCAATAAATCTTATTTTATTTTATTTTTTTATTTTATTTTATTTTATTTAAATTACCTTGCTTTCCTTGGTTTTGTTTTGTTTCAGACACTATGTAAAAATTGTCTTCAGTGTGTGTATCATTTATTTCATTTTAACAACTATATGGTGTAACAACTGCTCACGTTAAGGACTGTCATAAACTCCAAACACTATTGCATATCAATTCATACTAAACATAAATGTTCTAAAGTAGTCTAAATTATGTTGTTAAAGTTCTTAGCTGAAATATGGTCTACAGGACATATTTAAATAATACAAGATGCTGTGCAATACAGTAGAAGCTTGAAAATTCATGGTGATTACTGTGCCGGTTTGGCCAAAATCTAGTAATATAGCCCCTGAGAGAAAAACCAGGTTGCAACCACCCTTCCCCCCACAGGTTCGGGAAAAAAGAAATTTTTCCTCGAAGGAAAGTGAAAGAGATAAAAACTATTTATTTTAACAAACACACAGGAAAAGGATAATAATGCTGAATAATGAATTAAAACCCCCGCTATAGAGAGAAACCTGGGAAGATTTCAGAGTCCTTCTGTAGGTGTGGTCTCTCTCCTCCTCGGAGCTGGTCGGTGAGGGCGTGGGCCCACCCCGGGCCTCGGGGAGAAAATTCTCCTGATGTGTTCTGATGTTGTTGAAACAGTTCAGAAGAGAAGAAGGGTAAAAAACCAAAGTCCCAGGAAACAAAATTCAGCTCTCCGTCTCACACCAAGAGGGAAAAAAAAACCAGCTGGCTGAAGAAAAAGCAAGCAGGGTGCTCCCTTCGTGCCTTCCGCAGTCAGAAGAAAAAAACACTGAGGAGTATATCTCTGTGTCCTTGAGAAGCTGCTTTGGAAAGTTCTTCTGGGCTTTTTTTTCAAGCTCAGTTTAAAGGCACAGAAAAGGCACACTACTACTTTTTGGGCATAGAGCATGATAGGGGATACACATGATAGAGTCACCCCAAGACAATTACGGATTGAAGCAAAGCTCTAGTGTACACTAGACATTATGCAGCAGTAAAAACAAATATAACTGAGAAGTGGTTTATGCTCTAAGAGGTATTTGAA
The DNA here is from genome assembly GCA_013397725.1 of Rhagologus leucostigma. Lineage (NCBI taxonomy): Eukaryota > Metazoa > Chordata > Aves > Passeriformes > Rhagologus > Rhagologus leucostigma. The sequence goes on along the minus strand of VZTD01003697.1, from coordinate 1,007,925 downwards.
AGTCATCTACACATGATTTCTTAACTCTATATTTCTGAAAAGGTAAGTAACTAATTAAACACACTGGTAATTAAGACTAGTAACTGGCATTAGTATGTGTTGATTAGTAAGGTATGATTAAAAATCTAGATTCTAAGCTTCAGTTCCTGGCTAGCTCACTGACTTTGCATGAGATCCTGTTTGCTTTTGTTCAGTTTATTTAACCCTAAACCAGGAGAATAATGGTTAGTTCCCAAGGCATAGTGCTTGAGAGTGTAGTTTGGGGAATTAACTAATTGACATGTGTGTGGTGTGTTACATTCCTAAAAAGTGTACAATATACTGTTAATGTGATATATTACTATTCCACTGAGGGATTACATTGACTGATGGCTGGATGTACCCATAGAAAGCTCTTCAAATCAGCATCTTTCCAGAGCAATTAGGTGGCAGCAGTGATCATAAATATCTTTTTTTTTATCTCCACTTGGCAAAATAGTTATGCATTTTCCTTTCACATGTAGATCCCGTCATCATGATTGAGATCTTTATTATTTTTTGAGTGGCTGACTCCAATAGTCATTGGCTTAGTCTGACACATAACAGTCAAAGGCACAGTGTAAATGTAGTTACCAGGCACTTGTAGAGCAAATACTGTGATATTCAGCATGCAGGAGAGCAGATGCTGATTATGAGAAGGTTCAACTTTTCCCCTGAACTATAGTCATGAATATTAAGATCAAGTAAAAAAATTAAGATAACAGAATAGGTGAAAAATTTGGAAGTGCCCCTGGTTTCTCTTTGCTTGGAATAGTAGTAGTTTACTAGTGCAGCATTTTATGCAGCAAATTCTGCCTATTTGGTGTTTTATACAAACAAGCTTTTGATAGACCTATTTCAAAGCCACATACTGATCTTTTGGCCAATGAATGTTGTAATGCTCCAAATAAACAAGAACAATCTAAATAAGCATATTAAAAAAAACCCAGTATATTCAAAATATAAATAAACTGCACAGTGCAGGAGAGTGTTGTAATACCCCAGAGGTGCTCTGATGCTGGTATAAAATTTATTTATAGGCAGATTTATTTGTGAAACAGAGACTTTGAAGTTAAACCCCTACAAATAGCTCCTTGTTACCCACAGAACGATGCTGATACATAAGATATCCTTAATGAGGGCGTTCTGGTGGTTTCATGAAACAGAAATATGTGTTGTTGTCAGGCTTTTAGATGACACCTAAATTTAAGGTCTTATGTCTTGGCTGTAAATCAAAATGTATGATCTAGTAGCCTGTACATAGGTATTACAATATCTACATATTGTGAGATGAAGTTGGTTGAATTTTCTCAGCATGTCCCTTATAGAAATTTCAGGCATGTAGACAGTCTGCTAGTTTAAAGAAATGCACTTAATACTGTGCTATAATGTCTATAAACAGGACCCTAATGTTACCATTCCATAGATGCTTATAGTTTTCTATATTATGATGTTATACTAAATGTAGCTATCCAAACTCTAATCAGGTAGATTGCCTCATTTTTCGACACAGGTATCATTTTATTAACTGATACAACATTTCACTGACAGAGGAGAAATAAAAAAGGGGCCAGAATCTCTATTCATTTCCTATGTAATCACAGTTTTGCTCAGGCTAGTCTGAAGTCACACTGGCCAGAGCCAAAAGGAAAAATTTGGGATAAATATGGGACTCCTACAAAACCCAAAACACTACATTCATGCTATGAGCCTAAGAACCTCACAGCTATTGTGTGCATCCAGGTTCTGGTTTATTACGTCCTGAGGGGACACTCAGTTGTCATATTCACTTCCCAGTTACTGCTCCACCTTCCAAACTGGCTATGGTTTCCACTCTTCCAGGGCTGTACTGTTCAGAAATGTCCAAGACTACCAGAAAGTGATAATATGTTTCAAAAGTAGCAAGTAATGGAGTCAGGTTTTCTACCCACCCACATTCCCTCCTTTTTGCCCCATGGCATACAGATTACTTTCATCAAACCACCTGAAGCAGAAAGGAAAAAAGGGGCTTCCCATCTTGCCCAGAAGAGCCTGGAAGAAAAGGAAATTATGTTCAGTGCTGCTCAGCAGGTTACTGTCTCATCAGTGGGTGTACAATTAACCGAAGTATTCCAAGGAGAGTTATGGAGAGGGTTTATGCTTCGGCCTGCTTCAGTTCAGCAAGTATGCAGATGCTGAGACAAGGACATTCAATACTTTCAACAGGCAAGGATTGTGTTTGGTTTTGTGCATTCATAATTGTTGTACATCTAAGAGAAAGAGATAGAAAAATATTCCAACATACGCTTTCTCTTTACAATTTAAATTTGTCTCATTCAGGACACAAGTCAGTGTCCTATATACTTGTTAATCCTTCTGTATAATTTTTGCAGTTACTTTACTTAACAAGACTTTACTGAAAAAGGAGTTAACATGAACAGAATATATCAGCAGACAGTGACATGAGGTCCACAGATTAAGATATTTTTCTGAAAGAAACCATTTCCCTGTAAAAAGGCTTTTATAGATGCTTTATCCTATGGGCAGAGTGGAACAAAAAGTATTTGAAAATTAACAAAAATCCCAAAGTATTTATATGTAGGAAAAAAAGGTTTGGCTTTATGTTTTGTTACAAAATCTATTAAATTGGCAGGGATTTTCTCACTGATTTCCCTGGTCATTGGTCCATGTCTTGGATGAAAAAATAACAGAATTAAACAAATAGAGAGCAATCACTCTAAACAAAAAGAGACAGACTTACTGTTCTAGTAGTGTAACATGGCTATTGTTTCTTGCAGTCATATTCTTATATGTAACACTGGTGTGAAATATAATTAAAAGAATGCTTTGATCTGTAAAGAAAAACAGAAAAATTAGCTTACCACTTATTCATCTACTTACTAAAAATATCAGAAAGAATGGGTTTTAGACAATTCATCACTAGAAAATTGGCTGTCAGGGAATATGACAATCTCTTTCTACAAGAACAATGTAGTTATTAAAAAGTGTAAATTGCTTGTACATCACACACTTTTATCTAAGCTGGTTTGAAAATACTAGTTCTTCATGGCACTTTTTTAACAACTACAAAATTAACTTTACGTAATATATTTCAGACTACAAATACTTTTATGAGAAATAATTAAGGATTTGTTCTTAATTGAAAATACTTATTGAAGTTATAGAAGACAGCATTTTCCCTAAGACGTAGAACTCACAACATAAATTAATCCTTTCTGTCTCTGGTTCCCATCTTCTGAATTGCAAGATCTTTATTTAATTATTTATAAACTATACTAAAACAATTAACATGACCTGTATGAAATGGTAATTTCTTCTGGTGTAAATTGACTCCCAGGGGTTAAACAAGCTTCCTCTTCCGAAGACAGAAGGGTAAGAAACGACAAAAATTCCCCCTTCAAGTTTTCCCCCAGAAACATGCATGGAGAAGCAGAAGCCAGCATTTAGGAGTTGGAGTTGTTCTCCAACGATAGCTGGAACTAGCAAGAGCAGCAGGAGTATTCAGGTCTCATGTGGTATCCTATGCTCCCTCCATAGCTGCAACCAACAAATGAAAGCAATAGTTTTCTCTTGGACACTGAATCAGAAAATTAATTTCCTTTCACTGCTTTCTTACCACTTGCTCCTTCACCTTCTCCATTAGTCTCTCCCTGCCTTAGTATTGCTCTATACTGCATGCATGACTAGTTGTGGTTCACAAAGCATTCATAAGATACTCCACTCTTACCCAAGAGATTAAACCAGAGATTCAGAACTAGAGGTACAGTCTTGTCACATACTTTACTAAAAAAAAAAAAAAAATTAATTGAAGTTCTAGTTAAGGCTTTTTAGTATCATTTTTATGCACTTAACAGCCAGCACAAGTGAGGTTTCTAAGCACTACTAGAATAAAAATGAAAGTGGATTCTGCAATTCTTTACAGAAACATTTCAGTTCTTTAAGATTCGTGATCATTTGAAGCCAGATGTCTAGTTCCCTTGGGCACATCTGGAAATCCTTGTCTTAAAGTCTTTCTGTATAGAAGGATGTTGTCTGGCAAGCAGCTAAACATATACCCGGAGCAAACTATTGATAAGAAAGTGGTAATTAAATTGTACAGTTGTAACAAAATCATTATGTAAAAGATTTAGTGGTTCATCAGACATTCAAACTAATGTGTATAATTTGCACTTCTATGATTTCCATACTTCTAATACTTTTAGCTTTAAGTTCCAAGCTCATTTCACCTTAAAAGATTTGCTGGCAATATTCCTACTTTGGTTTTAAGTTAATGTGCTTCTGCCAAAGGAATAAAAGAAAAAAGTAGGCAATTTGACAGAGCTTTACAGACAAGTTTTATACAGGAACTTAGTAAAGGGCTGGATCATGGCTCTCCTCCCTTAAAATTGCTAAGTAACTTCCTTTGTTGGGTTTGTACAATCCTGAGATAATGCAATAATTTTAATGGAAAAGATGCTCAAACTTCTCAGTTCTTGTACTAACTACTTCCCAGCAAGCTTCAGTCACACACCATCATAGTAATTTCTTGATTAGGCCTAAAGACCTTTGTGCCTTGAATCTTAAATTTTGCATCTAAATTACAGATGCATTTTAGACAGAGAAAATGTTCTATTGCTTTTTGCTGAACACAAGTATGTGATGACGATGTTGAGCTTTTAGAGAAAGAAAAGGTTAGAACCTCTTTTTTTGTTAAATTTATTGGTATACAAACACTGGTGAGTAGTACGGTAACATTAAACAAATGAAAGAAATAAAGTCTTCAAAATGAAAAGGAATGAACTGTATCTAAAATCTGTAATTAGAGAACAGAAAAACAATGAAAGTTATTGGTATTCTTTTTCAGTCTTTCTCAAAGGAGTGGAAAGGCTGGAGCGCTTCAGCAACAAAAGGCTTGGTTTTGTTTCAAAGCTTAAGAATGGTCAGCATCAAACTCCATAATAAAGGGTAAAATTGAAGGGTTTGCTTGTAACTATATTTTACAGGATTGAACTTAAACTAGGTCCTGCTACTGCAAACACTATGACAGGGACTGGTGTTCCAGAAGAACTTTTCCACATAGGTTCCTTGATCTATGTGAAAGACATTGCATAGAGCCCATACTGCCATTTTTCTTCTTTGAACATCCAAATGATCTCAAAGAAGAGAGGAGGGAGTGGACTGGCTAGTTAGATTCATAAAGATCAAATCTTGCAGAAAGTTGCCCATTTTTTCCCTCTAGCACTACCAGAAGATTTGAAAAGGTAGTGTTTGGAAGGAGTCTCTCGTCTCTCTCTTTTTGCATTCCTTTCTGATGTCTGTTCTGCAACCCAATAATTACACCTGTGCCATAGCTAAGGGATATCAGCCTTCTCAATGAAACTTATGTAAAAATCTTCAGAAAGAGAAATCAAAACCAGAAGAAACACAGAGTTATTAGGATAACCAAGGGGCCAAAAAGCCCGCTGAGGGAAGGAAAGTAATGGATTTTTTTTAACTTAGCCAAATATGGAGATCCATAAAGCATGTTATACATATTAAAGAATGTGATCACCATGTAAATTAAAAAACACTGAAGAAACCTGGGAAAAGAATGACCATATGCAATTCAAAAGAAAGGCTCTGAACCTCAGAGATAAGAGGTTTTCTTCTGAAACAACCTAATGGTAATTGCAATAGGAACAGAAAAAACCCAAAAAAACAAAACTAAAAGCAAACAGTAGTCGTATTTAAGGTGGAGATTATGACTAGGTCATTAAAAGGCCTGTGATACTAGAAGACTGCTTTTGCCAATCCTGATTTAATCCACTGCCCCCAAAAGAAAATGTGTTTTGCAAAGAGTGGAAGAAGCCACGATGCAAACTGCTGCACTCACTGTAGACAGAAAGCCTACCTGGCACCATCACTGCTGTGGATAAAAAAGTACTGGTGGCACCAGGGAGCTGCTCAGCCAGCAGCTCAGGCAAGGCGAGCATGTAATCAGTAATAATGGACATGGCTAAATCACCTCTCCCCCTGCTCAGCCAGTAAATCTCTGCCTGGCAGATTTTAGGCTTTATGGCATTTTTAAGAAGCAACAAGCAATTCCAGTTACTCAAAATTCCATCAAATGAAGACAAACATTTCTTTTTAAGAGATAAACTTTTAAAGTGCTGACTACGTATAATTGCCCGTATATCACAGAGAGCAACTTGTTAGCACAGGCAGTGGCAGACTAATCTTTTTCTGAAAGCAAGGAAAAGCAAAAGTCCTTCAAAAATACTTTTCATGACAAGACCTAGCACAGCAATTAATAAAGTCAGAGGAAAATATAGGAAATCAGACAATAACTTTTAAGTGGAAGCGCATGCAAACTGGAGGGGTTTTGCTTTTCTCTGAAATTCTCCCAGGAAATGTACATTTCTACTGGCTAGGAGGGATGAGCCTTAACGGATAATCAGGCTTCCATGAGACCCAGAATTTAAGTAAAGTAGGAGAGAGAGATTTTTCGTTATTGCTAAGCAGAAAAACACAAGGGGAAGGTTCATTTTGTAGAAATCATATATCTTACACTCTCTACATAATTTTCCATCGCTAGTCACTCTCAGCATTAGGTAATTAGACAAGAGGGAAACAGTATCACCCTATATGGATCAATTACTTGAATTATGAAATAAATGGGTATAAAAATTAATACATTTAATTAATTAATTAATGATAGACAATTTCTCAAAATTAATTTCCTGCAGCATCCCAGGAATTCAAAAGTATATTTTTTATGCTTTTAATGCTATTTTTTTGTGCTTCTGTCTGTTGTTTTTGAATACAGATGTTACAAATTTTCACTCCCAGGTGGAGGAATTCTAGCTTCTAAATCAACACATGCCTAGATTTCCCAGTCTTGACTCATTGCCCCTTTATTGTTCTCTGTTTTATACTGATAATTCTGTTCTGAAACTTATCTTGTGTGTGCATTTAATGTGCCTACACTGCAGGGAGTACTTATCATAATTATCATACAATTGGAATCAAAGATTATAAGGGTAAATGCCTGTAAGGGACTTGCTAGGATTTAAATGTTGACTGTCCTGTTATTTCATGCCAAGCTTAGGAGCATTGTGTGCTGCCTTGCTTAGGTCCCTTAATGATCACTGTGCTAACAGTGTGAAACTGCCTTCTAAATAGGCATAAAATGTTCCCAGTTGGAGGCCTCGCTTACAATCATTCAAATCGGTGCCAAAGTCTAATAGATTCAGTGGAATACATACACATTCTTGAGGTTTTTTGGGGTTTTTTGCAGAGATTGAAGCTGAAAATACAACAATATGCATGAATTAAAGCAGAAGAAAATATTTGTAGTTTTCAGAAGGATAGCAGAATCTTAAACTGAATCTTGCATGAGGGGCTAGGAAGGACTGCACAGCTTTAGACTGCCCTGTAGCTGGGAGATATAAAACATCTTTGACTCCATCTAATGACTCTGGCTGAATTCATATGGAATTATATTAAAAAAGGATTTTTCATCCTCCTCCTAATGGGTCCACTAACCCTAGTGTGTGCTTTTACTGAAATATGAAAACAATAATTTGTTTTGATAAATAATTTAACCATTTGTAAATTATTTTCTTTTGAGCAGAAAAAAAAGAGACAAACTAAATGTGTTTAATAGCATATTCAGAAATTATATAATCAAAGAACACCACTTAAGATAAGAGTGGGAATTGGGAATGGATGGTGGCCCATGACATACTGTACAAAAAAATGAAACACAAAACTTCTTCAAGTTTAATTTTGCCTCACAATGCAATGTAATTCAGTCCTTCAAGACTTTACAGGTTATAATTTACTGAGTTTTTCTGTCTGCCAGTTGCTGAAGTGTTTCAATAGAAGTATTTCAAGAAAACTTTTTCAGTAAGTATTTCATTGAATTGTAACATGAGGGCACCTGTACATATTTACATCAGCAAAAATTTTTTAGTTTGTTAAAGAATATAATGGGCTGCACACATAAAAATTTTCCATGATATCTTTAATTTTGGACTTTGCTATTATGGACTCCAATGTTTCCTTGCTCCTTCACTCAAAATAATACGAAGTCTAGGTGTTGTCTGAGAGATGCAGCAGTAGCTGAAAGCTAATATTCATAAGTGAGACTACAAGATATATCATGAACATTACTGATTTTTTCTTTTCTAAAGAACAAAAATCCAGCAAAATAAAATTATAAAAATGCATTATTAACCATATTATATAAGAAAATAGATCTTTTGCATCTGTCTCAGATCTCAAAAAAAAAAGAGTTAATGAAATTTGAAACTTTGTTCTAAAAGTGAAAAAAAATCTATCTGAAGTTTACAGAAAGGACGTCTAAAAGAACACCTGCAGCAATTTTGCTGCAGAAAAAATAAGAGTCAGTAAGTTCTTCTACAAGTGCAATAGGCTCTGTTTGATTTGTTGTCCTGCACTGCCAGTGCATGACTGCCCTGCATGAGGAGGGTGTTAGTCCATAACCTTGCACAGGAGAGTATCTCTACAGACTAAATAGATACTTGGCAGTATCAGGAAAACTTCAACTTAGCCTTTTACACATTGTGTATAGTATTTCCATCTCCTTTTGTGTCCCAAATGGAGACAATTCCTTGGGCACTCTCTCTTGTTCCAGCAGTCATCAACTCCTTTATATTTCTGCTCTCACCTCCACTTAGTAGATCATCACGGTTAGCAGAAATGCAGCAGATTTTGTAGATGTGCATCTACAAAACACAGGCAAATGGCCAGGACCCACATTCTTGCCACTGTTGGCAGCTGTACCAAACCCCTTCCTGGATTTCCCAGTTCCCAGGACTGAAATCCCAAAGACTTTGCTCCTATGGGAAAGCCAATTCTTACTTTTAGGCATGAGACTACATTTTTCTTAAAGACTTTCTCACTTTTTTAATGTTCCCCTCTCCCTTCCTAATGCCACCTCCCGAGGCACATTGGAAATTCATGATATGAACTAGAGGTGCTCCCACCTTCAATTTTCATTCTCCTTGCAATCTGAACATAACTGATGGGGGAGCAGAATTGCTGATGCAGCCTAGATTCACTCGGAAAGGGAGAAAGCAGCCAAGTGTCTTAGCCCGTATTATCTACTAAGAGGTACTGGAGTTACTCAGTAGCCAAAATTTTAGGGAACAGATAGTCATGAGAGGAAAAATAAATTAACCAAACAGAAACACAGGTTGTGTGTATCCCGGCCCACCCAAAAAGAACAAAAAGAAAAAAAACCAGAAAATTGCTTTCCTAATGGCAAACTAGAGACATTTCACACTCAGTCCTCCAAGCCTATACATTTTCATAGCTATTAGGAATGCAATAGGTTATTTCTTCTTCTTTCAAGAAAAGTGGCCCTCATTTGTTTGTTTTTATCTTTTCCCTTATATTTATTCTCTCTGTTAAGCTTCAACTATGTCTTTGCAGTCTGTCCCATTCTTATCTTCTATTCCTTCAGTTTATGTCCTGATAATCCCAGGTGTCCAAATATATGTCAATGTTCTAATGCTCAGAGACCAGCCCTGAAGTTTTAATCTCAATGTTGCAGTGGAGCATAGAGGGTCTACATGTGCCTTCTGTATCTCAGAACAAGGTTATAAAAGACCTGTATCTTGGATACAGGAGTCCAATTAACACATCACAATGCCAAGAACATTGGCATGGTTTAAATCCTAACCATCTATAAACCTTAGGTAGTGAAAATAATTTCCCTTCTCAAGTTTTTTAATTCCAAAGAATCTGGAAAACAAAGCTCTGCTTCACATTGCCCTGTCTTATTTTCAAAATGAGAGCAGATTTTGCTTCTGACTTCCAAAAAGACAAAAAAGTGTTTCTGGTGCTTGATGCACTATTTTAAATAATTAGTCTGAGTTTACCACAGTCCATCACGAAAATGTAATTTCTGTTTTCTTTTAAGATTTAATGTATTTCAGTCTTCAGCATTTCCACATAAATACTTGTAAATATGATTGGGGTTTTCTCAGTCACCGTTGCTGAAGACGGTTACTTCTACTGGTGGAAGTAGAGGAAACATGAGATACCTAAAGTAGAACTTTTCTTATCCTTCCTCTTTGGCACAGATGCATTTTCCTTTCTTCCATGGCTGTTTTTCTACAGGAACTGGTTTAGAATGAGAAACCAGATAATGACTGCTTTCCCCAGAAACTAACAAGAATGGCTGCTGTGTGAACCACTGGCTGTTCCATTCTTAGTTTGAATGTTTTTGAAAGATCCTTGTTATCCATATATACACTGGTTTCCTCTGAAGAATTCATCAGAAAATCTTATTCAACATGGCATGAGCAATTAGGCTTTATCATACCATGTGACAGGACTTTCTGTTCCAAACCCAGATCTCTTACAATGTGTATGAGAAACCATAATTTTCACACTTATCCAATCTTCCATTAAAAAAAGTACTCTAAACCATTCTATAGTAATAACTTATATTAAAAAAAAGGCAATCTGAACTGAAGCTGGACAAAAATAAATCTATTAATATATAGTGTGTGCAGGGAGGCACAAGAAATAAATGTTATATTGCTTCATTTGTGATAGGCAAAACTGAAGTTAAATCAAACTGTCAAAAATTAAAATTAACCCTCCTAAAGTATGCTTGTATGCATCCTTTATACTGTCAACATCTAAGCGGGATATCACCTCTTCTGTATAAGAAGAAAAATAGAGGAACAAAACCAGCAAGCCACCAATTTAATGATTGCTTTTATGTAAGTGTACAAGCATGTGCACTCATGCAGAGGAGCATACACAGAGTGATAACAGCCTCTATACCTATCGCATAGACAGAGATGATGTCATTATTATCCATCTGCACTTAAAATGCATTTTCCATTACTACAGAGAAGCTTCTCCCAGACTGACAGTTATAGTACCGCCCTTGCAACAAGTGTAATTTTTTCCAAAGGTAAATTACAAGCCAGGCCTTGCAGGGATTTCTGTTCTCAACTTCTGATCTCTGAAAATTTTTTCTAAACTTAAGGCTGACTTGTGATCTTAAAAGAGGTAAAGATGTGTTTGGTTGAAGAGATTTGCACTCCTGTGTAAGTTTTATTTCTAAGTATCACCTTGTACAGATGTGATACAATTCCTTTTTTTAAAAAATCTACATTGGTATTAGGGAGTTTAATTAGGATTCAAGAAAAGTTTGCCTAAATTCTAAAAAGTTGTGACATCCTACTGCTTCATGATATTCATTAATTTGCCTTTTTATATTTCAAACCAACAACTGTATCTAGCAAAGAAATATTAATTATAAACCAAAACTAAGAGAATTTTTGTAAACATAAATATAGTACCATATTACGTCAATTTGCATGGCAAAAAGGAATATGGGAACTATTACAAAGTCAGGAGTAAGGTTCATTATGTATTGCAAGATGTTATCTCTGAATATTAATTGATTTTTAAAATTAATCCGCATAGTTTAATATCCTTTTCAACCCTGCTTTCCATTAATATTCCAGCTATGAAGTTTGGTGCGGTTTAGAAGTTCTTTGTGGATCTATGTATGTTTTCTATTCAAGGCCTGAATAAATACATTATACTGGATGGAATATTCATGGGAAGACTTTCAGAATTCTATTATATAAAACAGAGTTTGTAATTCTGTACAGTCAGAAAGGAAACCTAGAACTTATTCTGCCAATCACTCTATACCATTCTACCTATACGAATGTAGTAAACAGACTGTGCTAAATTGTTAAAACATAACACTCAAATATTCACTAATGATGCACCCACCTACTGACTTTTTTATTGTCTGACAAACTGCAACCATCACCCGGGCTCTGAGTGAATCCCTGCAACAGCAACTGAAAACCTACCCACCTGGACAAAGGAGACCTCATTACACGTCCCTAGCTGGAACTGGCTACCTAAATCTATTAGGAGCTAGATAATAAGGTAACACCTAACTCAGAAAGCAATAAATAGCCCCCCCTCAGGAGGAACACAATGCTCAGATCTGCAACACCATATGGAAGCTGCAGGCTGAGGAGAGGAATTGCCAGATGTAGGAGCTGAGCTGTCAGCAATGATCACAGTGAGCTTTCCATTCCCAGGGGTCATCTGAACTGGATGGATGAGCAGGGCTGAGCTGTGATTTGTGAGAGGTCTGTGTTTGCAGGGCAGGCATCACTGGCCACAGGCTTTATTTGTCCTGCCAAGCAAATCAACTTCAGGTTGTGTGTCAGTGACTGCTGTGATTTGCTTGAACAACCACCATGCCCATCTCTCCAGATATCCAGAAAAGTATGTCATGGCTGATGAGCAGGTAAAACATAGATGAGATCTGCATCTCCCGAGTCAGTGACTCAGTCCACAAAAGACTTAAGAAACCTTTTTTTGACTCTTAGTGAATGGAGGCCCAGAGCCAAAATGAAGGAAGAAAATCCCAGCCTATTGTTCATAAGAGACTGAAACCAAGACTAGGGAGTCACAGGGGACCTAATCATTACAAGGGATGACATTTTGTTTAACCGACAGTGTCTTCCTTAATTATTGCAGAAAATATACAGCCTCAAACTTGCCATTTAGCAAAAAACTGAGGAAATTGAGTCGTAAAACATTTTCAGCTACACGCTCTGCGTGCTTTAGACATTACAGTTTGGGTAAATGCGCAAAACAGTACAGGTGCCCAATCTCTGTCTATCTTTCCCTGCAGAGCCATCAGTTCAAACTCTGATAAGCTGAGCAACCCAGCCTGACTGGTGTGGACTTTGACAGGCTTCACCCTGGTATTTACAAAGTAGTTGTCCACATCTGAGCTAGTCATTCTCAGGCCCCTTAATAAAGACTAGCACGAAACAGAGAGAAGACATCATCTTTGGGTCCAGTGAAACATATTTTGTAAGTTCCCATTTCACTCCAGTGACTGCCATAGGATGTTTAACTAGCTAGGGCCAGCTAATTTGTGAACATTCAAATCTAGTTTTAGTGTTTCTACTAGCCACTTTAAGTGTTTTTTCTGTTCAACATGCAAATGTCAAAGGCGTTTATTCTTTAGTGCCAGGCTAACTGCAGACAGGCAACAAAGATGCTGAACATAGTGCTGAGGATGAAAAACTAGCTCTATACCATAAAGGCAGGTGTTAAAACACTGCAGCTAGAATACTTCATCTGCCTCTTTGTTTCTATACTCCCCAGTTCCTTACGTTTAAAATAGTGACAATACACTTCTCTACCTCTCAGAAAACTTTTGAATATAATTTTGTAAAGAGAGAAAAATCAAATTTTACAAAAAGTACAAAAAAGCAAGAAAAATTGCACTGCTAAGTAGAGATAGCCATTCCTTACTGACATGTCTATCTGTTTTTCCTAAATTAGACTTAAAACCCTTTTCAATCTTCCATAATTAGAATGGTCTTTAAGAGGATGAAAAAATAACTAATTTTATTTTTACTCTGTTTTTATTATATTCTGTTTTATTAAGAATGTTTTAGTGTCATTGTATTCAATCTGAACAAGCATTCAAGACCATCTCCTCAGAGGTTTTGAGATGGATAATAAATTCTGAAAACAGCCAGAGTTTTATTTGTAAATTGAGGTCCAAGGTATTTTTGGACACATTCAACAGGAAACCAACTTAATAATTAGTAATGCCTTACTTATCTAACTGAAATGCATTGAGAACTAGAAAATATTAACCATTTTGCAGTGTACCATTTTTCCATTCCTGATTAGATTCACTGATATGTTTGCACTAAATTATGCAAAGTATTCATATTTACCAAGTCCCAGTATAGTCATGCTTTCAGTTATCTTCTCCTAATACCTTTTCCAGCACCTGAGATGGAGAGGAGAGATGGAGTGATATGCACAACATCACAGCACAGCTTTTCCATGAGTTCTTACACAACCAGATTTTTCAAAAGGCAGAATGGTGTGGTTTTCTTGAAATACACATTTTTTTCCCTACTTTGGTTGCAGTGTGTGAGAAATCATGATCAGATGAACTAACTTTGCCTAATTAAAAAAAATAGCTAAAGGAAACAAAGGTGGAATGCTACCCAGGAGCTGAGTAGCTGCATGGCACTGGAGACAGAGGAGGAGAGAAAACTGGACCACGGAGGTCAGACCAGTAGCTGCTGCTGAGGAGAGAAATGGGAAGAACTCAGGAGAAGGATGAGAACATACTCCCATGAGAGAAGATCTCATCTCAGGCAACAGGAAGATAGGACCTATATCTGTGTATTAGACTAATCTTAATGGAAAGAGTATCAGGATACGCTGTGGTTTCTCACCCATAAATTTCCTGCAGTAAGAGCATCTTAGATCTACAGGTTTTTGAGATGCTGTATTCCTACCTACTCTCAGTTGTTCTGTATGTTAATTTCAAGTTCTAGTGGTGATTTCATCATCTGACATTTACGTTTCCTTTTCATAAGAATTCTGGAATACTGCCTTTCCTCTGGAGCTGCCAGTGCAGCAGATTTCAAGGGAAAAGGTGAGTGCCTCTGACACTCTCCAGAATAAGATCAAATACAGCTTAAGAAAAAAAAAAGAGAAAACTTAGAGAGAAATAAGTAAGGCAAAATAAATTCATAAAATGCTTTGCGTATTTTACAAAATCTCACAAATGATACAGATGTTTCTACAGTCACAAGGGGATCTGATTCATCTGGAGCATTTTGGCAAATTCTCTTAAATTCATGGATTTAAATTTTGCACCAGTTTCCTCCAGGATCCTGGTAAATTTACTGCCCTTACAGATCTGAAAAACAAAAAGGACTTTCTGTTCTTTTGAGGCCTTTCTCTCTTCTGTGTCTCAAAGAGAATCAGGATTACCAATATTTTTCAAGTTTTTCTTAGAGGTTTCCTTGAACTGACAGGGATAATAGATTGGCCTCACAGGTCAACTTCCTTCTCACCCACAGTTTAGGAACCCTGTAGACTGAAGATAATAAGAAAAAGTAAAACAGCACTCTTTAATCCTGTGTTATTACACAGAAATCACAGTTTCATGTTCAAACATAACTAGGTCATTTTCTTCCAAAAGAAAGATAGATTTGGTACACTGTACTTTCCAAATCAAGCCCACTGCTTTAGTCACTAGTAACTGCTCTTTTTGTTTTACTACTGGCAGCTACAAAGGCCAAATGATTTCAAAAGTGATCAAAGTGATGTGTTAGAAGAAAACACAGGATGGCCTCTTCATTTGGTCCAAATGGAAAAGATCTGTTGCTATTAAAGGAAGTAAGAGAGCATTATTAAGTGTTATTAAAAGCAGATACTTGCATGGTACATTTGCTTGTCTCCTGCCACTGTTCCCACTCCCACAGGTGCACACTGTCACACAGGCTCTGCCACACACGCCGTCACTCCCAGTCACCCGTGTGGAGCCCAGCCCGGCTGGTCACTCCCCGGGGACGGCTGCACTGGTGTGACAGTGGCCTCTGGGCAGGCGTGCACAGAGTCCCTCACAGGTCCTGCAGCACGTGCAGACCTGGTGTCTGAGGGTGCACCTCGGATGGGGACTGACCTGCAGAGCCCCTCGCTGGCACCAGCATGGCCTGGGGGCCTTACACACGCTCTGCAGGCTCTGAGTCTCTCATTTCTTGAAGATACAACAGGAGGACAAGTTTTCAGTCTGGCAGCATTTGGGAGATTTTCACCTTTTGTCTCAGCATGTGCTCTTCCTTTCTTCAAGCTGCTCTGTTCTCACCCATGGGTGTTGTGAGGCCCTGCTCACATCCACTTTGTGGCACATGAATGTGTATCCTGATTTCAGTCTCTTCCCCTCCCTCTAGCTATGTCTCTGGTGGTCCCTGTTATTAAAACAATTAACACACCTAGCAGAGATTAAGTATACTTTAGAGACTTGGGGTGGGGGAACAGGACTGCCAGACTCCTTACTTTATTCTTATTCACATCTGAAAAAAGTGTCAGTAAATAAAACTTCAAAATCTTGGTGGCAAGTGTTGCATTGTAACAGATAAAAAAATATCTCATGTTACATACACAGCCAATTACAGTGTTTGTGATTAACAAAAACTGAGCCCAAGCCCCAGCTGGTGTTTGACACAGTTGCCAAAGTGGATTATCTGGCCCACTGATAAATATTGCAGATAAGTTTCCCAGATAGTAATCTGAAATTATGGTCCTGAAAACTATGGAGTTGATAATGTGAAATGAACAAAAAATCCTTGTCTGAAACCAAAGCGCAATGTATTTTCTTGGAGAGGATGTGACAGCTCCAGTCTTTAATGTGACTGCACTAAGCCACACTGTGCTTTCAGTCTTTTCCTTCTCTCCCCTTCCAAACTTGTAGAGTTTCATATCCAAATATATGGATTTTAGCATGAGTAATGTAATTTGGTGCCCATCGTCACAGAACACACAGCATGCTGTTGGCTCTCCCATTATGACAGCAAACAAAATTCAATTACTGTTTGGATAGGATCAATTATTGCCAAACTACCTGCCAAGTCTATTTGCTCTCTTGGCATGAAAAGAGCAACTCTACAGAAAGGATGTCAAGTATTTCTGTGGTAAAGAGTGAAGTCAGGGAGAGAAGAAATAGAACCTTAAGAAGAGGCACTGAACAACAGTAAGACCATTTTGGGCCATAGTTTTGCTCTGAAAAGCCCCTAAAGTGTGACAAAGAAAGTAGTATCAGAACAGATCCCAGATGGAGCTGAAAAGGCTATCAGCTGTGCTTTGCAGGCACTCTGCAGTGCCCGGAACAAAAAATGCCTTGCAGCTGGTCAGTGAAAAAATCACTACCATGCTCAGCATAAAAATGTCACCGATATTCTATCACTACCATCACAATTTACACGCATAACAAACTTTCTCCGAGCCTTTTCAATTAAATCAGAGAAGAAAAGCCTGTGGAAAAAGGCATTGACATGTACTGATGCAATTTAGAATCTGACTAATCAGTAGCACAAGGCTATGAGCCTTGTGTTTCCTATGGAAACACCTTTAATCTTTATTTGTTAATTGACATAAAGTAGCAAATATGGAGTAGAGGTATGCTTATATTTCAGTAATCTTTCAAGTGGTGGTTTCCATGTAGCTTTTGAACTCTGGAAGTTTGAAGTACTGATTTTTGTTATGAGAATGATTGACCAAGAAAATAGTGGGAGTTCAGACAGCGGTGGGGAAATGCAAATGCTTCTCTCTTTCTTAATTTGAGAACAGGGAAGCGATTGGATTGTAGATTATTTTAAGGTAGTATAACCTGGAATACATAGACAAATCTATACTTATTCACATCACTATATGCAAGCACATGACACTAAAAGTCACAATTTTGAGAACCTTTTCGAAAACTACTGAATATGATACTTTTCTGGGTGCATATGAAAATTGTGGATATATGAGCATACTATTTTATCTGACTTTAGTTTAATTTATGAGATGTGAATTTTAGAAAGTGACCTAGGCTATAACTTAGAACCTGGAAAAAACTCACAACATTATTTACTGTAATGAATTTCTGTGGAAAGCAATGCTAGAAAAATGAACTGAAGGCACCGTTAAGCAAGTGGTAAATAAAAAGGTAATTTAGCAAGGTCATTTATTTAGCAAGTGGAAGCAGACATTGTTTAGGCTCCACTTTCTACATCCCTCTGGCTCAAAAGAGGTTGAATACTTTACCAATTGCTTCTATTAGGCAATTATTGGAAAGATACTGAGGCCGCCAGGCTCAAATGAGCTCTGATGCAGTAATATCAGATCCCATGTTCCATCAAATCCAGATTTTAACCTCACAAGCCAGGAACACCATTCCCAGTCTCCTGACTGCAGAAATAGGTTCAACATTCATGCAGCCCTGACAGCAGTAACAATTGTGTGATGTGAAAACTTTGTTTTCTGCTTTTCTGGGTTTTGACCACCTTTGTGCTTCCCTTTTTCCACCCCCTGTCCCGAAGGAAGAACCTGCTGATACATACTTTACCACCATTAGTCCCAGTTTCAGTATGCCTTTACATAGGCACTCCCTGCTTTATGTGTTAGCACTGGTACCTTTGCACAAGGCATTGCTGACCTTAGAGGATTTTAATCCTCAAAATACCACTGGACCCTCCTTATCTGGGAAGTTGGCCACCTTTCCCATAATTCTTCCTTAAACACCTGTTGACACAGACAGCCTCATGACACTACCTGTATGTTTTTCAGCTCTTTGCTGTGCCACTGCCACATCCAGTGGTTTCTTACAGTGTCCAGTGATTTTCTCCATCCTACTGTGTTATCTCAGCCATTAGGCCCAATTAGTGGCCTAATCATTTATTTGCAGATACTTAAAAGAATTACCTGTAAACAATATATAATCTATGTTGTGTTGTATATATATACTGCCTAATGCATTTCTGTCTGCAGAGGATCTCAAACTCCTCCATTGTGTGGAGCACTGAACTCCACAGAATCACAGAATGGATAAAGTTGTAAGGGACCACAGTAGATCATCTGGTCCAACCTCTCTGCTCAAACAGGGTCACCCCCGAGCAAATGGCACAGGACTGTGTCTGGTTGGTTCTTGAATACCTACAGCTAGGAAGACTCCACAACTTCTCTGGGCAATCTGTTCCACTGCTCGGTCAACTGCACAGTAAAGAAGTTCTTCTTCATATACAGATGGAACTTTCTGTGCATCAGTTTCTTCCCATTGCCTCTTGTCCCACTGCCTGGCACCACCGAGCAGAGCCTGGCTCCATCCTTTTGACACCCTCCCTTCAGACACTGATAGACATTGATGAGGTTCCCCCTCAGTTGTTTCTTCTCGAGGCTGAACAGGCCCAGCTCCCTCAGCCTTTACTAGTAAGAGAGATGCTCCAGCCCCTTACTCATCTTTGCTGCCCTCCACTGGACCTGCTCCAGAAGCCCAGAAGTGGACACAGCACTCCAGATGTGGCTTCACTAGGGCTGAGTACAGGGCAGGATCCTCTCCCTCGACCTGCTGCCAATATTCTTCCTAACACTCCCCAGGACACCGTTGGCCTTCCTGGCCCCTAGGACACACTGCTGGCTCAGGTACAACTTGCTGTCCATGGGACCCCCAGGTCCTTCTCCACAGAGCTGCTTTCCAGCAGGTCGGCCCCCAGTCTGTGCTGGCACAGGGGGTTATTCTTCCCCAGGTACAGGACTCTACATTTGCCTTTGTTGAATTTCAGACGGTTCTTCTCTGCCCATCTGTCTAACCTGTCCAGGTCCTTCTGAAGGGCTCATAGCCTTCGGGGGTATCAACCACTCCTCCCAGCTTTGTGTCATCAGTAAATTTGTTTGTATTCCTATTTTATGTTTTATTGCCTTTAAAATTCACATCAGCTGAAATAAAATTCAGATAAATTACAATATAGGGGCTTCTGAAAGTTTTTTCATATGTACTAATATATATGTTTGTTCACTGGTGCTGCTGTTAGCACGGCACACAAGTTAATTGCATTCATATAAAGAAATCAAGCTAACGTTCTAACATAGCAATCACTTTTAAGAAAACACGTTTCAGAGAAACAGACTTCACTGTAAATCTTGTAAGAATAAAATAATTCTATTTCTACTGCCTTGCCCTGAAAAAGCAGATGGCAGTATATGGCAATATAACGCACTTACCAAAACAACACAACAGCCATACTGGGACAGACTAAAAATCTGGTCAGCCCAAATTCGTAGTAACAAACAAATGATGGCTGCTTTTGCAAAATAGGTATGAAAATATCATAAACAAATGACGATTCCAGCGCACAGTGCTCATTTTCAACAATTTAAAGCTTAGGGACTTCCTGAGCCCAAGCTTGTATCTTTGTTGCTGTGTATGTTTATATGAAGAGACATTGATGGAATTTTTTCTCCCATGAACTAGCTCTTTTGGGAATGGAATCAAATACTATCACTGTTCCAGCCTGTGCATAATATAATAATGTCATCTTTCCAAACTTACACAGAGAGTAAAGTGATCCTGAAATGAGGATACCCAGTAAAGAATTGCAGGAAAAATTGTAAGAATTTTCTGCATATAGTAACTAATTAAAAAGAAAATACCTTAGAGAAATAACACCAGAAAAGGTTTGGGTTTTTTAATTGTAATTTTTTTATCCCCAAGTCTTTGTTGCTGAATTTACAACTGTACAACAGATTATACAGAATGTAATGTATCATTTTATGCTACTTACTTAATACAACATAATTCCTCTCATTGTGTTTATTAATACAACATACTGTGACAGGAGGAAAAAATTAATTTATTTTAAAGTTATTTTTGAAATTATTATAGTGTTATTAGCAATTTGCCCCCACAACCCAAGAATGTACTGAACATAAAAACTGAAAAAGGTGTATCCATGAGATTTTAGATTTTAAAATAAATATGCATATATATAACACAGAAGAAGAAAACAGACCCTTGGATAGCATGGCAAAGAGTCACAGAAACTAAGGAGGTGTTGGGCCCCGTCTTGATGACAATAATGTAATACCCATTGCCCCACCCTCCACCCACACAGTTACACAGAGAAAGGTATCGAAATAATGTTATTAAGATTACAAAGGCAAATACTCAGATGTAAAGATATTTAGAATACTATGGAGAGTTAGTTGCACATCTTGTTTTTCTGAAATAATAGAAAAAAATCTCTGGAGATGAATCCTGTTTATCACAGTCCAACACCCCTGCCAAGGCAGGGTCACCTGGAGCAGGTGGCACAGGAACGTGTCCAGGTGGGGATTGAATGTCTCCAGAGAGGGAGAATCCACGATCTCCCTGGGCAGCCTGTTCCAGTGCTCTACCACTCTAAAGGTCTTCCTCATGCTGAGGGGGAACTTCTTATGTGTTAGTGTATGGCCACTGCTCCTTGTTCTCACTGGGCACCACTGGAAAGAGCCTGGCATCCTCTTGGCACCCACCTTTGAGGTATTTATATGCATTAATGAGATCACAAAATTATAACTGTACAAGGACCTGTACCGTAGCAATAGGAAAGATCTCTCCATGATTAAGGAAACTGAATAGTTCTTGTAAACTTTTATCAGGTAGATAGTAATTACGGAGTCTCCTTTTCAAGAGTTTTGACTTGAAAATCAGATTCAAAGTACTCAGCTCTCACAAATATGACAAACTCAAAGGTAACCCTGCTCTGCAAAGAGCTCTGATGAGTCAGGTCAAATTTTGTATCTGAGATGGCTTGCTTGGAGGAGATCTTCATGTTTCCCTGTGTGCAGTAGCAAAGCTAGTTAGTTGAGGTCCCTGGCCTGTCTGACTGTTTGAAACTTCCTCCATATAATATTTTACTACCTACTTAGTTAATCTGATTCAACTCTGTATGTGCATTCATGCTGTGAGTCAGACTAATGAAATCATCAGTATTAAAAAATAACGAAACTCTTTTGAGGATATTCAGCAGTTTCTGTTTGTTTCTCTCTTTCCTATCGGCCAGCTTACAGCACCACCTTCACAAGCAGCTGAGTGTGCAGGGTTAGGAATGACTGATTACATGGTGAAAAGAGGCAAACTGGTGCAATAGTTTAGCCACTAGAGAAACCCACAGAGCACGGCAACACCTCAAGCCTGCCTCTGGCAGGGCTGGTATTGACACTGATGCCAATTAGCCCTAGTGGGCTCTGAGCAGTCAGATATGGAGCCAGGTGCAGCTTGAGGTTAAGTCCTCTCATCATGTCATTAGTTGCCTGGGAAAGGAGGCCAACCCCCTGCCTGGCCACAATCTCCTTTCAGGCAGTTGCAGAGAGTGATAAAGTCTCCCCTGATCCTCCTTTTCTCCAGGTTAAACAACCCCAGCTCCCTCAGCCACTGCTCATATGACTCACTCTCTAGATCCTTCACCAGCTTCACTGCCTTTTTCTGGACATGCTCCAGCACCTCAACGTACTTCCTGAACTGAGGGGCCCAGAACTGGACAGAGAACTCTGTCCAGTGTGTGTGTGTGTGTGTGTGTGTTTGTGTATCCACTCTCACCAGTGCTGAGCAGAGAGGAAAAAATCACTTTCCTGGTCCTGCTGGCAACACTATTTCTGATACAAGTGAGGATGCCACTGGTCTTTTTGGCCACCTGGGTTCATGCTCAGCCAGATGCTAACCAGCACCCCCAGGTCCTTTTCTGCTGGGCAGCTTTCTAGCCACTCCTCCCCCAGCCTGTACTGCTGCATGGGGTTGTTGTGACGCAAGGGCAAGACCCAACACTTAGCCTTGTTGAACCTCATACTGCTGGTCTCAGTCCTGTTGTCTTGGAATTATTTGTTTTACAACAGTTTCTGCTATACAATAGGCAGTTATCACTTCTCTTTCAAGTAATTCTTTTCGGTACTGCATCTATAACTATGATTTCTAGAGGCATAATAATAATTTAACCAGCTGTTTTGCCTGATTTTAAAAGTTGTAAAGTAGCATTCCAGGAGATATGTTATTCTTTAAGTATCCTTTCAACCAACCAGTATAAAACACATAACCAGTGGCACCAAGGGATATTTTATCACATATAAATAGAATTTTGTTTACCATCATGTGTGTTCATGGCCAACACCATGTGATTCCATTGTTCAATTACCTGGGATATTTTTCATTTGATATCTGTTTTAAATCTGCTTTAGTTAATTTACCATTTTGCTTTGAAAAAAAGATACAAGTTGCTGAATGTGAAAATGGGATCGAATGGTACTGTTGTCTGAAATAATGAACTATTGTACTAAGTACTTCAGAGAGGCCCAATGATTTATTCTGGTCCCATGTACATTCACTCTACCATCACAGGCAGAAAAAGTCATTATTATATGATGAGTCATTATAGCTCTGTGATCACAGAGAACATTTTCTACAGATATTCAATATCCTTCCAAATTACATATTTCACAGAAGTAGGTCAAATTGAGCAGTGATTGAAGACTAACATTTCTGCAAGTACCCAACTATCCAGATTTTATCAAGATAATACTGTAAAGAAGTGCTCTGCATATTAAGAATGGCATGTCTTTTTGTAATAGAGATCTAAAACTGCTGTGGGTAATTCAAAGGTCTTTTCTTTTATGACCTCTTTTAAAGTTCCTGCTCTTATTCTCTTCAGGTGTTATTAACTCATGTTGTACGAGATCAAGGTAAGTTCTGACTCACTGACAATGTTCACCAGTTCTACATTAGAGTGAGAGGAAAACAGCAGGGCAATTGAACATGGAAATTCCTGATCACATGGAATCTTCTGCACATCACAGAAATGCACTGGCACTATGGAGCTGTGGAGTAACAAAGGGTCTACTAGTGCATGTCTTTGGATATCAGATTGGCATCTATTCTTTATTGCTTAGTTCTTGTAAGAGACTTTTAATTTTCAGACTTTTGTTCCTGGTGAACAAGATCACAGGAACATATATTGTAGATTTGTGTCTACCTTTTATATTGCCCTTTACATCATTTGTTGGCCATTTCATTCACTATCCGCATGTCCCTTTAGAGATAAACCAGTCAGTAGTTACCACCTGGACCACAATGCTTATGCAAGTAGAAGCCTGCAGAGTACATTGAACAATAGATTGTGACTGGGTGCCCCTGTCTTGGGAAGATGATGCTCCTGGCTTCAGAGGTCACTGACCAGCAGCGACATCTCATGCCAAAATGGGAATTTGGTGTCCAAAGAAGATATAGCTCTGGTCACCATTAATTGACTCAGACACAGCAGCTACAGATGAAAGCTCCAGGGTGGAAGGCTATATAAAAAAAAAAAAAAAATTCTTGTGGGCTTTCTGTAATAACGGTAATAATGCTACACAAGGAGAAAGAGAGGGTTTAAAACAGTACAGGAGAATGATCACAAGGTACAAATTTGGCATGGCAGCTCAGCAAAATAAGCAGAAATTACAGGACATTACCCACTGAAACATTACCAGATTTTTTGGTAGACATATTAGAGGCAGTCAAAAAAAGAATTACCATTCTGTAAGAAAATCTGACATTTTGGAATCTGCTCTTATTATGATTAAAATAAAAAATCAAAATGTCAACATTTTCTGTGATACAGTTCTAGGGAAGTATTTCTTTGGAAATGTCAGAATTTCAGCACAAGTTTCTTGTTAACAATGTGAAATCATTAAACTACGAAAAATTATATATATATGTGGATATATCTGCTATTATTTACAACACATGAAGTAGTAAGACATTATTCAGAGCAAACAAATGATTCATAGCAGAAATGAAAGATGATGAAATCATAAAGAAATAGTCTTATCATGGTGAAGTGACAAGTTTTCTTGTGACAATACTTCAACTACTTTCAGTAATTATGTAGGAATACCATTATGTTTAATGATATTGTCATATCATTTTGATCATTAAAATTTGTACAATCAAGGCCACAAGCACAGTGATTGCCTGATGTTATTTATTAACTGTTAACTCTGAGTCATTCAGATAGTTTCATAGTCAGTGTTTCATAAAGCACACAGATTTTTTTGCCTTTAAAAAACCCCATTTGTCTATTGGAAGGTGACCTCTTGGGAAAAAAAATAAGTTTTGATTCTAGTAAAATAAACCTAGAACGTAAATGAAATTACTGTTAAATTAATTAAATCTTATTTAAAAAAGAACTAAATGCTTGTTTGTGTATGTTCTTGCATTTCTATTTTCACAGAGGTGCTTATGGAAATTTAGCTATACAACTCCAATAACTGCTGAAAATTTATTCCTTAATGTGTTATTTTGTAGACTTCAGTAAATAACAGCCTTGAGGTTTATGGCCTAAGTATACTATTTTTTTCATCAGCTATGTATCCCAGTTTTTTGACAGCTGGGAATTAATTTACAAAAGTAACACTTTATAGATGATCCTTCTTACGCCCTGTAGCATGCTTAGATGTTGGAAGGGTCTTTTAATATGGATTTTATTGCTTCAGAGGGTTTTAAAGAGCAATTATTAAATTTAGTGTTTCATTGACAGAAAATCACAGGATACAAGGGACAGAAATCTTGCTTTCCTAAAAGCTTAAAGAGTACAGTTTGTTAAGGTGTCCTCACCAGGGCTTACTCCTGTTCTGATAAAGTGTTGAGGATCCATCAAACTAAGAGAAGAATCAGTTTAGAGCAGTGTGTGTCTGTGTGTGTGTGTGTGTGTCTACAAGAGTGGAATATCATTTACTCTAATGCTGGGTACTGGACACTGCCCTCGCCAGGTCTGTGCACGGCCAACATCCCAGAAGCAAGTCTTCATCCATTCTGTGAGACCTGGATGTGAGGTCTCAGGCACAGTCCTTGGATATTATGGCCTCATGTGGACAGTCTGCATTTTGTTCAAAACAAAAATAAAATCGTACTCAAGTTCTCAGTTAAATTACATCTGGAAATTCATAAAACTGCCAACACATCAGCCTCCAAAGTATTTGATTTTTAATAAAACACATTTATTTCATTTAATTCCTTCACTTTAACTATGGCACAGTACTGAATGCTGTGTGTTAGTTCACACTTGTGATCTCACCAATTTGGTTTCCTGCGTAAGGCACCAAATGAGATGCTCATCCCATCAGAGCCATTTTTACCAACCTTCTTGAGATGCATGTGTGCACACACACACACCATGAGCATTTCCCAAGTTATGTTCCAATGGCAATTTCAGATTTTTTTTCCGAACCATAAAGGCCACATGTGTAAATAATTTTTAAAAGGCTCCTGAACACTGATCTTTTTATGAACATCCAAGACTTCTGCAAGCGTCTATTGTACCAGTTCTGCTTCCTTCGTACCTCTCTCACATGCTTTTGTCTTGCAGTATCTCTTAGTATTGCTAAAGAGGTGCTGCTATAAATCTGTCACAGAATCCCTCTCCACCTCTGCATGCCAGATGATTAGGAGAAGCAGTCAGGCCATGCCTGCCTCTGCTTGTAGCCTTCTCTCCCATCTCTGTTCTGGCCTCTTGGCCAGCTCCCTGCAGTTCAGTGCTGTCGACCTCATCTATATGCGTGTTTCACAGCAGCTTGGTACAACCCCAGTGTTTCTCCTGGTTCCAGGGCTCTAACATGTACTTCCTTCAAGAGCACAGCACACAGATTTACATCCAGAATATTACTCCGTGTGGTTCCCTGTCTTGCATAAGTACATGTGTACCTTGGTACTGTCATATTCCACTTGATGCAGTAAATTTTCTCCACAGTTCTCTGGAAGACATCTTTCCATCAATTTATTTTGGTCAGTTATCTGTCACACTTTCACAGATTTTCCCAATCAAGGCTTACCTTTGTAAATTCTGTCCCTGTCCTACTACTAGTCCTGGCTGCTTTATGATAAATTAACAACATAGGGCCAAGTTAATCTTGCAGGTCAGTGTCTACATTTTCCTTAAGTCCCACCCAGTGCAGCTTGGAAAATAAAATCAGTTTATGCTATTACACAATTTAAAACTGCAGCATTTAGTAAACCCAAATATTAATTTGACTATTATAATACCAGACATCAACATTCTAAGTAATTAACCTGAATTCTACAAGTATTGTTTTTTCAGACAACATAATTATTTGCAGGTTATTACATAGCACAAATGATTTGTCTTTGTCAAATACATTTTTTATTTGTTAGTTTTAACCAGTCTCAATAGATCTGATTGCTACCATGCAGAGAAGTAGAACAAAGTAGATAAGTGAATGAATTTCCATTTTATCCTAAGCTCAAAAATTCTTCAAGCATATCTACTCAAAGCACAGATAAATTAAAGTGTAATTTGCTCTTTTCTTCCACTTCAATAGTTTCTTCCACTTCAGCCTCTATTATTCATATAATGGCAAGCTCTAGGTCATTGTATACAGGCAGCTGATATTTAGCAACTGACGTTAGTGGAGCTTAACTGATTGTCTTGTGAAAATTGTTTGTTTCCTAAACAAAGAACAAAATACATTCCTACTAGCAGATCCCTTTTTTCCTGAAAAGTATCTATGAGTGAGCACTTCAACAAAAAAATACAATGAACGCAAGTATTGTTTATCAATTAATTTTTCTTCAGACATAATTCAATTTTTATTATCAGTCAATGTTTATGGAAATGGCCATTATGGACTTTAGGGATAAGTGCATAAAATCTTATTTCTTTATTCAGATTTTATTTGTCAGGATTTTTGGTTCAGAGTTTTGGTATTCTTTTGTAATGTGATCACTTGAAGATTCCAGTCTAAATCTGGTATGACAATACAAACCCCAAACTTTTATACCAAAAAAAAAAATTATTTTTTTATACAAAAAAAAATATAGGAGTGGTTTAATTGCAAAAAAGTCAGCATAAAAATCTTTAAACATTCATCTATCCTGACATCATCTTCTGGAATGTGTCTGGATAGTGGTTCCATAAGGTAGCATTTTGGGGTGTGCATTATTAAGGGCATTATTAATTTTTCCACTGTTGCTTTTTCATCCAATCCAAAATATTAGTGATTTCTCCAACTTTATTTTAGGAATGTCTAGTCATTATAGCTAAATTGACTTTTTTCATTTCTGTTGAAAAACGTTTCTTGCTAGCTCTTTTATCGAGAAGTGCAGGTCAGCATCTTCACCCTGTATTTCATCTTTGGCTAAAAGCATTCTCTCATTCCATATAAAGGATTTTCTTAAGACCTATAGCCTGAGTGACAGATCTAAGAGACAGTCTGTCCTGTCCATTCACATGTATAAAACTCTCACTACCTTGCATCCCAAAATCTGAAAGGATTTTTTTTTTATTTCGGATTAGAGAGGGCATTCCTCCTAAGTAATAACCATAGAGATGCTGCTACAAAGATTTTGTTTCTACTCCATCAAATTTTAGCCATTATCCATCTCATCCTCTCTTCTCCCTCTGCCTGCCCCTTCTGAACTGTGTTAAATATAGTTCTCTTCTCTGTATCCAGTTTGTATCCAGTCTTGCCAGTAATTATTCCTTGTCAGGACCACAGTTATATTCTCTGTCACTTTGGAAAGACTCTCTTTCCATCTGGAAAAAAAAATTCTTTCCACTTGGAAAAATTTTCAACCAAATACCTGTGTGCTTAACACTTCTCTTTGCCATTTGAGAGGAGCTATTTGTACACAATTGTGTTGGTCTTTATCCTCTTTAAGTAAACTCCTTTTTATTAAATTTCCTAAGGAAAAATTAATGAAAAAATCAGGCAACAGATATAGTAACAGTATTACCTGTCATATTGATGTGTATGGTCTTTTTCCAGTGCTTGTATCTATCTGAGGTTTCATCTCTTGTGTTTAGAATACTGACTGTCTGCAGAAGAGACCTTTTGTTATTGTTGTCATTACTTTCTAATACAGTGGCTTATTAGTCCATGAGCAGGACTGATGCTAATATAGATAATGACAGTAACAACATCAGCAACTTACTCTGGGAAATGATCAAGCACAGAATGTTCTAATGACTAGAGAACTGCAAAAAAATGAATTTCTTGCTCTCTTTTCCTTTACAGTGAACTCTGACGTCGCTTCAGTTTCCTGCGCATGCACCTCTAAATTCGCTAAGATTCTGGTCCAGTGCAAGGTATTACGTGTTATCTAGAGTCACTCTATGAACAAATTTTCATTTAAATTTTTGGCATCTACATAAATGCAATGAAACCAGTATGAGTTATATACAGTCTTCAGGCAGTCTTCTGAGTCACACTGATCTTGTGTACAGACACTGCAACCAGCCCCCTGTGCTGTGATGGAATGATGAGCTGGAGAGCCTCACACTAGAAAGCAAACTAGGGCAGAGAATACATAGCTCCCACAGGTCAGTATGCTTCTTTATGATGTGTTATACATTCCACCTATTTCTTTGGCAATGGTGCATCTGACTGTCAACAAAGTAATTAGAATGAGGAAATTCTGTAGTCTTAGGTTGCTTTCTGGAATTGTTAAATCCAGGACAGAAAGAAGGCACAATATTAACAAGGCAGATTAAAAACATACAAACTTAAAGGAAAATGTGGTAAGTTAAGCACCTAAATGTGGTAAAGTGCTTTAGACAAGGAAACATTTAGATATATAGGTGTCGCTAGACTTCTAGAAATATAAAGAAAATGTTTTACCACCCGTGAGGACTTAGAGAATGCAGTTGCATGTCTCAAAACATGGTTAGAGAAGGAAGTTCCCATAAAATAAGCCACCACAACAGGAATAAGCATGACAAAGCATAACAGATGACAAAACAGAAATTCCGGGCCTAATGAAGGTGATAATTTGGAATTAGCACATCAGACAAAATTCTGCTGTGCAGACTGTGGGAACTTAAGATAAAATTTATCTGGACAAAAAATTAGTATGGTGGCAAAACTGTGGGAAAGGATATAACATGCCAGTCCAAGCTGTGGAAACAGCACCTATGCCCCCTAGATACCCATGACATGGACTTCAAAAAAGTGGCACCTCCAGAAGAATGACTCTGACACCCCCACCACTGAAAACCAGGGTGAAGGAGGACCAGCAGGATGCCTCAGGGACCCATGTGGTGGTAACATCTTCTGNTCTGTACCAGCACATGGTCTTGTTTGCACCTTAATTTGGGCAAAAGCATCTCTTATAATCAGATATTAACACCACCTAAAACTTCTCTTGAATATAGGCAAAATTCAAATTTTTAAAATACTGTATTTAACCAGGAACACCACCTTCAAGGAGGTACTCTTATTTCATGTTTAACCTGTTTTGAAGAATATGAGCAATGTGATAAACAGCCCCTTTAAGGACTAGGTTTTACATTCAGTGGGATTTGTAACATCTATTTTTCTCCATTTCCAACAGAAT
This sequence comes from Rhagologus leucostigma, assembly GCA_013397725.1. Lineage (NCBI taxonomy): Eukaryota > Metazoa > Chordata > Aves > Passeriformes > Rhagologus > Rhagologus leucostigma. Next base: position 978,206 of record VZTD01003697.1, on the reverse strand, counting down.
ATGTTTCAATTCCTTGTCTCAGTATAACGAGGATAGTGAAACTTAAATCAGAACATGGGTAGACTCCAAATCCCATTTTCTTACAGTGTCTTTGGCCTCCATTTCTTAGTCTACAATTTCTTAGGAGAAATTTGTAGCGGTTTTGTTCGCATTTTTTACCTTCTGTGAGATAAGAATTAGGAGGAATGCAAAGCAGGCTCTAAACCTTAAAGAATATGAAGAAGTTATTACTAACAGAATTAAAAGTAAGAAGAAATAATAAGGAATTTAAACAAAACCCCCTTTTCCTCCAGCACCTCCCCTTTTTACCCAACTCGCACAAAGGATAACAAACTATGATCTTGGTCAGTATCACAGTTCTTAAAAGTCTCTCCACTATTTAAAGAAAAAAGGTTTTCTTTTGCTTCACGTGGTTTCCAAACTGCTCAAAGGGCAACAGACCCGCCCAGAAATTCTGCTGCCGCCGTGAAAAACATCTCTCCCATGAATCCTGCAGTCTTCCCACAACTGCCAGCATGGGCCACACATGGGGTGTTCTTTTTTAAGGATAGGCAAATTCCAGCTTAAAAGCAACTGCTCTCTTCTTCACAAAATGTCTAAAAGTCTCTTATAGCTCCGAGGTGACCTGGCATGGTCACGTTTCTTTTTCCCACAGGCTGCACACAAAATTCTCATCCTCCCATGTTTTTAAATGGATTAAAGAGGAAAGAACAGTTTGTGCTATTACAGTTTTTACCACGGCCTGCAAAAAGTATTTTTAAGCTTTGCGCTGGGCGTGTGACTCCGCCCTCTTTTCCCATTGCCATCCTCAGCTCCGTCTCTCATAACTTACTTTCTCTTTCCCTGTGACCTTGAAATCGCCATGATTTTCTTCAGGCTTTATGTTGGAGGAAAAACCCTTTTTCTCTTTATACGGCTGGCTCCTCAGCTCGACTCTAGCTACACTGGTCACAGAAAGCTCTATCAGCTCCCGCTGGGTCCGTGTGGGGCCATGTGGGGGGACAGGGGGCCCTCCAGTCCTTAAAAAAGCCATTCCGGGTGGTATCGGCTATGCAGCAGCTTAATGGTTGTTTCTTAGCTGTCCGTGGCTCTGAGGGGGTTCTCCCGCAGTGACCCGGTGGCCCGGGGCCAGGGGAAGGCAGGTGCAGGGCCGCTCCAAGAGACAGAGCCCGGGGGGCCCATTTCCCCCCCCTCCCCCGTGGGAAGCTCAAACACCAAGAGGCAGTTCCTGTGTTTCCACGAGGTTTAAATATGTAAATTTCGAGAAGTGTTATTGGTCTAAACTACTGTCCATCAACTCAGGTTCAAACCACCACAAAATTACAATACAATTCTCCTACAGTCCACTATAAGGTTCCCTATATTAAGCCAAGGTATAAAAAAAATTCCTGTATCTACAGTATGTTTTAAGTAGAATTTAGTAATCTACATGCAAAAGAACGATCTGTAAGAATACTGTCTAACTTAAGAACAATTTAAATGTTCAGTAGCCCGTATGGGATTAATGACCTAGACACCCAGATATCTACAGAGTCTATGAGAATTTTCTCTCCTATATCTTGCATCTACAGTGTCAGCATTTATGTCTCAGCTGGTCATTCAAAGCTCATTATAATGAATGACCACAAAGGCAAAAGGTACATTTCAGTTCTATTTTAGCCATTAATATTAGGATGAGATTGTACCACAGAAGCACCCCCTCACTGACCATGAGAAGTCTACTTTGTATGCATATGCATTTATGCAGATGACTCAGACTCCAGTGGGTCTACATTTTTATTTGAAAACTTAATGTGTTGCCTGTTGTGTGTGTCCAGATTCACCCTCATGGAGTGGTTCAGCAGCTTTTGAGTGCCTCACTTGTATTATTTCTGATTCAGGACTAGACCTAAATCTTCTGATAATCTACTAGGCACAGTCTGAAACCAGCTATGTTTGTGTGACAATAAAGATCACATTGCTGAGGACAGAAATCTGTATGGGATAATTCAAATTCCAAGACACAAATGAGGTACATGGGAAGTGAAAACTTTTAGTCTCTGAAGTTTTGTCAAAGGTAAGAAAACAATTTCCTGCTAGATCAATGATTGCTTTTTCAGCATGAGGATGGATGCAAACACACTCTGGACTACTGCATTTGTTCTGGATAATCACATATTTCATGCTGACTTGTGACTTCCATACCCAGAGCCTGGCATGAAGAAACGGTAATACACGATACCTGTTGTGAAATTTATTGCTTAAGTCTCAGTGCTTAATGTTTAGTGAAGAGAGGATTCACCTACTGCAAACAAACCCACTCATGTTCAGGAATACAGAACAGATTAAATTCTTTGAGAGAAGAGAGAGACCCTCATATGCAACTAACACAAGGCAGTACACTTTCTAGACCTATTAAAAAAAGAAAATCTGTGGTGCCATGTGCCCATATATCTATAAATGTATGTTGCATCTGTGTAGAGTTATCTTTATTTTGAAAGCATTTATCAGACAGAATGGTTCTTATTCCAGTGTGCCCTATGGAGTTTTGAAGTTGTAGTACTTGTCTGGCACAGTGTTTTGAAACTACAGAAGCTCTAATAACAAAAATCTACTTCTGAGACACCAGAAAGTGGATACAAAGCCAAACATGAAGGGATACATTTCCTTTATAAAACTGAAATTGCCTTATGTGAAAATTACAAGAATTTGAATACATTTTAAATTATTTTTTTCACATCCCAGCAGTTAAGAGATAATAGAACAGATACTACAACTATAAAGGAACATACATGTAGTATTTGCTTTCACACTTTCTGAGGCAGCTTTTGCCTGAGGGAGGCTCTCAATTATCCTAGTTGTACCAGCTCCAAGGTAAGCTAAGGCTAAGAGATAGAGGTAGCATGAGAAACAAGTACAACATCTCTCTGTGCCCAGAAATGGTAGTATTGTTTAATCTAAAACTTACTTGACACTGTGAAATGACCATAGAGTAGAAAGACGAACTTCCCTTTATCATCATATTTCATCAGCACAAAGCATTATCAATAGTTCATTCTGTCTAGGAAATTACTCCATCATACCCACTTACTTGCTTGAATTTATTTTTGCATTTAGAGGAATGGAGCATAACCTGTTTGTGCTTACTTTTCAAAAAACTGGGTCAAACATTTGGAGATGTATAGAGTACACTGTTCACAGAAATAATAGGCTATAACTCATCTGTTTTCTTAGGATCTGGTAATTCCCTAGTGAATTAATGTTATTTTACATGCAGGAATCTCAAATACATTCAGTACTTCTCTGGGAAACTACTGTTCTAAGAGTGATACTTTCTCCTGTCCAATTGAAATAAAAATTCCGGTGGGAAAGGGAAATCACAAATGAAGCCTTTTCATTACTCATCCAAAATATCAGATTGCTGTTAACCTATGGGAGAAAAGAACCCTGAAAAATGAAAACTCTTGAATCAAAACCAATGAATGGAGAATAGCAAAAGGCTGACAGAATCATTAGACTGTTTGGACTGTTTGTGCTTCACTGTGTTACTTCTCCAGTAGATGTTGGAGTAGTTAAAGTCCAACACAAAAGCCAACACTTGTGACTTTGAGGCTGCTTTCAGCTGCCTCTAGTAGGTGTCATCCATTTCGTCCTTCTGATCAGGTAGCCTATGACAAACACCCACAGCAGTGTCACCCTTACTCATCTGCCCTTTTATCCTAACCCATAAGCTACCTATGAATTAATCTCATTAGTCACTAAAGAAATACTCTTCAGCAAGGTGGTTTTCTAAGTCATTCATTTAAGTGAAAGTACTCAAAACTTCAAATAGAAAGACTGTCAAGACAGTCACGGTTTATCTGTGAATCTCACTAAAAAGTAGTCTACCAAAAGTATTTGTCTTCCTTCTGAGATGAAGTTAATTGGATTTTTGCCTTCTTTCATTTTTGTTCTGATATTCTATAGAATGTTTATTAATTTTGTCACTTCTGAACAGTCTGCATTAAAGAATTCGGTCTTCTCTGGTTTTGTCACAGGAAACATTGGTACTCATTGTCTGATACCTGCCATTTGTTTTCACAGTCAGAATACCTATTTTCTGACTGGACTTCCTCCTGTTTTGTTTAAATCACTTAGCACTTGCATATATATGGTCTCTGACATGGAGGAGGGCTGGGTGGTCCCGGTCATTTGTTTTCATCTGAAAGAAACAAATGAAATAGAGTGATGAATTTTGTAATAGGCTCCCTGACGACAGTAATCTCATTTCAGCACCTCATAGACTTCATTTAACTCACTAGGTCCTATTTGAATTTGCTAGTGAACATTCATACATTCAAGTATTATTTGTTGTCTAAGGCATATAATTTCTTTTAACTCCTACAGAGAACAGTTTCTATTCCAGTAGAACTCAGAGTGTATAACCTCTGTATAGGAAGCTTGCCTAAAGAATGACATTGTGCTTATGACCACAGGAAACAAGTATTGCAAGTTGTTCTCTGTACTAAATAGCTATGTTACAGTTCTTTTTCACTACAAAATCTTGACCTTTAATATTTAAAAAAAACTTCTATTTTCTATGCAAATGTTCACTATATGTAAAGATTTAGCCATAGAGTCATCCTGTCCGTCAACATTTTCAAAAATCCTTGGCAACAACAACGGGCAGGAAACATTCAAAAAAACTTTATTCTATAAAAAGACTGAGTTTATTTCAGACTAGGAAGAGCTGGGTGTTGCACAGTTTCAAATGTTTAACATCCTAAATCCTACAATAAATGTTGCACTTTAAAGGTAAATGTAGTATATACAACTATGAACCTCTTGGATCATTCAGTCCAGTAATTTACTGCAGCAGGCAATTATGTCATGCCATATACTGTAGTTACCTATATGCAACATGACATTTCTGCATCCATTAGGGATGCAATATCCAGGGGTTATTTTAGATTTGTCCATTAGGGAGTCATCCTGGGATGGTACTCTGCAGCTCCACTGTCCTCTGCTCAGAGGTCACTCAAAGCTGATCCATTGATGCCCTGCAGTAAATAAGAGGCAGCTAACCCCTCTTCCACTGAATTAAAGCTGCCTCACTTTCTCTTGATTATGCCAGAGAGTGAGTCTACATGTAGGCAGACACCATGAGTGACTGAGTGACTGACCTCTTGTGTATGTGAGGTGAGAAAAGCCCAGTTATCTTTTGTGGCAGTAGAGCAAATTAGCTTACCTTCACCACTGGAGGGAAGCTTCCTATCACAGTGAGAGTATCCATGCTTTTATACCTCATTATCTCAGAACAATTCAATGTATCTTATTACTTTACTAATCAAACTTTGTGAATTTTAGATTTGGGTCCTTTTCAGTTGGATTAAACACAATGATCATCTGACATCTACCTTAAAATAATGATTTGTGTTCCTTTACAGGGAAGTCTTTTCAGAAACAAACTCTGATGGCTAGACAATTGGTTTTGAATTTTCACTTAAATTTATTCATGATGAGTTACCCTTGTTTGTCCTTTCCATTCAGTTTGCATAGCATTTACTCCCCAGTGCAGAGACAGGTAGAAGTCTTGACCCTTCCCAGCTACACGAGAAGAAACTAATTTATCTCACCCTGTGTGTTAGATTCCCTTCTCTGATACAGCTAATAGACATTCTTCACATCTGCATTCCAAACTCATCTGCCTTGAACACGTGTGCACTGTGTACATTATTACCAGTGAAGTTTCAACAGGGTCTTTTAAAGGAATTATTATGATCCTCACAGGTGTTAGAATATAATTACTAAAGCAATTTCTGATAAATTAACTTTTTCAGTTTCAAAGTGTATTGGTTGTTCATAAGTATCTTGGACTATCTAATGTACTCAGGTGATTGTCTCCGTGTTTCTTCCGCTTAGTGATCTAACAGCTAGATGCAAAAAGTCAGGGACTTTACTTTTTCTTGATGAATTTTTGCTCAGTTTTATTGGATCAATAACATCTAACTTTTCTCACTCAATACCTCACTCCTTGACAATGTCTTTGAACTTGTGTCTTTGTCAAATGTCAGTAATGCAAACCAGTTTTCCCGCCACCAGCATGAGCTGAGGAATGCAGTACTCATATCTCCTTGATTTACGTTCTCTTTTCATCACAACCAACTACCTTCTTGTCTTTAATAACTTTCACATTCATTCAGCAATTTTTGTAAACAACTATCAACTCCAATTTAACAATATTTCCACAACATTGCACAGATATATTTGTTAATTTGTTTTAATCCTACAAGACCAGGTGTTTTATAAAGAAAGATAGAAGACTAATTTGGCACTTCTAACCTGGGAATCCAATTGCTCTTAACCCAGTTTCCATTATGCAGTGCTTTATTAAATTCCCCTTTCAATACCTGTTTTGTTGTCTGCCACCAAACTAATGAAGCGATGACACCAAACTAATGAAGCGATGTTCTTCATGGACATATCTGGTGACAATAAGTTGGTTTTTCATTTGGATTTTTGTTTGCTTATTTTTTTCCTGAAGACATTATTTCTGCCTTTTTTTCCTATTTATAAATGATAAGGAAGTAGAGTATTGTTTTCTTTGGCTTTGCAAGAATATCATATTAAACCTCTCAAAAATGTTCAGAATCATTCTTTAGCTGAAGATGCTCCATTGTTGACATTTTGACAGAGATTTTATGTCAGGCAAAGATATAGACTACTAGAACTAAATATGTGTTATTTAAACTACAAACATTTTAGTCAATATGACTTTTTCTTTCTCAGTCATGCAGTTCCCTTCTGTCTTGTGATTTAAACAATAACTCCACAACTTACAAGATCTGAATATATAACAAAAAAAAGCCAATAAAATAGTCTACATTTGTGCTGAAGTTCCATTTGTAGTGCACCAAAAAAAGATTGTTTCTTTTTCATATCAATTGTAGTAATAAATATGATCAATACATACCAAGATAATATTAGGTATCAACTAAAAGATTCACTCTTAAATGCCCTATTTGACCAAGAAAAATTGTGATAGCATTCCATCCAAATATTCTGAGATTCTCTAGATCTTTTAAACTTTGGAAATGCGTTTGGATTATCAGGTAATATATGTTTGGGTTAACATATTTTAAATTAATAAACTGCATTCTTTAAAGGGAGGAAAATAATTTCAAAGAGCTTGGATGCCCTGACTTCTTATTTAACAGAAACCAGATATTGTTAGGGGTTTGACTCCATTAAGTTAAATTTGATTTCCACACTCACATGCGGAATCTAAATCACTCCTGCAAGGCCACTCCATCAGTGCTGAATAGCCCAGCTGGTTTTAAGGATGAAAGGAAATCAAAAGAGGTCAAGCAATCACTCAGTGAAAAGGAAAATTTAGAAGAGCCTGGAAAAAAGGTTTTTTAGGATGGCATCTTTAGGACGAGGCTCTATGTTTTATCTTTTTACTGACTGGACATATTAAGTGTGAACTTAGTGTCTATGACGAAAGCTATGGTAATATCACCGATGGATACAGAAGAGGAAATTTTAGAGTGAAAGAATTTTTGAAAGAACAGGCTGAGTTTACACTGTGCTACAATTTGAAGAAATTAAGTCACTTTTCAAGTAACATAAAAAATCATCTAATGAGGTCACTGCAACAAAACCATCATTACTTTCTTCATATCAACCCCACCGAGTGTCACAGAGGTCACATTGGTCCCAATCACCCTCTTCATTTAACTTGGTTTACATCAGGTTACTACAGGAAAGTATTCTAGTGCTCACCTGCCTAGCACAATATGTTCAGCCACAAGTGGAGGCTGTTTATTGCCTGTACACGGCTACTTTAGTACTGCTGACATAGAGAATAAAAACAGGAAGGAAGATGTGCCAGGAAAGCTTCTGTATGCTTCAGTTGTCCCCAGAAAATGGCACAATGTTTCAGTATTCATCTGACATGCCCTAAAATGTGTGGAGCAGCTATGATCTATCTCAATCTACATTATCAGGATGATGTACAGTCTTTGCTCTGTCTTCCCAAGTGGCATGTCCTTGTTTTACTCTGTGCCCCTTGGTGATAACATGTCAGAGAAAATCTTTGGGGTAGATTCATATACCAAGCAAAAGGATATTTATGAACTTCTCTTAGGTCACTTCCCTTTATAAATAAATGTCCACAATCTTTTGTTGGCGGTCTACAACAGCATGCCAGAAAAAGCTTTTGTCAGTTAAAGGAAACTATTGTCAGAGTACCCAGTACAGATGAATATATACTTCAATTTCTTGAAAGTTGTATATCAGAAATATTTTCCAGAAGAAAGAAAACATCATTCTTAGGGCAGATAGACAAGAAATAAGTTAATTTCCTTTCCATCAAAAAATAAGAGAATAAAAATGCATTAAAGTATTTATGTCTGGAAAGGCATTTCAATATAAAATCTTACCCATTCTGGAAAATCTATAGGCGTGGAATATATGAAACAGGAAAGAATTACACTGTCTTGAACATTGAATTTAGCTTTCCATTAACTTATGATTAAATTATGCTGATCTGAGGGTTATTGTGCCCTTGAGCCAAAGTTTAACAGTCCACTTACAGTCTAGTAATAGAGATTTTAAGAAATGATGATTCTGTCATACTGCTGGAATTATAATAGATATATTTGGATGACTATTCACATACAAATGTATTCAAATGAAAAGAGCATCATATCAATCATGATCTGCAACACATCATGGATTTTTCTGACACTTTATCTATTTAAATTACATCTAAATTATAAATACTGTGAATATCAGCAGTTAAAGTAATATTAGCCTAACAACAAAAGAGATGGATAGCAGAAACATTTTGTTACTTCACTGTGACCTGCAACTTCATTGCATTTTATGATACTATTGCAAGAACTTGCCTCTGCATTTTAACTTCGTAGAGATTTCTGCATTATTCTTAAAACTGATTACACTGCAAAAGCACAGACCTTTGTTAAGAGGCACATATTGAGTGCCTTAAATTGCATACTTATTGACTGCATGGCCTATAAGGCCCTGAAATAAAGCGCCCAATGTTAATAATAATAATTAAAATTTTTTAATTTTATTTTTTCAACATCATAGATGTGGAGCATTTCATTTACTTCACTTGTTTTGACACCTTCCCAGCTTTTATCCTACCCTAGTGATGTTTTCTTAAACAAATATTTTTGAGGCAAAGTGGCAAAGTCTATACTTCAAAACTGTGTCCAGTAACAGGTACATGTCTTGAAGTGAAATCTTCTCTTTTCTAAGGACATTTTCTGCCTTTTCCCTATTTCCAAAATTACAAGGTGGGGCAGGGGGGTGTGGGGGGGAGCCCATCAAGTCACAAAAACTTTAACAAAAAAAGCTGTAGATAAGTAAAAATTTTTCATTATCTGAATTTCTGGAAGATTTTTCAGACTAAACATAAGCGTTTCAGCATAAGAAAACCCACAAAGTTTTTAGAGTAAGCCAAGCTGTTCCTTTTATTAAGTGTAACATGATCCATGCAACACATCAGGGAGAAAGGGTCCAACTGCATATTCTAGCTCTGCTTAATGGCTGTCAGAGACTAAAATGGTTCATGCTTTAAACATTGCTATGAAGGACTTTTGCCCATTATAGCAAAAACTGTATAAAGAAGCTACAACTGCCATAGCCCAACCCTCCTTGAAGATGCCTGATTGGAACTTTGGACTGTGAGTTAAGCCGCCTAGATAAGATAAAGGGAACACTATTGTTCAATCATCTCAGGTTTAAGGAGAAACCAACAAGGCTGAGGTAAAGGAATGCATCCACAAGGAAGCCAAATGCAGCTGAAAATTATCGCTGGCTGGGTTTGGGGTGGGGTAGACCACAGCCCACAGCCCAAAGAGGCCAGGTTTACAGACCCCCCACCAGCTGAGAGAGGGCGGGAGGAGTTTCAGGTGTGTGGTGTAACCTCGGGTTAGAGGCACTGAACACCCATCCTCCCTTACACAAACTGGCCCAGCTGTGGAGCCCCCAACCCCACAGGCCACATCCATGGGACATTCACATGAGAGGTAGCTGAGGGGGTGCCAGAATCTATCAAAGACCCCCCAAAGCACTCCCCAGAGGCCTTGCACCACAGCAAGTTGCACCACTGCACATGATGCAAAGTGATACAATAGATACGGAGTCTGCTGCAAGAGACCGTCAAACTGCACCCCCAGGGGAGGTACCCTGGCATTCCCACCTGGCCTGAACATATATAATCCATTGGATTCTATATTTTTTGGGGGCACCCTCACCACCAAGAAGACCAGCTAGAGAGGGTCATGAGGATCATCGGGACACCAGTGGGATCTACGGAGTGGTGATATTTCCTTTAATCTGTCTCTGCCACTCTCTTTCTGTCCCCCCACCCCTTTTCTATTCCTTCCTTTCTTTCTCTCTCTCTCATATTTACTATCAAATAAAATCCATACCACTGACTTTGGCATATGGTCTTGTTTGCACCTTAATTCGGGCAGAGGAATTTCTAATAATTTTAATAACCGGACCATAACAATGGCAAAGGATACAGATAGAAAAACAGTATATGTGGGTCTCACTTGCACAGTTCCTCGATCTGAGAATAAATAAATGTATGGAAGAGCAGTTGTGGCTCCCAAAGTTCTGTGATTAGTTAAAACAACCATAGGAGCACAAGAACAAAATATCACTCTGTCTCAATGTTCTCCCTCTAACAGTGAATAAGAAAGAATTCTTAGGGAGGAGTACAAGAAGCATGGCCTGTACAGAGTGATCATTTCTAGAAAAGTGTAATTTAATACCTCTAACCAGAGCTGGTAGTTGAACCATAATGTTAAATGTTCTCTGGTGGAGCTCATCTTTATGAATTTCTTTTTGATCCCTCTTATACGTTGACCTCCATGAGACTTGTGGCAATGAGATACAGAGTTTAATAATGGAGACACAATGCAAACTGTTCCCAGTTTACCTTCTCCACACAATACATGCTTTTATGAACTTCCATTGTCTTTCCCTTCATCTCTTTTTCCATTCTGAAGAGTTGTAGACTGCTTTGTCTGTCTTTATACTTCTGCTTTTATAGCACCCTGTGGCAATGAATTCCAGAGTTAAATAAATGAGGAAAAATCAGGAAAAAAAATGAGGAAAAAAACCCTCACACACTATTTACAATGATACAGACTATTATGTTATCTTCCTTTAGTCTTTCTAATCTGAAGAAGCCTACTCAATTTTATAAGTAATCTTCACTTTTTAATAGGAGGTTGCTTCAAACCTTTAATAACTTTTGCTATATTTCCCTGTGCCTGAGTTCTTTGTTTCTTTTTGGTAAAGGAAGACCAGAACTTGCAGAAGTTTTTAACTTAAACGCACATCATGGATTCTCAGAGGCATAATGATTGCTCCATTTGTTTCTCATTCCTTTTGAAATGATCCTAAACAGTATATCTGCTTTTCTGACCATTGTGGAGCACGTGATAAGCTTTTCAGAAAACTATCTAGGGTCCTGTTTTTTCTGAGTGATTTTAAGTAATTTAAAATCTATCATTATGGATATATTTTTCTCCATGTGCATTACTTCTCACTTGCCTACACTGAATTTCATCTGTCATTTTTTTACCTAATCATTTATTATTGTGAAACTGTCCTGTCTCTCCAGGCAACCAGTTGCAGTTTCTACTATAAGAATATTGTTTCAAAGGCTGCTAACAGGAGTAATCATTCAGACCTGTTGTCATGTGAGAGAAACTAGTTATTGTCTTTTCTAACTTGTATTCAAGAACCAATGAAAAGGTACATATATTTATCTACTCCATATGTTTAGATGTATCTTTATGTGCAGACTGATATAAAATTAAGATTAATGTAAAATACACATTTTAATTCTAATTATACTTTATAATGAAATGTACACAATGACTTAAGAGAGCTGGGGTGAGGAGGGATGATTTATTTCTTCATAAGGCAAAAGTTGTTTATTAGCTAGCAAAGTAGACAAAATGACATTTGATTTAACAAAGACACATTGACATTCCCAAGGATGTGGGTTAATCCACTTCTTTGGCTTAAGAGACATGACAAATTATGGGGAGAGATAAGAAGCACATGGCAGCACAAAGGAGCACATGGCGGCACAGACCCTGGGGGCAGGAGGTGTCACGAGGCAGACCCCTACAGAAAGGAGCCTGCCGGAAGCTGACAGGCGGGTGAACAGTGCATGTCACCCCATAGAAGGACATTAAAAAGATGCATTGCTGATGTGGCAATGTGTGATAGGGCGCTTGGTGAGAATTACCATATAAGGAAATACTGTGGCTTAAAGAAGTGTATAAAACCAGCTCGTTCCTTTGAATAAACAATTCCAATCCAGGAAGCAGATCCAGTTTCAATCACTGACAACAAATTGTCTGTCTCTTGTAGAAGAAAGACATAAAAAGTTTTGAGGAAAGAGATTATATGTCTGGAACCTTGGAGAATTTCAAAGGAGAGATCGGCTATAAAAGCTAACATGCATCACCAAGACAGGGTGCTCTCTAGTAATGCAACATGAGCAGCATGATAAGCAAAAATAGAAAATCCCTGACAATCACCTTGTCTGGACAACTTATCACAAACCACCTAAATATGAGATAAAGGAAGAAAAAGATAGTTCTTTCTCATCTTAAGCATGTTAAGCAGAGTTTTACTTCCACCACGCACTCGCCTTTAAACTTCTGTAGCTGTTTTGCCTATTTTGCATATTCTAAGAAAAAAAATTTATTCTGCATTTTGCTTACCATGGAGTTACATATAAGGCACATGAAACACAACTGATAAGTTTTAACAATAAGATATTCCTCACACAAAAGTGGAATACATTTCTTAAGCAATTTTCCTAAGATGCCCATGACAGAACTCAGATTCCCAGGATAATCTTTTGAGTATAAAAAGCGTAAAAGAGTGTGCCCATTTTCATCTGCTTAAAGCAATTAGAGGAGTGGCACTTGGAGTGGAATGGGTTGGGATTGGATGGGATATGGGGAGGGAGAGTGATCAGAAGGGTGATTAGTATTTCCTGTAACTATTGGCAGTTGGGTTGGTTTTCTGTACTGGGACTCTCACTGGACCCTGCAAATGCCTCGTAAGTTTTCTTCAGCTACTTTTATGAATTGGATATGAGAATTTTCACTTCATTATTCTTCATCCTTATGCTTTAATGAGGTATGGGACAGCAGAAAACTAAGCACAAAATCATGGGTGTAATTTTTCTACCATTAGGAAATCTGTTCACCAATCTCCACCTTATGGTTTTTATTCTTCAGTCATTTCCTAATCCTTACAAGAGGACCTCTCTTCCCTCTTACGCTTTTTTAGGTTTTTTAAACTCAAGTATCTCACATGAATCAATTGTTCACTGATTCCTCCCTTACATCTGTGCAATGCATCATCCTTCCAAATCACCTGTTCCATAGTGTGGAACATTTTCCCTATGTGTTTATTTATCCTGTTCTTTATTACAATTTTTAATAAGCTGCCTAATACTGAAATCTGGTCTCCAAACACTTTTTAAGTTTTAAATGTTATTTTCCTCCATCCTCTCCTTGAACCAGCTTTGCTATAAGCAGTAAATTATGCCCCAATTAGAAACTGGAAGGAATATATCATCCTTCTAAGCAAAAGGGGTTTTAGGTATGCTCATGTGTCATTTTACAGCACAAGTCACTCGGAGTCATCACAATACTCAATCCAGTAAGAATTTTTGCTCTAAGACCTCATACAATTTTCTGGAAATCCAAAATTATGAGAATAAATTATTTCTAGCTGATCTGCCTCTCATCTGAAAATGCAAGGTTCAATTACATGCAAGTGGTATTTTTTTTCTTATGCGAAATAGCTAAAATAGAACAAATAAGAATGAATATAGAAATGAGATAGGACTTACTGCTCTAATGTCAGTATGTAAAGATACAACTGGATGCCAGCTAGGAACAGGTGGTTAAGGAAAGAAACAGGAATTATCAGAGAACAGTTCTCTTGGCTGTAGTGGGTATCTGACAAAGAGCAGCTCAAACTCAGTTTGTGGTATCCATTTCTCTGCAACAATTATACTGGTAGCCTAAGGAAATTACCTGCCTCTAGCTTTTAGATATCTGAATTTAGGTGAGATGAAGCATGTCTTTATTGACTGCTGCACAAAGACACTGTAGTTAAATGAAGGGAACAGATGAAAGTGGGTCCATGGGGACAGAGAAGAAAACAAGAGCTCCTAATTCTTTCTAAGGTAATTTTAAAAATAAAAGCAAACAAAACAAAACAAAAAATCCTCCCAATGACTACACTCTTGTCATAGAGACCGTGTTACCCTCTACACATTTTGTTCTCCCTGAATACCTGATCTGCTTTGCTTTTACTGGTGTTGCACTACTACAGGTGTGCTGCCCTTCCCCTTTTTGCATCAGCAGGTAAACAGGAACCCTGTTCATGCAGAGATTATGTACTGCGTGTATTGTATTGCGTATGTGTTGTTAGTAGGGGCCCACTGACTCTCCTTCCAGGTCAGAAATGGGGGAAGAGTGTTTGCCTAAAGCAAAACATCTTCACTGATTTGCTTCTTGGGGTAGAAAACTATTTATCATTGCATTCTCAGAACAAATTTCTGTAACAACGGGAACGTTTTACAAAGCAATTTCTTTACAAAATAAGTTTTCTTTCTCTTTTCATGCAATTGCATACTTCCCCTCTCTAAAGAAAAAAATTGTGAATAAATAGATTCTACTGGTTAACCACTTTATTTTGTCCAACACCATGCAAATCCCATTCTTCCAGCTGCAAAGTTGACCTTTTCTTTTAATCCTTACACTTTTAATCCTTACACTTTGGTCAGCTATCCTCAGAACCTTGCTCCATCTGTCCTTCCAGGCTCCTTCATTCCCTTACCATTAGAGGTAGAAAGAGAGGAAGACTGCAGCTGGGGAGGGGATGGGAACACAGATTTATATGCAGTGCTCAACTGGTATTTAGACAAGAAATTTGCCTGCAGCCAGTAGGAGAATGAGGTAGATTAAATTAGTTGGATGTTGTAAAGAAGTGAGTGATATTTTTATATTTTAATTAAGTGAGAATAGCAACTAGGAAAGAATAGGAATGCAGAAGCAATGAGAAGAAAAAAAAGAAAGGAAATGAAACAGCAGCTTGCAGGAAAAGATGAATAATAAGATTACTTTTTAGATTCTGTATTGTAAAGCAGGGGATTATAACAAGATGAATATGAAAATGTGAAGGTAACAGGAAACATAAGCAGGAATTTCTAATATATTTCAAATGACCTTTTTATCTTGGAGTCTGCAACAGAGAATAATCCGTCACTCAAGAAAGCTAATTTTAAAAGAGCATTCTGGGTATTACTGTCATCTAATGCACCTTGTTTAATATCCTGTTTTTTCATCAGAAGTGATATATCACAGGTCAGATTCCATTCCACTGCACATGCTGAGTAGCCATTCCGTACTCATTGAGTAGTCACACTGATTTCAAGGAGAAAACCTAGCAAGTAAAATACCACTCAGTAAAGTTCAGACCTGACCAAATGTTTTTGTCTGTCCATCCAGTCAAGGTCCTAAATATCATACAGAAAAGTATTTATGAATTATGCCCCCAAACTAGCCAGAATTTTTTTATACAAAGAGATACTGGTGTACTTTGATGTAAAATCATGGAGATAATGGACCAGGTTATTTCTATTCAAATCTAGGCATGTACAGGAGATCACTGACCAAAAAAAACCCCTATACTACAAGAGCATCTACATTACTCGTGGAGGTATGAAGGTTCTCAAAGGGATTGATTCAGCTCCAGTGTAATTAGACTTCCCATTTATTTCAGTGGGATAGTACTAATTCCCAGCTATGAGAAATAGTGTCTCTTAAATGCCCACAAAGGTCCATTCTTTCTTTTTAGTACATTATGGTTCTGTGTTGTCTTTAATATAAACTTCTTTCAGATGTCTTTGACATTTTTAAAATCACTATCTAAATTTTATCCATTGTGTGCATAATATTAATGCCAAAATATTCTAGTTGCCCAATTAGTTTTTTATAAGATGATCCACTAGATTTAACTGCTGTTATCAGAATACTATTGCCCAAAAAATTATAAAAGAAAAGGTTGCCTTCTAGAGGTGCCTATCACACTCATTAGCTGAAGGATAAGCTTAGATGACTAATTTAAATTAAGCACCTAACCTGGTGAATTTTATGTGTGTGTTGAATCTTGCATTACAGGAGTTTTGAAGCATCCAACTTTGACAGACATACAGAAGAAGAAAACATGTATAGCATTTAATAATGTCTGACAGATTTCTTAATGCACTTTGCTGTGACACAAATGTATCTCGTGTAGTGTGGAATATGCTTTTTGCAAGAGTAGCCAACTTCTGCTCCTCATATCATCTCTTTTTTTACTGTCAATGCAAAGACAAATTCATTGATCGTCACTTTGACCAAAGAGGTACTAGAAGCGACAGCCCTGCCTTTTTGATCTGGCTTTTGTCACTCCTTTCTCTTTACGAAAATGTATTATCATTCTGTAATGCTTATTGCAAGTCATATCTCTATATGTTTTCTTGTGGTTGGGATCATGAATTCAGAACATTCTTCTTTAGTCAGAATATGTGTTAACTTTTACTCAAGTTAAAATTAATTTATCATCATGTTTTAAATGTAAGTGTTGCAAGCTAGACTGTAAACAACGCAAGCTTTTCTTTTACCTTTATAGTATATGTCAGGTACAGAAACTAATATTTAATTTAAAATACTCAATTATTTCAGGCTAATGGCGGCAATGTTTTTTAAGCTAACGTTGCTTATTCCCCCAGCTGGTGTATTTTTATCCTTGTAATCTCCTCATTCATGCATTGTGTCTGTGTGCTTGGCTTGTCCTCAAGAGAAGATTTCTGTAGAAATCAGAGTAGTGTGAAGTGCTAATGGCTTTCCAATTGACTAGACTTGAAACTAACTTCTGAAGTATTATTGGAATCCAAAGCTCTTCTACCTCTGTAAAGAAGCATTAGTGGTTTTGCTGGGTCATAAGCATGTGATTATTTGAATATTTCTGAGTCAGTTTGTAAAATTTTTGTGCAGAACTGTCTTTTGTGCATATCCACACAAAGAAGAAAATCATAACGCCCATTTGTTATGGAGGGATTTCTTTTCCCCACTGTTTTCTAATTACAAAGTGATGGCAATTGGTTTTGACTAGTAAATGTATTAGTTTGAATAGCAGCAATAACAAAGGTGTTAAAAGTATTCTTCTGCATGCTCAAATGGGGGAAAGGCATAATGTTTTACTACTCCGTAGGGAGTTATAACACCTGTTTTAAATGTAAAGCTGCAGTGAGCATTTTAGCAGCTATCTGAACTCTGGAGAACAATAAAGTGCTTGTAAACTCACTTGAATAAGTTCACAACCTAAAGGGAAATCGTGAAAGTGAGAAAAAATTTGAAACATCACTGCAATTAGTATCATTTCTAAGCGCTCACAGATGTTATTTGTGTTTAGGAAGTCAGTTCACCTTACCCATGCCATTTAATTACTTTCTAAGCCCTTTGCATTTAGAATCACATGAAAGCAGACAAATATCTGTAAGCACCCGGACAATGTGAAGTGTAATTTTATGCATCATGTTACAATCCTTTGGGAGAATTCAGTAATAGAAATATTATTCTACAGTGCATAATCTTACCGGCTTTCTCCTTTTGATCACTGTGTTTCCATTTGTTTTCACATATAGGATGGGAAATTGTGTTGCACAGACACACCAAGTTTGTTAAAAGCTGAAACCTAATTGTTGTGGGTTGATTCCAGTAGGCAACTTAACACCACAGTCTGCCTTCGAACAGACTAGTTGGGAAGTTATGAATCACTCAAGGAATTAACAGCTTAAAACCACTGATACACAGCTAGATTGATTTTCATACTTATAACTTAAATTCCACTGGTTTTGTCACGCTTGTGTCATCCAAATTGTATACAAGATAAAAATAGCTTTCATGGAAGCACGGACTCATGAAGGTTAGAAGGGACTTCTGAGGACTGTCCAGTCCAATCTCCTATACAGAGCAGTTCCAGCTAGAGAAGGATGCTTAAGGACTTTTGTGGTGTATTGACCGGTGCTGGATGTCAGGTGCCCACCAAAACTGTTCTATCATTCCCCTGTTTGGCTGGACAGGGGAGAGAAAAGAGAATGAAAGTCTCACGGGCTGGGACAAGGGCAGAGAGAGATCACATCTGTTACCATCACAGGCAAAACAGACTTGACTTGGGAAAATTATTTTAATTTAATGCCCATCAAATCAGGGAAGGATAATGATAAATAAAGCCAAATCTTAAAAACCATCTTTCCTCCACCTCTGCCTTCTTCCTGGACTCAACTTTAATTCTGAATCCTCTCCCTTCTTTCTCCCAGAGGTACAGGTGTACAGGAATGGGGTCTGCAGTCAGGTTAATCACACATTGTCTCTGCTGCTCCTTCCTCCTCATGGGGAGGACTCCTCACACTTTTTCCCTGCTCCAGCATGGGGTCACTCCCACAGGAGAGAGTCTTCCACAAGCTTCTGCAACACGAGTCCTTCCCATGGGCTGCAGTTCTTCACAAACTCCTTGAGTATGGGTCCCTTCCATGGGGTGCAGTCCTTCAGGAACAGACTGCTCCAGTGGGAGACCCCTGCAGGGTCACAAATCCTTCCAGAAAACCTGTTCTGCCATGAGCTCCTCTCTCCATGTGGCCACAGGTCCTGCGGCTACTCTCTTGACCGTACAGCCCAGTATGCAGCTGGCCTCCTTTACCTCAGGGGCACCCTGCTGACGAAGGTTGTTTGCTGTCTATCAGCACTCCACAAGCACTTCCTGGAGGTGCTTTCTGTTCCATTAACTCCCAGCTGAAAACAGGGTGCAGGACTTGGCCTTTGGTAAACTTTTTGAGATACCTGCCAGGCTATTTCTCCAGCCTATATAGCTCTTTCAATACATAGAAGACCTGTTCTCCAGTGGAATAACCTAAAAATTGTTAACATCCCATCCCATGGTCCAGGCCACTAACAAACATCTGATATAGCATCAGATATTATATCAGTCCCTGAAGGATGCCACTCATGCCCAGATATCAGGCAAGGTTTTGGATCCCCTATATCACTATTTTGATCCCAGAACTCCAACCAGTTTTCCACCTAATTATCCAGTGAATATTTAATCTATATGGTTGTAAGCATATGATGAGAGAACAGGTTGAATGTCTTGCTAAAAGCAAGGTAAACAGCATTTACTGTTTTGCCCATTCCACAAAGTCCCTTACCTCATCACAGAAAGATGTACACTTCATCAGGCTTGTTCTGTCGCTTGAAAAATCACAAATCCACAAAGTCTCAAAGGTCTTCTCTTTATATCTTAAAAATCACCTTTTTGGTTTTCTCTAAGAAATCGAAAAAATTTGATAAAAAAGAATTTCTTTCAGTTTCAAATCACTTTAATTAAGGCAACTGACTTTTCAGTGCTTAGGCTCCTACTATGATATTGGCAATTATGTCCTCCAAAAAAATTTTAAGTAAATTATAATACGTGAACTATTTCTTTAAAGCTTCTAATTGAAAAATATAACCATTATTTCTACTAAATATATAACATACAATTAATCCTGTAAAACTGATGAGAAATTTTCCAAGAAAGAATAATGAGTTTCAACATCTTGCAGTATTGAAACAGATGTGACATTTACTATATTCAGCAAATTTTAAATACTTGCTACCATCTTGAAAATAATTCACAGCAAAAATTATTGTGTTCTAATTACTAAAAACACTTTAGTTTTTCTCTGTGTATGTGTGTGTGTGTGTGCAGTAGCATATTTTTATCTTAAGTTTTTAATCTATACTATAAAGCTGGTTTTGGAAGTCTGAACTGTTATTCACCCAACAAGTTTAGAATTCTAAAGCTTGCACTGTATCTCCATTCAGAGAATAATCTTTTTGTAAATAGTCACCTTGCTAAAATTCTATGTTATCTTGGACAGCCCAATGTTGTACAGTTTTCATTGTCTACTGTAAGAAAAAACGTGTAGCTCTGTCTTGAAAACACAGTCAACTCATATACCTAGTGAATAATGATGGCGGAGATGAATTCATAGACCTTTATAACTTGGCTTTTGTTAATTATCCAAAGCATCTGCAATCCTAAAGGTGTAAGTTTGAAATGGAAACAGAGGCTTTTTGATGCATAAGAATAACTGGCAGAAAACAGTTTGGGCTAGGATAGAGAAGGCTCTTTCTAAATTATGGTAAAGCAGTGTTCTTCTGTTCAACCAATGTGCTGTCAAACGTGGAGACTAAGAAAATCTGAGTGAGGAGGCCATACTGGTGCTTTTGGTTATAATGAAAAACATTAACTGCTATTACTATGAAGAGTATATAATAATAGACCCCTTTATTCAAACTACTTTTTTATATGGACATTTTAGTACTCAGCATTTCATGTGGAAATTTCCATGTACCCAGATACAAACTGAAATAGAATACATATCCTTAGCAATTACTTTGTATTTAAACATTTAATTGCTTAGTTTGCTTTGAAATAAAGAGCACCTTTTCTGTTATCCAGTCAACTTCTAAATGGTAGAAACTTTTAACACCTGTCCAATGGCCTTCTTTGTTAATTTACCATCATTTTTTTAATATCTGCAGCAGTGTAATCTGATAACTTTGGTAATGTCACAGGCCATTGTAACAGTTATTCCTAAGTTTTATTTTGTATAACATACATTTCCAAATTCTAAATATCAGTTATTTAAAACTGAGGGCACATTCAAGAACTACTGCTTTGATTTTCCATCAACTTGTGTTGGCATATTGTCTTTCCTTACAGACATTGATGACAATGCTGTTTTTTACTATTATTATTATTATTATTATTATTCATTACGACTTTCCTTTTCAAAATAAAAAAATTAGTATTGGAGGGTTCCCAATTATCTGCACCTATCCAAAATCACCTGTACTTCTTACCAAAAAAAAAAAAAAGGAAAAAATTACTTTCCCTGAGCAAATAAATTCAAGTGTACTGTTAAATGCTCATCATAGACCTCATTTTCCAGATGACCTATCCAGTTTCTACTCTCTTTCTAGTTGCAGACTTCTGTAAACTATGGCCTTAATTACACTTTTTTTTAACAGTCTTCTAGGAAATTAGATAGCTTAAAAACATTAGCATGCCAGTGTGGAGAACAGGAAGAAGGTGTATTCATAATAGGAGAACTAAATTTAAATATCCATGTTAGATGTCCTAGAGAGACAGGAGAGATGACAGAGGTTTAAGAACCCATCATAATCAGTGATGATCTAGTCAATACATTTAGTAGAGCCTAGATGTAGATTCAGGGCCTGCTAAGCTGTCTATAGGTGTAGAAAAGGCTTGTAGTGCTGTCTGAGGTGCCCTAACAGAACTGATGCACCCACATGACTCTGCCAGTCATGACAGAGGCTCTACAGGATGCCTACATCCTTCTGGCACAGCAGCTGTTGAGCAGGCAGGATGCCCTGAGCCATCATGACGGAAGCTAACGACCTAGAAGCATGCACGACAGAAGTATTTATTCACTCAAACCCAACCTCCGTGGCCTATAGGATCTATCCGTTTCCGAGGGATAGATGTTTAGTGGTGACTGTATTCTGTGGCCCAAATATTTGGAAAAGAACTGCCGCCCCTCCCTGAGCTTTCTGTACCCAGGCTATACAATTCCAGCTCTCTCAGAATCTCACTGTACAAAAGTTGTTACAATCCCTTTATAATCTTCTTAGGTTCAATACTTTACACTAATGGACAAGCCATAAGTCTGTACTTTCCCCCTGAGAAAAACAATGTCTCATGCATATCTGATGTCACAAGCTTCTGTACAGTAACTTGAAATTTTCTCATGAAAGATTGTAAAAATGAAAAAAAGAACCCACACAGATTAACAAGTATCAGATAACACTAAGCTCTTTTGCTTAAGCAACAACAATTTCAGAGCACTGCTCACTAACACTGAAAAGGAGACAGCTGAGGTAGGATTTAGTTCTGTAAACACACAGCCAAGTGGATTTCCTTTGGTGATCACGCTTGGCTTACAGTTATGCCTCTAGAAGCACCATGTGTTACCCATGAATCCATTAGTGTATCTGATAATCCATAGCAGTTCTTTCAGTTAACATAGGATCTCAAAAATGTATCTGCTTTGCCAAATTAATTTTTTCTCCCAGTTTGTGTGTACATCCCTTATTTCTTCACCTCCCTCTGTGTTTAGTTTAGAAGTCACCCTGATGTAGACATCTAAACCCAGTGTATTCTTATGAGACATGTTTACAGGAGACCTGTCCCACTATGGCAAATAAAGAACAGGTAAAATTTTCTAGTGTTCCAAAAATGGCACAAAATTCTTATCTGTGAACAAATGAATTTTGTCCATGGAAATTATACCTCAGAAGATTGTTCATATCACCTACATTAATCAGTTGCTCAGAATATTCCCCTGGCAAGGCACGGTGCTTCAATGACTATACATATATTGCACTGACCACTGGGAGACCTACAGCTGGTTTTTTTTTCCTGTGGCTCTAACTAGATGATGCAACAGTTTGAATCCATCCTCAGTAAATGGAATGAGTATTTTAGCCCAGCAAATGTCATGCTAGGGCTCCACTGTATCACAGTGGGGTTCAGAATAGTTCTCTAATGGCAAATGCAGAGCTGCTCCTAGTTCTGAATACGGAAAACAAGGTCAAGGCATTGATATCGTAGGCTGATATCTAAGTAACCGTTGCCAAACACATAGGAGAAACACCCTGGAGGCCCGAGTCACATCATCATGACTTTGTTTTGGTGATGTGGAAAGATATACAGTGAAAGTAAAACTCTTTATCTACCATTGTTTGTCTCCTTCAATAGCCAACAGCATCAAATAAGCTCAAAAATCTGTAATGACATAGCTTTTATACTAACTAACCAATATTTTAGATCAGTCATACAATTTCTCACTATTGCTACAACTGAGATAAGAGTCGGGGTCTACTTTATACTGAGTAATATATTATTTGATATCTAGAGTCATATAATAACCAATAGGCATATAGCAGCCATGGTTACTGAAAGATTTTATCATCTGGACTTTTATTTCTATATTTTATTTCTTCTTGCTCTATTCCATCATTTGCTCTATGATAACATTTTGTGGTTTTTTGAGCTGATAGTGTTGCTGATGCTTTGCTGCAGACCACAATAATCAATAAAACTATATAAGCAGACAACTGAGACATAGCCTAAGTCAGAAAGTTTCGAGAGCAAAGTATTATATAGGAGGGACAAATTAGTTGATGTTGTCATGAATATGCCCATACTGGAGTTTTGTACATGAATGATGATACTGCAAAGAAAAGTTAAATTATGCTAGCAACGTAGCTTTAAGGTAAGCCAGGAATTACTTAGGGGAAAAAAAAAGAAGACATAAACATATTGAATGATTTTCTAACCATAATTTGATATGGATCCTCTTCAGTCTGCTTTATATTCAGTTATGCAACTATGGAAAGATGGGAAGATACATGAAGAAATGCGATGCCATTGAAATGGAACAAGAGCAGAGTTAGAACTCCGATCAGGGACTTAAGTTATAATCTTTTGGATTGATTGAGTCACTAATTGCAGTATCAGTCAGTATCGGATGGGCTTCTAGAAGTACTGAAAAGTCCCTCCTGTAGGCTGCTAAAAAGATTTGGAAGCCAGCAGTCAGGCCTGCCGATGCAAATTAAACAGAAATTGTTGAACAAAAAGAAAGGTATCATTTTGAAAGGGTGAAACAAAAGGTACTACTAGTTAAAATACACTCACAGGCCCATTTTTGTATTCTGTGGGCTCCTGAGATGTAGACTAAAAATGCATCTAAGAAATGTATTAAGTATGTGGAAAAAATATAAAACGACCATTACTTGACCTCTACTCAAGGTATATGCGGAGATACGCAAAGATATTCAATTGTCTCAAAGACTTCTTTGAGCCCAGACCTTTCATTCAGCTATAAACAGGTTTTTTGTTATCAGAGTTATGTTAGAAATTAGAAATTTCAATGAAGAAGTTTGTCTCTTTTATTAGAGTAATATTCCCAGAGAATCTGATTTAAAGGTAAATTGTGTGCACTTCTGTCTATATAATATACTCTCCACAAAAACAGTACATGTAATACATGCTTTGATATCATTTGTAGGGTATTTATGTGTAATATATTATATTGTTGTCAAATAATGCCTTAACATTGAAAAAGAGTATTTTTTAAGTTGCTAAATGTGACTGAAGGACTGTTCGGGAATATAGTCACTGCTTTTCATCCCATGCAATTATCGGAGAAAAAAAACACAATGATGTTCTAATGAAATGAGAATGCTGTGTGATCTACATGAGGAAGCAGTATTGAAAATACATTCTGAGTTATCCTATGTAGCACTCATACAGTTTCGTAGTCCATCATCAGACTTTATCTGGGATAGACAGGAGCTGAAGATATTAAAATTTAAAAGGCCCATTTGCAGAGAATATGTAATGAGTTCAAGAAAGATGATTGCAGTCAACTATTGAACAGAACATGTGTAATGAAAAAATCAGAACATATTTCAGGAAGAGATAGTAAAAGTAAAATCTTTATTAATACTCATAAAATCCAAGTGTCAGAAAGCAGCATAGAAATCAATGAGATTAAGCAAAAGTCAAAAGGCAGATGGCAGCGATTTCAAATGCAGATACGGTAGCATAAACAGAAGAATGTACAGATCTTTAAAGCAAGCAGAGCAAGTCATTGTATAATGCGAATAGTTGGCAGTTGTAAGTTCACAAGGGTAGGGAAAACAAAATGAAATCATATTCTTTCACAAATAAACTAAATAAGAATTTCTTAAATGGATTAAATTTTGGATAAGGTGTAGGGAGAACATGGAGTTAATTGATTAAAAAAATATATTTAAATAGAAATCATAAGAATAAATAAATTTCTAAAATGAGGAATAAATTTATATTGTCGACTGAATGTATTACACTAGATTTTTAGTAGGTCAGTGGAGTTCCATTACCTACACTGGACTCAGGCTCTAACATGGAAATAATGTGGTTGTATTAAAAAAGCAGCATTTCCACCACAAAGTAATATACAACACCCGCCATCCTGACAGGACAAGTATAGACTGACAGCTGCCTTTGCCTCTCTTGTAAGTTTATATCCATAAAATACAATGCTTGTTTTTAAGAATTTATTAAAAAAATGGTGATGTATCTTGAAATAATGTGGAAGCATTAAAAGGAAGAATATTTCCTTTGTATATGCAGAAAGAATATTAAAGAAAAAATCCATATGAAATGATCAGCATGGTAATGTCAGGAAACCAAAATTCTTCCTGGTCCAGGATTGACAAGAATAGTCTAAATAACATCACTTTTAAGTTTCTGTACCTAATGCAATTCATCAAGCAACTCAGAATTTCCCCGCCACATAGCAGAGTTTTGACAAATGGAAGCATTTTAGAGGGCCTATGTCAATATGTGTAAATATAAACTTAATATAAAGAATAATATATTTAAAAAGAAAACAGCAAATTCACCCTAAATAAAATGTTACAAACCAATATCAGCAAATAATACAGGTTTTGACCAGGAAAATATCCCAAGGGCTCTGCCTAGTCATAAATACTTCAGCTATTTTTATTTTTGCATGATACTTGATATGGCAGATTGAGTGCATTGGCTGCATATTTTTCAACAGTAGCAACACAGGCAACCCAAAATATTCATCTGGAGGACCTGGCAGAGAACATATGCAAGGGAAGATGTTAAATATGGACAGACAAGCTGGGCCTTTAATTTCCTGTGGCTATTTTTGCAAGTGATAGATTGGGTCAGATCCTGTTCCAAATGAAATCAAAGGATAAAAGTCCCTACTGTTTAATAAACAGGAGAGGTTTTGTGATCAGAAGAGCCACAAAGATCAATGCAAGAGTCCCTTCTGCAGAAACTATTACTAAACAGGTGCTGTTTCCTGCACTGCTGGAAATATTGCACAAAATTCCTCAGTTCGTAGTTTCACCACCAAAGACTGTCTATGTCTAAATCACATTAGAGATAGAAAGCCAAGAAATTAAGGACATGATTTCTTTTTTTGGAAACATATTTTGAAAAATATCTAGATAAAGGGGTAAAGATGGCCTTCATCTTTGCTTGGAAAGGACACTGGAAGGTGAAGATCAGTTTGAATTCAATCCAGTATCGTACTGGTAGCATTACAAGAAATGCTACTCAGTATATAGGCATAAATGATATCTATGGCAAGAATGTGTAAGCAGTAAATTCACACTCGTAAATCACTTCAGGATCTAAAATTGTAAGACCAAGCTGTAAAGGAAAATGTCAAGTTTCACTGAGTTCTGAGATGAAGAAGCCAGAGATTAAAAAAGTTGTACTCTGACCAAAATGGTGTTTTGATTTCAAGATAGTCTGAATTTCTTGTTTCACTGGGAGGTGAACTCCCTAATATAAGAAACTGAGATCTTTGGGACAACTTGAACATATCACTTTACTTGGTTTGAATGAAATACGATTCATATAGCCACTTCTAGAGCATAAAAGGCTCCAAAATCTTGATCCATGGAGAAAATCATTAGTAGGATGGAATTCTATCAGGTCTGAAATGTCTTCTTGCTTTAGCAACCACCTGTCATCAGCTTTCTCTCAGACATTAAGATCAATGGCAAAAACTCAGGCTTCAGTACATGGACCATAGGGGTAAAGACAGGCTTTCTCCACCTTTTTTTTTAAGTCTAATTTGTAACTGGAAGATAAATTCACTGGCATGTTTTGGTTCTTTCATGTTTCTGCAGTGACATAAAGTTATTCTGAAACCATCTGCATTGACAAAGAGACAAAAACTTAGTTTAAGTGTCAAGTTGTGGCAGGTTTGCAGCTGCTTTTGTACTGCTGAAGGACAGTGATAAGCCTGACCCTGTGTTTCTAGTCATTGTGTCAGCCCTAGGGATTGTCTAACAAAGACAGAAGAATATATATTCAACTATACAGCAACATATGAGGTTGTGGTAAATGTCAAAAATAATGAAAACGGAAAAGAAATATAATAATCATTTCATCAAGTGTTTCCGTAAGGCACAAAGAAATATTCTGTCCAGTTATTGTGAGATATACAGAGGTTTTTCCCCTTTCTCCTCCAGTTTTATCAGTACAGCTACTTGATGAGTTTCTGCTTCTTCTGAAGAGCATAGGCCAAGTAGTACAAAAATATGTTACATGAAACTGGCAGCAGAGCTGATCTTTTTCTCAATGTCTTTGACAGGAAAACTTATTGAGAAGTTTAGAAAATTTTTCTATGAAACCAAGCTACTTCATCAATAAATGGAAAAGGTGCTGCTCAATAGTAATTTGTAAAGTACCTTTTACATTATCATTCCTTAAACTAAGATAACATTTATAAGCATCACATTAATAATGATTCCTAGAAGAAGGCTTCTGAATAAATTATACCTATTATAAAATTGCAGAGAAAATGATTCTGAAATACTCGATAAATTATTTAGTGGCAACATTAGACATTGTGGTTCAAGTGATGACTTTTAAATAGCTTTCAATTGGGAAAATTTCCTTTGCAAGAGGATGTGTCATCTTGCAATTCACACTACTGTGTGACAAGTTTTTTCAATCACAAATGTTGTCAAGTCAAACTAATATGTCTGTTATATAGAGCAAAAATACACATTTGTTAGATGGAAACTATATCAGGTATGCTACTGTATATCCCTACTGCAATTTTTTAAATTTAAAAGCATGCCAATTAATTAGTTTATTATTTAAAATCAGTTAAAAACTCAGGACATTTAAGAATTTTGGCAACTGTGTCAGTCTTTTTTTTGTCCCAAATGATCATAGAAATGGAATAAACCTTATGTTTAGTCTTTCTGTCATTAACATTCATTGAAATTTTGTTTATAAACACTATTTGAGGAAATTAGGTTTTAATTTAGTGTCTCTCTAATTGTTTTGATTACATAAACTACAGACAGGTCAGGGGAACAGTATATGTAGCTCATCAGTGTGACTACTGTGACAACTGAGGTAGTACCCAGTCACCCTTACACTCTTTAAAACTAATTTGCATGAAGCAATTCAATTTGCTTCAATGAATGACTGCTATTAATGTGCCAAGAATTCTGATTTGTAGGTTTTTCATTCAACTCTTGCTGCTTTTTAAAGGTTCTGCAGAAAATTGCTTTTGGGGCTCTTGGGCATGAATAGCACTTTATAGCACTGCTGCCTTGTCAGTACTGGTTAAATGATTCAGCATTAGGGAAGGAAGTGACACAGAAGGACAGGGGAAAACAGGCCAATACACCTATCTGCAGAGACATGAGAATTGTGTTTGCCCTCCCTTTAGACTACAGACTACCCCAAAACCCAGGAGAAATAATATGCAGACAATGGAAATGAAAGTCAGATTAATCCCACTTGGCACTATAAACAATAACAGAAACTGGTGAGTTTTTTTGTTAGTACCACAGGCATTAGTTAAGTGTGTGCTTCCAGATAATAAAGTGCTTGATTTCCTCTAAAGGTCGTTGGCTTTGGCATAATCATAACAGTTCCAAGTTAAATTAACTATGAACACTTCCATTCTAAACCAATATATTGGGTTTGTGTGGCCAGGTTTTGGTAGTGAAGGCGCTACAGAGGTAGCTTCTGTGAGAAGCTGCCAGAAGCTTTCTCCATGTCCTGCAGAGCCAATGTCAGGCGGCTCCAAGACAGCTGTGCCACTGGCCAAGGCTGGGCCAATTAGAAATTATGGTAACGCCTCTGTGATAACATATTTAAGAAGAAAAAAAAAGTATCGTTATTACATCGCAGATGTAATTGTGGCCAGAGAAGAGCAGGGTGAGAACACTTGAGAGGAACAATTCTGTAGAAACCAAGGTCAACAGAGAAGGAGGGGGAGGAGGTGCTCCAGGCACCAGAGCTGAGATTCCTCTGCACCCTGTGGTGAAGGCAATGTTGAGTCAGGCTGTCCCCTGGCCCACGGAGATCCACGGGGATGCAGAGATCCACCTGCAGCCCCTGAAGGAGACCCACACCAGAGGTGGTGGATGCCAGAGAGGAGGCTGTGAATCTATGGGAGGCCCTTGCTGGAGCAGGCTCCTGGCAGGGACCTGCAGACCCATGGAGAGAGGTGCCCATGCTGGAGCAGGTTTCCCAGTAGGATTTGTGACCAATGGGGAACCCACACTGGAGCAACCCAT
The DNA here is from genome assembly GCA_013397725.1 of Rhagologus leucostigma. Classification (NCBI taxonomy): domain Eukaryota; kingdom Metazoa; phylum Chordata; class Aves; order Passeriformes; genus Rhagologus; species Rhagologus leucostigma. The sequence continues at coordinate 948,906 of VZTD01003697.1, read as the reverse complement.
CCTTGAAGGACTGCGTCCCATGGAAGAGTGACCCACATTGCAGCAGTTTCAGGAGGACTGCTACCTGTGGGATGGTGTCATGTTGGAGAAGTTCATGGAAAACTGTCTCCCATGAGAGGGACCCCACACTGGAGCAGGGGAAGGACTCCTTTCCCTGAGCAGAGGCAGAAACAACCTGTGATGACTGTCACTCCATTCCCTGTCTCCTGTGCTGCTGGGGGGAAGAGGTGGAGCTGGGAAGGAGGAAAGGGTGGGGGGAATGTGTTCTTAGGGTCTTATTTTACGTCTCATTATCCTGCTCTGATTGTGTTAGTAATAAATTCAATCAGTTTCTCTAATTCTAGCCTGTTTTGCCCATCACGGTATTTGGTGAGCGATCTCTCCCAGTCCTTATCTCAAATCATGAACCCTTTGTTATATTTTCTCTCCTCTGTACAGTTGCAGAGGGGAGTGATAGAGCAGCTTTGGTGGGTGCCTGGAATCCAGCTAGGGTCAGCCCATTATAACCAAATTTTCATGAGGTTTTTCTCTTGAATGATATAGAGTAACACAGCATACTAGATTCATCGTGTCCCATTATTTCAATTATTTTGGATTTTTTCCACTTTATGTTTATTTTAGACATAGACTTAGTGTGCATTATATATAGCCATTATGCTTTATTATGCATATATTAATTCATATACAGAAGTAGTTTAAGATTTTCATTCTATTCAGTATACATATTTTCTTTGAGGGAATTTTTTAATTTAATTATATTTTGAAAACTTAGATTTAATGGAATAGCTGTCGAGAAGACTGAGATGAAAGGAGGATTAGCTAAGTTGGTAGTGCATGGTGCCAGTAACCACAAGGTCATGGGTTTGATCCCTTTACAGGCCATTCTTTTCAGAGTTGGACACGTTGAACCTTGTGGATCCCTTCCAAGTAAGAATATTTTGTGAAAGGGTAATGATTATATAGTTGTTACTGCTTGATAGTCCAGATGGTACTATTAATTATTATTAATCATCTATATAGTACTATGAACATAAGTGCCATTGTATGAAACATGAATTCAATGTGCTGTGGAGTTCGTAATAACACGCCATACAAAAGAAACAAAGACAAAGCATGGGACGCATGGGAAACTGCAGAGAGAGAATAGTGGTAAGTAATACAGGGAAGATTGCCTAGAATAAACGAGTTCTCCAAAAGGGTTTGAAGGAAGAGATAAAGGCATATGGTCTGTTCACAGGGCTGCCAGAGACCTCTTGGGTCAGCTCCCTGCAGACAAATCAAATTGAAATGACTTTCATAATCCCTCCACGTTCTATCTCTAAAGCATTTGAGGGTGAATTGCTCTCAGTACTTGTGCCCACAAGACTGGCCCAGAACTGTGCTCTGAGAGTTAGAACCTGTCTTCTCATTCCATTTTCAACTTACTCATAGCCAGTTGATAGTCACCTGTTCCCATGCCAGTCTGATTTTTTATCTTAAAAAGCAGTTCTCTCTCACATGCTTGGCACCATGGCATACTCATACCGTAATATCTTCTCTCATGTTTCATTTTTGCTGCATTAATCTCTTATCCTGAGATTAATGTTCTTCATCTCCCTAAACAAACTGACACCTTCAGATATGATTTCAGTTCATTTTTCCTTAGTATGTTGACCAAAATGGAATATGATACTAGATTTGAAATCTCATCAGGGCCTTTAAAATGGCATAGAGTCTTCACTCTGTCAATTCATCTCCTGGGAAAACCTCTCCAGATACACTAGAATCACCACTGAATTTTCCTAATCATTTCTCTGTGATAGGAGGTAGCCATTCTGTAATCCTGTCATTAGCTAGTACCACTAGTCATTTCACAGAGAAAGTATCTCATAGAAAAAATTATTTTTGTTATCCAAAGCATTAGGCTGATTCAGCAAGTGGACAAAATCAGCCTACAAGAATGCTGTCAGACGCCAGAGATATATAGACCCAAAAAAACCCTGAGATGTGCATGATTCCTTAATATAATAAGCATAACTGCAAGCAGATGGATGATTCTGTTACTTCATCCAAAAGCATCATCATCTGAAGGTGGTAGGAACCAGGGCTAAACAGAAGAATCGTTATACGCAATTTTCTTTTAGCATGATAACATATTGACCTGTTTTTTCTGACTTCTTGATGTTGAGATTTTGTTGTTTGCTAGAGTCCAGACACTGCTTTTACCAACATGAATACTCCCTTTCCATCGCAGGACTCCCTTCCTACCCTCGTTCTCAAGGAAATTTTTTTCCTCCATGAGTTCTGCATCTCTTCTTTACAAAAGGAATGTTCCTATTCCTTAAAGAAAGAGGCTCTCACATCCTCTATTCAGTTCACTTCAGTAACTAGTTTACCTCAACGCATCTAATCATCTCTGCCTAATATTGAATCTTAGTTACAGGCATTCTCCTCTGAGACTTGCATTTGTTTTGCACTCAAATCCTAATCTCATTGTAGATGCTTTTAGAACTCACAGCTTTGCCACAGTAAAACTCCTATTAGAGTTTTACACTGGTTTTTGCAGTGTTGGTTTCTTAGACTTTGAGCCTGTTACCTCAGTCATCTCCACTGTCTCATTTGAGGGTAGCAATTAACTGCTTTCTGCACTCCGTCACACACTGATCTGTTCTGTGATACTCACAGCACAGGATCCCTAGCATTCTCTTGTAAGCTGTGAACTACAGCCACACTACCCTTACTAAACACAGCTAAGTCCTTGGGTCTCACCCTTACAATGGACAACACAGAGATTGGACACAGAGAGCAATGGAGCATAGAAAACTCATCACAGTTCCATGTGCATTCATCAAGCTGTCATTGACATCGTCACCTACAAGAAATAAAGAAATGAAACAAGATATACTAGGAGGAAAAATTCTGCGTGGCTATATTAGACATATCTAGGGAAACATCTAGAGATATTAAATTTGAGACAATTTGGTGCTCTCACAGAGAATTTGGTTATTTCACATTAAAGTAAAATTTAAATTGTCATAAGAAATAAAATTATATAGAATATGTCTGTTCATGACTATCAGTGATCTCTATTTTACCACATTGTTTGGGATGTCATTACATATATACTTAAGAGCTTCTTACACATGTGAATATGGAATTCCTCCATAAATAAACTTTTAACCCTCTAATGAGATCTTGATTTGGACAGAGTATTGCAGGAGTTTATTCCAATCAACTCAGAGTTGTAAGCGTTCTTTATACACCTGCATCTCTGGTGTGTCAGATCATTTCTTCAACATTAATGAACTAACCGTTTTTTAAGGCCAAGTGACTTAACTGCAAAGCCTTCCATAAATCATGTGGGATTATGGAAAGCTCTCTCAAGTCTTTGATCACAATTCAAACTAAATGGGTCATTTAAAAAGTATTAAAACATCAGTTAATTTACAGGTTTGACTTTCGCTTTCTTGTTTTGGTTAAGGTCAAACACAGAAGCATTGAGTTACTGAAAGTATTTATGGTGATTTATTCACCATTTGATGAAATAAGTTCCTGACACACTACTACATGTCTACTGACATGACATATATTACACTGTTCAGTGTTTCCTATTAGAAATAAGTTCATGATTGCGCATATTGTTACTAATTTTAAGGGTTAACCTATGCCATTAGATTTATCTGTGACTTGAACTGTGCCAGCCAAGGCTTTCAGAGATTTCTAATACCACCCTTTGAGATTTACGTAGTAGAATGAGCTGAATTTCAGCTTTGCAAACAGAACAGTACTAAATATTTACTAAAAAACACCTGGCTTTCTTTTAAAAGTTTGATATGTATATGCAAGAGTATTTCTTTTCCTTAGCAAGCATAAATGTACAAGTATATATATGTGTGTGTGTGTGTACAGTACACACCAACTTTCATATCTAGATCATACTGCCACCACTCTAGACAGGGGAGAAATTCAATAAGGTTTCCCTTCAAAAAGGATTGTTCTAGGGAATCTGCTCACTAAAGAATGCCTTAGTTTATCAGTTCTTGATTATCATTAAGGAAGGAGATTTATTCTTCGAGGGGATTTGGGAAGAAGACAAGATGATGCTTCAGGCTGCTGTGTACAGAAATTTTGTTGCCTGGTTTTCCTTTGTTTTTTTATTTTACCTTGTCATGGGAACTTTAGTGAGTATCTTGTGTTTGATCCCTTCTAAGACAAGCAGTGGCCCAGATATTTGCCAACTTCTAAAATTTTTGTGTGTTTTAGCATTTGTGAAAATGTTAGTGACAGTTTCCTGGGTAGTTTGCCATGAAAGAGAAAAATCATAGACAATACAGTTAAAACACCACTAACAATGACCTATGAGCTTGGTCCTTATGTCTGAGAGCTTTCCTGGTCTAGCAGCTAGTGACCTGTGTTTTCTATAAAAAAACAGAGGAAATGCTGCTGTTGTGAATATCATGTCTGTGACTGAAGTTCAGTAAAATCTTTTTCACATCAGCTTGTATTTTCTTTCTCTTTGTTTTGAAGTACATGATTACATTTGGGTATGTACAAATAGCCATGCAGTTTTAAAATCTTATAAGATATGTTTGCTCTCTCAATAAAGGAAAAAAAACATTCCTTAAACTTCTTGTTGCTATGTGACAAAAACAGGACTGACTATTTTTATCATGATGTTAAAAAATGGTGTTGTGGCATTAAAACGGCTTGTGTATAGTCATCAGGTAGTGATTACCACGTGTGAAAAAGCAATTTTATTTTGTAGAAAATATAGTCAGTGTATTACATCACACTTTGTTTTCATTTCTCAAGTACGTCGTTGCAACTAGCTTCCAACTTGAAGCTCAGTAGGAATTTTGTGTACCTCAAAAAAGTGATGACCTTGCACTGTTCAACACCAACTTATCAGGATGCAGCTATCCAGATGAACTGGAAATTTCTGTCTGGAGACATGTTCAGGAGTTGTCAGACAAAATATATTGCCATTACAAAAAACTGACATCAGTATGACTTTGTAACTCAAAACCACATCCACAGTCCATGAACTTCACACCAGGCAAGGTGCTAAATGATCATAATAAAAAAGTAATTACTCCTAGAAATGCTGTGCTGCTATACATTTTTATAGTAGTATTTTAAGGAAAAAAAAAATAGTCTCTTTTATACAGTGTAAAAATTACTCTCTAAAATTTATAGTTGTTTTATCATCAGTACTTAAACATGAAACAAATGAATATTTTTTATCTCTGTAGAAATAGAAAACTGTGGTTTTCTCTGTTTACTCTTTCCTCACCATCATTTTTTATGTAAGAGCTGCCATATTTGAATCAAGCTCTGTAATAGAAAGGCTTTACATTTGACGTAAAATTGCTTTTCCTCTATTTTGCAGGCTTTTTTCTTGTTTTGTTTTGAGAAAAGGACAGAGCAGGTTAGAGCTCAGCTGTCATGAAACAACTCATCATTGTAACTTTTAAAAAACCATCTTTGGTTGTTATCAAAATAGTACAGGTAAAATTTTGCATTACAGCACAGCGTTCTTAATACATTCACAGACATAATAATTCAGCAAGGTCCGAAGGGTATAAGGACTTGGCTTTGGAGCCAGCTGGTGTTGTCTCTGTCAGACAAAGGGGAAGCTTCTAGCAGCTTCTCACAGAAGCCACCCCTGTAGCCCCCAGTACAGGAAACACCATATTATTCAGAGTATTTAACAACTCTAGCACCAGCTGGGAACCTTGGGTATCTACAATATCAAATTTGACCTATAAGTAGAAAAAATCACACTCACTACTGTAAAATGTCATGCTGAATTTCAGGCCCTTACATTTAACTTAAAATATTTCACTTTCTCAAATTTCCTCCACCCTAAATGTATTTTTTAAATTTTTATGTAGGAACTTGCTAAAGGAGGAAAGTGTCAGAGATGGAACTGTGAGACAAATTAGCAGGTTCTATAATTCACTGACCTAAAGACATTTTTTATTTTTGATCATATACTTGCATGTTGATGAGGTTCCTTGACATTATGCCCTAAATATGGGAATTCAGCTTTTATAGGTTAAATTTCTGACTTTTCTGTAGGCTTTGTGTGCAGATACTAAATATTGAAGATATCGACATAGGAATCTAAAATAAAACTAACATTTTATGCTTCTTCCTACTTACTATTAGCTGTGACTTTATTTTTCAGTAAAGGAATGTGTTGATTAAAAATTCCCATCTCTAAATATTTTCTTCTAAAGGAGATGCCTATTTTGAATTACATCCTCGTATTATCCGTCACTTACACATTGCTGTAAAACTAATATATTAACAATTAGTTTATTAATAAATAAAAATAAATCAGTAGAACAACCCAAGCAAGAATCCTTTGCACCACAGCCCTTCCAAGGAACACTGGAGAGAGACCCAAGAATTTTTGACAAGAGTGTGTTACAGGCTGCTTGATCCCTCAAGTCAAGCAAAAAAAATGAGCTATTTCAAAGGCAAATTTTTTCACCTCCATTTGGAACAACACCTATTGATATGCAGGGGTGCAGACTGGTTCATGATAGCACATTAAAATGCCCATGAAACTGTTCTGTGGAGAGGTCCATGTTTGATGGCCATGAGCCAGCACAGGCTCTCAGTAGTGCAGCTACATGAGATAAGCCACAGCCAATAAGCTCTCCTCAGAACAGTGTGTTCCTCATTCACTAAGACATCTTCCGAAGAAGAACAGGTCTTTCTCAATCCTTCCAGTAGCTGTATGTGTTTGAATTTAGTTTTGGTGGTGTTTTTTTTTTTTACTTTTGAAATTCCCTCTCACAATAATGTCATTACTGATGCAATTTCCAAGTAGGCAAGAAAAGAAAATATTCCTTCCCTAAAAATTAATTATTGCTTAGCTGATGTCAGTGGTATCACTTCATTGATTCAAAGAAACTGCATCAGTTTACAACAGTAATGCTCTACCTGGTATGGTCAGCCACTTCCATCCATTTCATTTCTACTTTGTCTGCATGCTTTTAATTGCAACTAATAAATGTGTCTTCCTTATTTCTCCAGGTAGTTCAAAATTTAAAATTCACTGGTCCCAGAGCCTTTCTTTTAACTACAGCTAGGCTATATTCCTCTTTATTTTAAACCTATGCTTTTCAGTGCAATCATGATAATTCTTAAACTTAAATTTATGCTCTTTATATCACAGTGTTTTGTGTTGTTTTTTGGTTTAATCTGAACTAGAGACACCAAAAATAGTTTTCAGCCAATGAAAAAATACTTTTGTTGGCATCCCTTGTGTTGAATCATTTAATAAAAATGAAATTTTTAATATAATCTTGTGACAATTATTCTCATATTTCTCTTGTGTTCCTGTGAGAGCTTGCAGAAACCAGACCTTGTATAGTTTGTAACATTATTTGGAGTGGACAATGGCTAACATCTGCATTTTTACCTCATTTCCACTGAGAAATATCTTCAATCCCTCAGAAACAGATTGTAGATCATTAATCATAAAACTGACTCTTCAGCAAAGCCATGCACTTTCAAAGTCAAGCTGCTAAAATGTTTTCTCAGACAATATGATTCCTGGCTAACTTGTCTGAGTAATAATTATGCTAATTTCATTGCTGCTTCTCCTCCAAAAGTCTTCAAAGTCTCCCTCCATGAGCCCCACGGAGGCAGTCTGGACCTCTTTCTGATAGGTACCAAAGAACAAAGCCCTACTGCCTAATTTCTTGTGGGACACAACCAGAACATTTGAAGTCATTAGTTTTCTAGATATAAATTTGTTATAAAGGGACCTTATCAAATCAAGGGACACCATGCTATCTAAAAATCCAGTGAATTTTAGTGTAGTCTGAGCTTTCCCCAAATATACTCCTATCCCCCTAAAGACCAATGTTGGGTACAGCCTACTTCCCTAAACAGTATAAGATTTCCATTCCCACCATCTCTTGAAAACTAAAGCAGCTGGCAATACAATTAGAAAGATGAAACTCATTATATGCGATGGCAAAGCTGGACAGATTTAGCAAATCAACACTATTTCAACTTATTTTCAGTACAACAGTCCTACATCTGTTCATTGCTTCTGCAAAGAAAAAAATGAATATGTTTCTTGAATGCTCTTCTCTAAAGAGATCCATACTGCTCAGACCACACTTCTGTTTGGAGTAGTTTTCCATCAAATCAATTCCATCTTCATCGTTAGTGATTTTCTTGTTGCATCTTCAGATCTAATTAAGCCAATCATGCCTTTTCAATTAACTACAATTACTTTAATTAGATGAATAACAACAAGAAAAAAAGGAAAACAACTTCTAAAGTTAATCAAATTAGTGTATCCTTATTTACAGACTGCAATCAAGTCTGTAGATTTCAGTCCAGTTTCCAACTTCAGCACAAACCGACCTCAAGGAATGGTGGCAATACACAGTCAGCTCTGTTTGGAGAGGGAAATCATGCAGGTTTAATGTAACTTAGAGGTGAAACGGTATTCCCTGGCAGTTAGATGTAAGGCAAACAACTTTCCCTATAACCAGTAGCAAGAGCCTAAACCCAAAATTGTTTCCTGTTAGCTACTTATATGTCAATTTGGAGGAAAAGGAAGCAGAGTTTATGACTTTTTTTAAGGGCCATCAATTTCTATGCTATATTTTAAATGCAACTGGAGTTATTAAAGCCTGAGTCTTTATCACTGTCTTGGAGCGCTAGTGGTTCTTGTGAACAAACTCTGCAATCACTCCCTGTGAGCAGATTTACTTTGAAGGGTGGTTCTGGAGTGCATGTCCTGGATTCCTTTTCAGTACGCTCTAAACTGGAATCCTGAAATACACTAAATACTTTAAAACTTCTGATGGAAACATAAGTATTCAAAATAAAAAATTATGGCCTTTGGACGGCTTCGAGAGACAAGGTGTGCTGATTTTGTCTGGGATAGACTTAATTTTCTTCACAGTAGCTGGTATGGAGCAGTGCTTTGGATTTGTGCTGGAAACAGTGTTGATAACCACAAGGATGTTTCAGCTGTTGCTGAGCAGAGCTTACCCGGAGTCAAGGCCTTTTCTGCTTCTCACCCCACCCCAGCAGTGAGCAGGCTGGGGGTGCATGAGGAGTTATGAGGGGACACAGCAAGGACAGCTGACTCCAGCTGACCACAGGGACATCCCAGACCATGTGGTGTCATGCTCACGATATAGATCTCGGGGAAGGAGGAGTGGGATGTTTGGAGTGATTGTGTTTTTCTTCCCCACTCACCATTACCTGTGATGCAGCCCTGCTCTCCTGGGGGTGGCTGAACACCTGCCTGCCCATGGGAAGTGGTGAATTAATTCCTTTTTTTTGCTTTGCTTGCATGCACAGCTTTTGCTCTGCCTGTTAAACTGTCTTTATCTCAACCCAGAAGTTTTCTCACTTTTACCTTTCCAATTCTCTCCTCCATCCCACCAAGATGGGCGGAAAGAGGCTGGGGGGAGTGACTGAGCGGCAGTGTGGAGCTGAGCTGCTGATTTGGCTTAAACCATGGTATAAGGTGACAAAAAATGAGGCACGCATGCAGTGAGGATGTCAGTTCATGAGGCCAATCCAAGTCTAAGTGGAACGCAACACCCAAATCAAATATGAAGCAAATGTAAGAGGTGGTCTTCAGCACCAACAAATTCATTATATATATCCAGTGAACTGCACTGGATCACTAGATAGTGGAGACATACTCCAAATTTTGCAGTATTTGGATTGATGAATTGGTCATGGGATTGTCTCTTTCTTACAATAAGCCAAATAAAGAATGGGTAGCAACATGATATTTAATCCAAATTAATAGACTAATAAATATAATATATTGCTATGACAATGTTGACACATACTGATATTTGTGCCAACTTCTTTTGACGAAGCGTTTGTCATGTATAGCCTTTGTTTTCTTTCTTCCCTGGAGAACACATTTTCCTTTGCCAGCAAAGAAGCTGTCTGAAGTCAAATGCAAGCAGTGTTCCCCCACATCTTTTTGCCTTGGATCATATCCTCACAGCATGTTCTATTAGCCAGTATTAGGCAGTTTTTATAACACAGCTGATAGGAAAGTAAAGCTGCAGAATTTTCAAGAGATTAATTTGTTGCGGTTGAGATTAAAAAAAATTAGTGTCATACTACCACTGATTCAACTAGGATGCTGCAAATGTGTAATTTCCCTCCATCAAACATAATTCTTGACAAAACAATTCGTGCAAGATTGAAAATCTGTGGATGCTTTTATGAACACTAATAAGTGGTGAGAAATCCCATGAAAAATGCATTCTGTATTCCTGAAATACTTCCTTCTTTCATGTGTGTAGAGAAGTTTTGCCTGCCTTTCATTTTAGACATTTATAGCTCACTACCAATTCAGAGAAATTTATAGACTAATACCAAGTACCAATTTTTTTAATAACTCAAATTACATAAATTTGTGTTCAGAAATTTCTTCCATATTAGTGCATGCTTTACTTGTAGTAGTTTCTTGCAGCATGGGAGGAGGAGGATGAAAAGCAGTCTGTAGCCAGATCTGAAACAATTCGAACAATTTAAAAAATCCTTTTTGTGACATTCCTAGACATAGCTTATTGGAACTACTTTTATGCACTTACAATTCACTAAAGGAAAAAAAGGGAGAAACTTTATTAACTTTCAGCCACTTTCTATTTTTCTATGTAGATGTGACTCCTTTAAAGAAGGGCTAGGAACCAATTTAGCAACTAGCATTCCTACAAGATAAATATAGGTGAAAAGAAGGTCTGTGGAAAAAAAATGAAAAATTGATTTAGATACTTGTATTCTAGTTAAGGGAAGGAAAAAGTTTTTCTGGTACTTTCTGAACTACAAGGGTGAATTCTAAAAAACAATGTATTTTTCAAATGTTGTTGTTAGTTTTTCCTCAGCTCATATTATTCTGTTAAACATGAAGAATTAATAGCACTAGCTAAAATCACTGTGAAATTTATGCCCAAATCTCTGCCATCAGCATTCAACACTGAATTATTCTTCATGATTATTTTAGTTCTTGGCTTCATCTGAGCAAGGATGAGTAAATTCTGCCAAATTTTGTGTTTATATCAGATGAAAGGCAGATGTTCTTGGGAAAATAAGTTGAGACTTCAAGATTTATTTCAATGAAGAATTAATTTCATTCTCATTGTTTCCCCAAAGCAACGGTTGACTGCAACAGTCCAATCTGTGTTTCCCCTTCAATTTTACAAAATATGACTCTTCACAGTGATACTTTAATATAGGAGCGCAAAGTTTATCTCAGTGATGACTCATGCCATCAAAAACTGACTAAAGAAATTTGGACTAAGATAAGTATCATGTTTTTCTGACAGCTTATCACAGAGCTGTAGAAGTGAACTTGCTTTTCCAAGTTTCTTTACAGCCTCTGCAAAAAGGGAATGTATTACATTAGTTTGGTTGTTTAGTTTTATCCAAATACACTGCTTCTGTTACTCCATGGTTTTGCTGCATTTTTGGAAATTGTTTTAAATGTACTGGAGGAGTTCAGATTCAAACTTTCTTTCCTGTTAGCAAAAATAGTAAATCCCCTGACCTATGAATATTACTTCCATAGCATCTACTCAAATTTGCAGTATATCAGGCACCATAAATAAATACTCGCTCCCCAAGTGCCCAATCAGTCCAATCTGATTCCAAAAGCAGACGTCAAAAAACCTTCATTTTTTTTTGCCTGCCAGTGTAGAGGAACTGACGTCATGAGGCAAGGATTCAAGCAAAACAAGAGAAAAATAGTTAAAGAAGCCCAAGGCCATGAAAAAGTGCTATTATTATTATCACTATTATTATTATCATATTAGCTATTATGAAGCTGTATTAGCTATCATATAACTATTATTATACTACACTTTGTGTAGTCTTACATTTCCACATTCATTTAAGGTGACAGGAACAGACAGATCAAGAAAGAGGGAGGCACTATGGTTTCAGATTAGCTTATACAAAAATGCAAACACGCAAAGCTAATTTGCAGTGTGACTTCTCAGCAACACCACAGAAAGCTGAGGAGCATCTCCCTAATGTGTATGTGTGTGTATTGCTTTAAAAGGCAACAAAGCTTCTCAGATGCATAAAAGAATCTAAGCAGAAAGAATCAGTAACTCAGAGATTTGGCAGAATTAACTCTTTGAATCATAAAGCATTGAGTTATTGATCATTCAAAATTAATACTTTCCTTTCCACTCCTTCTTAGTTACATCTGAAACAAAGAAGCCCAGTAAGAAACTCAGTGAAATAAAAAGGGCCAATGAGATCACTAATTCTACTTTTTTTCTCAGTCAGACATGCTCTCCAAAAAAATGTCCCTGCCTCTAGGTAGGTTTAATAGTTATAAGATCTACATATTTCTTTTTCTCTTCTTTCCCTGTGTAGATGAAATGCATGGACTGTTTTCCTCCACGGACATGCACATCATAGTTTCCATGGCACTGTTTGTTTAAAGTATAAAATGCATTTGGCCACACTTCAAACAGCATGGCATGTGTATCATCTTTCAGCCATTCTAAAAATGAAGTGCATGGAGTCTGGTAATGGTGAGGATGCTTTCGTGTATCACTCATTCAGGTGAAAACTGAAAAGGTGAAATCAAGTGTAAAGCGATTAGAAAACGGTGCAGTGAGTAGCTGTAATCAGGCTGATAAAATGTCACACCTCAGAACTGGTTTTGGGTAATTTAGAGATCACAGAATGGCCCAGTGCAAGGCAGGCAGATAATAAACTAAAGCACTTTGACTAGTTTTGAGTGGTTTGCAATAGCTAAAGATTAGAAATAATTTTTTCATTGTATTCTCTTTTCTTTTGATTCCAATTTTTTTTTTCTCAGCATCTCATGTTTAATGCAGGCTGTGTGCCAAAACAATCTTAGAAAGTCTGCTATGCCAGATGTCACCCTTTTGCCCTTTTGCTCTGTCTGCAGATTTTATTTTAACAGCATTTGAAACTGAGTTAGTGAGCATATATTTTCCAGTAAAAAGAGGCATTATGAATAGCACTTTTTGTATCTCTGAATAACACCCACAAAGTGCAGTACATGTTATACATCAACTACATAAACTATGTATTTAAAAAAAAAAGGTTATTCTTAACTCTTAGCTATGTGGAGAGTACCTCCATGGTGTCATTCTTTCAAACACATATAACAGCTACAATGGAGGTTAATATTAGGGGTTAATAAAACCCCACAGAGATCGATTTTACAACATTAATTTGACCTGTGCTGGGAAAAGACTAGTTATTTTATTCTACATACTTCTTGCAAGTTTTTTTATCTTCTGGTATGCAAGAGGTCTATTCTATTATTTCCAAAGAAGAAAACTGTTCCTGCTTGAATTCTTTATGTAGCAATAGGATTAATTTTCTAAGCTTTCCTTCCTTAAAATGCGTATTTCTAGAAAGTAGAAATGTCTACTGCTTCTTAAATTACAGGCATGAATAAAAACCATTTTATTTTCATTAAAAGAAAACAAGACATATATAAACTCTAATTTTCACAGGCCTCCCCCATTCTTCAAGTACCAGGCAATAATCAAATAGTTAAATAATGTTTTCTTTCTTTGTAGAAGAGATAATTTTTTTAAAACTTGGATTTAACAAAACCTCTAAATATTACTCTGCGTCTGGTTACAGTGTATGGTCAGACTTCCTTGGTCTGACTACTGCAGATGACAGTTATGTGTTCTTACGAGGAAATGTGTTGGGTGTTTTTGTTGCTTCAGCTTTTTTACTCAATAAAGGTTGGGCAGAGGTTGACTGCTGTGGGTCACTCCTTCTTTAGGATCAACCATCCAACAAAACAAAATGAAACAAACAAATACCTAAAAAATTAAAACTAAAAAAGTGCCCCAAATTCAGCCGCCCCCCCCCAAAAAACACCCCACCCGAACAAACAAACAAGCAAACAAACAAAAAACCCTCAAAAAAAACCCAATGAAAATATCCACAGTCTGGTTTAGTAAGATGAAGTAACTGTAATTTAAATAAAACATGTTGTTCATACACACAAATTGAGGAATAAGAAGCTGGAGAAGAGCTCTTTGAAAACATGTCTGGGGATTCTGGTTGAACAAGAGTCCAGCAGTGTGCCCTGGCACCCAGAAGGGCATCAGGCATAGTATCACTGGCTGGTTGAGAGATGTGGTTGTTCCACTCAAATCTATGCAGGTGCAACCTTACCTCAAATACTGTGTGCAGTTTTGGGAACTTCAATATAAGAAGGACATAAAATTATAAGTGTATCCAGAGGAGGATTACCAAGATTGTGAAAGGCCTTGAGGGCAAGGCTTATAAGGATCTTCTGAGGTCACTTGATTTGTTCAGCCTGGAGAAGAGTCTGAGGGAAGACCTCATCACTATCTCCAGCCTCCTCAACGTGGGCAGTAGAGGGGCAGGCACAGATCTCTTCTCTCTGGTGACCAGTGACAGGACTCAAGGAAATGGAATGAAGCTGCATCAGTTGAGTTTCAGGCTGGACATTCGGAAAAGTTTCCTAACTGAGAGGGTGTTTGGGCATAGGACAGGGTCCCCAGGGAAGTGGTCATGGCAGCAAGCCTGCCAGAGTTCAAGAAGCATCTGGACGATGCTTTTATTCATATAAATAGCTTTAGGTTCAGCTTTAGGTCATCCTAGAAGGAGTAGGGAGTTGGACTCAACAATCCTCATGGGACTCGAGATCTCTATGGTTTTATGAAAATACTGTAACACTCAGATAAATTAAAGTCCCTGAACTGAAACTATGATATTCTCACCAGGTCATGGAAACAGTGCTCTGATTTAGCTGCCAATATATTTATGTAAAGTAAAAAGACTTGTTATTAATGAAATTATCTGTAAAACAACCTCATTTCTACACCCACTTACGATACAAGTAAAGTAAGTAAATGTGTAGAACTATTCACTTAAGTAAAATTCTCTGCCTCATCTTGAAATTGTTCAAAAATGTCTGTGATAAGATTTTGAAAGTTTTCAATGAACTCTGATTTAAATATAGATGTGATAATTAGCTCTTGGAATCTTTTTTCTGAATTATGCAAAGCAGTTTAACAGAGCAACAAGTTGCTGAAAATATTTTTTGAAAGGTCAAATCACTTCTGTGTCTGCTTCGTCTTTCTTTTTGTAAGTATACTCTAAAAAATGAAAGACATTAGAACGCTATTTACCTTTCTAAGAATAAATGTCAAAGTCATATCTAATGAAAGAACACTAAAATTTTTACTGAAGGCCAGCTGCCAAAATGGAAATTAACACCTACAAAGAAATATTAGACAATTCCCCATAACAGTAACAAGACAAATGTGAACTTAAAGATTGATGTCACATAGAATGTTCATTAATATAAGCTGATATAAGTTAATGGTAAGGCTGAGAATTTTGGTTTTGATCTTCATGAAAAATTGTCCCTTAGACTTCTACTGTTATTAATTTATTTTAATACTTTGCTAGGCTTTAACACCAGTACTTTGTTTTCTGTAAACCTGTCATATACTAGTCATCTAATGCTGGCCAGCTGCCAGAATGCAAATTAACACCTACAAAGATACATTGGACAATTTCTCCTTCCCTTGTAATTTTGCATTATCACTACTGAACATAGTTGAATATTCATCTGTCCATTAAAATTCAGGTCATTATTCTTAAAAAAAAGATTGGTTTTGACATAGATTTTCCCACACCATCTTCTCCTTCAGGATTTTTCTCTGCATCAGCTCTAAGTGAAAACATATTCTTATGTCAGTTTAAGAATTAATACTTTCACACATGTATAAAAATCTTATCCTCTTACAAATTCAGTAACAGATTAACAAACACTACACTTCAGCTATCATTAGAAAGAAATAAATCTGAACCCAATAATCTTTATTGAAAAATGCAGCCATTTCCAAAGTTTAGACTTTTTCTAGCAGGATAATTTAAAAATAATATCTCGGGTTTACAGCCACAGAAGTTTATTTTGGGGGGTTTTGTATGTAGTAACAGGTAGTGAAGGAGGCAAACTTCAAAATGCTATCAAATTTCATGGTTCCAGTGTGTTATTGTGTGACATGGTCTACTGCAGAGTAGAAGATGGTTCCCACTGATAACAAAACCTCTCAATTCAGTACATTACTGTATTATCAGAAAGCTATCAAAGAGGAAAAAAAGTGAAGGTTGACATTCAACTGCAATTTAGCAGAGATAAAACTATGTGAGGTCATGCAGCTGACAATTTCACATATTATTGAAATGTGTCTGAAAACAAATTCAGTGATTTCATAGAATAATTTAAATTGTTTTAAAACTTTTTTTTTTTAAGTTCTCTAACATTTAACTTCATGCATAAAACTACCCAAATTTTTTTTCTTACAATATGTAAATCTAGGGGGTTGAGGGTTTCGTGGCTTTTTTTTTGGTTTTTTGTTTGGTTTTTTTGTTTGTTTGGTATTGGAGGGTTTTGTGGTTTTTTTTTTCCTTTTTTGTTGTTTTAAAGCACCTGTGATATGAAATTCTTGGTAACAGGGAATATTACACTAAACTTCCAAATACAGAGTCGTATCCTCCTAAAGCCTAATTTATATAATTTTAAATTTACTATCAGTCTCAGCCAATAATCAAGAATTTGTTGGTCAGTTAGAAGATTCTTCTATCCAGTTCACACAAAAGAAAATCTGAATATTTCCATCCTTTTTTGCCTTTTTTTTTTTTAAGGGTGGTGGGAATGGTGCAGTGATGCTACGTATTTTCTGTTCATTATTTTCATTACTAAGAAGCTTAATTCTCAATAATTATTTTAGACTCCTAAAGTCCAGATGCATTTCAAGGAAGCAGGTGTCAGAAGTTGGCTCACCTGAGACTCGTTTTCGAGAACGTACTCTTATTTTAACCTGCCAAAATAAAGGTGCATTATTACACCGTTCTTTATTTCTCATTATGCTATCATCTTTGTTTATAGCACTAAAAATATTGTTCCAATTTTGGCAAACCATAGCTGCAGTTTAATTAATCTTTTGCCTCCCCTGTCATAAGATACAAATAGAAATAACAGCTAAAATTAAGGAAGTTTCATTATACTGTGTTGGGTATTTTTAACCAAGGCTACAGATGCAGCATTTAGGCTGAAGATTGCCAGAGATCCACCTTCAGTATATGAGTTTTTTAGACTTAATCTGTATGAGTTATGGTACAGTGCCACAAAAGCAATCTAAATTAAAATGTAAACCATCACTACATTGACTGACTGGCAGTCTACAAGTATGATTATCTCCCTACATAAGAAAAAATTCTAAACTTTGAACAATTCTAGGAAAACATTAGCACTGTGAAACAGCATTCAAAGCCAATTGCAATTCTTTTGCATTCAGAGACATGATTTGTTCTGTATATCCTTTTGTTTTTCCTTATGGCTTTCTTTTACTTTTTTTCTTTTTTCATTTTCTTTATAGCAAGAACTGGTAAAATGTCAGGCATCTGATTGGACAGTAAATACAAATACTAAGATATCTCTTTTAGAGTATATATTGAAGCTGGGTTTAATCATATTTCATAAAATTCTTTCAGATGCAATGACTAGCAGGTTCCTAAAAATGGAAGTTCTCCATTCGTTAAGTTCAAAAAATCTACCAAAGTCTTAATTTTTAATCAATACTCTCAAAATACATGTTTATTTGCATAAAACTGTGCAACAAAACAAAAGGTGGCTCAGATAACAACCTTGCATTTGTTATTTATGTCATTAATGATGAAATCATGCTATGGAAAGTTATAATCACATCATCTATTTTTGGCATCAGTGGTAGTCTCAGACTCCCTGCCCAATTTTTTAGATACTTATTCTTCCATTTGAAAATTCCCACAGAACTTTTAGGCTCAAAAGTGAACTTTACATCATTATCTCTACAGCACTTCCCTGTTAACACTTGTCTTCTGTCTAACCTTATGCAGTATTCAAAAGTGCCTCATTTATTCACATTACCTCCTGGCAGAAACCACTAGAAAATATAGCTGGAAAGGTGGAGTTGGCAATGGTGCTTATGATGTTCCAGCCTCATTTAATCCATGAATGAATTTAAGGGTTATAACATTAATCATGCATGTCTCCAAATCACCCCTGTCAAAAGGAGTTTGAACTCCCACTCCAAGAAATGGTCTCATCAGCAGCTGGGTGACCTGCACTAGTGGGACTCTGTCTGTCATTCCTGCTGTTGGTGATTCACCTTACAAGGAGGATACATCAAAAGGCAAGAAGACCTCGTGAAAAGGTTATTTCATATGCTGGTGGTAATAGTCTTGCTGTGAAGAGAAAATGTAAGTCAAAGTCATTGCTTTGGTGAATATGGTGTATGTAACTCCAAAATGCCAGCTGGCTGCATACTCCTATGTGCTAAAAGTCATAATTTTCCTTGTCACTTCCAACCTGTTAACTCCTCACAACATGACAGTCGTTGAGGATTTTCTACACTAACTGTACACCTAAAGACCTAATTTTTCTGTGCTCACTGTAACGGAAACCAAATTCTTAACACCCACAATTTGGAAGGAGGCCTAGCAACCATATTTAGCATTATGAATGTCAACATTGAGGACTTAATCTCCACTTAGTGAGTCAGTCCTAAGGAGATTAGTAAGGCAAATTCAGGGCCAAGATGCATCATAGCAGACCCAGACGACACTGTCTCTTTACATCTTTGATAACGGCCCTGGAGATAATAGTAGCGCAAAACTGCACAGCATTTGGGGAGGGTAACGTTAGAAATCTCAAAGGGAAAAAGAGCCCAAACTGTAGTAAATAAAATCATCAAATTTATCTTTCTTTTAAGCTGAGAGGCAATGGTGGCTGTTGTTCTTCTCATATCCCAAGTACCCATTCCATCTAAGGAAACACCTGTTTCATCTCTCCATTGCTTTTTTTTCTCCATGCCAGTTTTACAGAGAACCTGGTGTGATCCTAGAACTTGACTTAAGACCCTTTCCCAACAGTTGTCATGGACAAGCCAACAGCACACGAGCAATGCTCCTGTCCTTTTTTTCTTTTTCAGGTTTTATTTGGCCTTATGAAATTATTTAAGGTTAAATGTTTCATAGGTCTAGAAACACTAAAAGGTTTGCAATATGATTTTTCAAGTCTCTTTAGAATACATTGAAAACTGAAAAATATTATATACAATACTTTGAAATCCATAGTACAACATAATAAATTTTTAGAAAATTTTCGCTGACTGTCTTCCTGAAACTCCAGGAATCAAATAGAACCAGGAATTAAAGACTTATCCTGTTACTTTTAAATTGTGCAATAGCCATTTTTTTTTCAAAGGCAGTCTTTTATGTAGAGCAAATTTTCTCTTCCAAAATTAATTTCCTTTTTTTAAAAAAATAGTCAATATCCAAAATATTGCATTTTAAAGAATCACCTCTTTGGTGTGTCACGTAGAACATTATAATTTTAAAATGTAACATTTTAGTAAATAATTTTCAAAATAGAACTTGAATTAGAAAAAAAAATGGTGACATGAATTCCAAAAAATTTTATTCGTAAATTTTTGTGTTGGTTAAATACACTATGCTAAATGCAATTACTTTTACCTAGCAAAGTTTCTTAATAAAATGAAGTGTTCCCTTTATATTACAATGATAGATATTTCTGATACATTTAGATTTTTAAAAATACTTCAACTTTTTATGCCTAACATCACTACTATGACACAGTTTTAATTGCTCATTGCAAGCATTCATATATTCCTGTAGCAAATATCAACCATAGTTATGGGATATAGTTACAGAAATTTAAAGAGATACTACAATATTTACTGTGTGCATATCAGTCAATAAATGTGACTGTCCCACTCGGATCTCTGGGAAGGCTACCCTGCCATATATCCATCCTGCCATAGCAATGCCAAGGTCATCGAGCTTTGAGCTAGAGCTGACAGGTGGCTGGATATTCCTTGGGTGCAGGAGGAGTGCGGCCTGTGAGTACGAGTTTCTGTTTAACTCCAGACACATCAAAGTTTCCATGTTATAGACTAGCCACAGTTTGTTTGATAAATTATTGAAAAAAATTGATTTAGCCATAGAAAAGTATTTCTGACTATAGCGTGCAGAGGCAAGAGCAAAGCCATCAGTAGTATGAATGACACCCCGATGAAGGTACACTACAAATCTTTGGCCATCCCTTCATAATAAACATGGATCTATACAGTCACAATGCTCTCATCAGCAATCTGAACTCACTCTGAGTTCAGGATGCCTGAAAATGACATATAGAAACTAATGTCAGGGCATATTTTGTGAAGGAGCCAATAAAGTTTGGAATCCTCTGAAAAAGCTACAGCTGTTTTTTCTGCCACTTTGACTTGGCTCTATGGTTAACTGAAGTTCACAGAATCAGCTAAACCAGGCTCAAAGTGGTTAATGCAATATTCAAGTGCAGATTACGCGTCATGCCAGAAATTGTGTCTTCTCTCCTCTGGAATTACCAGTGAATTCATCTCCAGACTAACACTCAAGGTTTACCAACATGGTGTGCAGCTGTATTAGTTTCTCACTGTATACGGCCTGAAAACAATTCCGGTGCTATATTATGATGAAAGATTTAAAAGCAGCAGTATCTGTCATCACTGGAGATGCAGAGAAGTGAATGTCAGGAGTGAGTTAAGAAAATGCAAGATTTCCTATGAGATACATTGCAGAAGACTGCAAGCTACTCAACTATAACTGTAATACAAAATCAAAGATGAATTGGAATCTACCTGTGATGCATTTTCACTATGCACTAACAACAGCCAAGAAAATCAGATCACATTTATTCAAAGTCATTAATGACTTCTATTTCCAAGGTCTTGTTAAACAGTAGAGTCAGATAAATTTGTGGCCAAAAATGGGGCTGTGATAACCAGGCAGTAAGGATCTTCCAGGAATAAAATTTCTGATGGCATTTTTTGTTGTCATAGAAAGAGAGGTCAAGGAAAAAGCAATCCAGAACCACAGCAACAACTTGAAATGACAACCAAGCATGTTCCAGTAATGGCTGCATGCCGGCAAGCTGAAACTGAAGACACTTGAACTATTCTGTTTTGGTTATATTGGCACCTACGAAAATGGAAAGGCTGAAAGCTGAGACACATCATAGTAAATAAATAAGATTTAACAATTTATGGGAAAGGTAAACTACTTTTCCACAGTCTACACATCCATCATATAAAAAACCATCAAGAAAAAGCCACTTCTGAATTTTCTAGCTCAGCCTACAGTGACACAAAGAGAAGGTAAGCCAGAGAAAAGTGCTTTGAGCAGACAGCACATTGCAGACCAAAATACAGATGCTTTCCAGACAGCAGTCTATAGCACAGGAGACAAGCTTTATCCATGTGATACAGTAGCTGTACATCTCTCCAGAAGTCCCCAAAAAATCCAAAAAGATTTTGATGTGAGCTGCTCTATCCATTAAAACAATGCGTACTCTAGAATTCAGGATCCAATGCTAATGGCAGTTATTACCTACTGCCATCTTATTTGTGGATAAGCTGGGAATGCAAGATAGACCTAATCAGCGTTGTAGGGGCTGACACCTAGCTGAGCAAACATTTCATACTTAATGTAAACCAATATGCACAGAGCAAGCCAAAAGTCATAACTACAGGCCATGAATTTGTTGAACATGTATTTTGAACAGCATGAAATGCACAACTGTTCAGACATCATAAAACTCTCCAACATCATTAAATCACAACTTGGTGCTGAAACAACTAAGGCAGACATAATTTTTCAGGCAGGACTATGTTTCCAATCTATGTTTAGTGAACACTCATTCCTGAAAAATCTTCATGGATTTTAAGTTGAGAACCAACTGGAAAATTTCACCATATTTTTCAAGTATTTGGTTTAGACATCAACAACAGAAGAAAATGGAAATTTGTAGGCACTGTGTGTGCTTCAAGATAGCTAAGCAACCACTCACACAAAGCAAATGATGAAAGATTAATCCTGGGTGTATAATGTAACTAGAAATCAGGGCAGTAGAAATGAAATCAAGTACACCTGCAGAGGAAAGGCAAGTCAAAAGCCAGAGTGAAACCAGGGGTTATAACTCAAACAGTAATTTTTAGGAATTAACAGAAAGTTGTTCAGTAAATACGAAGATCTGGTGGACAGGACTAAATGAGCTCTTAATAAAGACCATATTTATATGACACCATTTTTACTAATCAGTTCTTGCCCCATCAAGTTAGGCAACAGTCACAGAAAATTCAAGATAACTACACATTGCTCAGATAAGGAGTAGCTAACCGAATGTAACTTGGAAGAAGGAATTTAAAATGAAAGACAGCCAATAAATCAGCTTTGTATCCACACAGCCTAAGTGATAGCTGCAATTTTCACCTCTCTATAGAAAGTTCTTTTATAAAGAGAATACACAGTTCCAAAAATAGTGTAGAAACATGAGGCAGGACACAGGTTAGTACTGGATATCTGTTAAAAAGTAAATAAACAAATAAATAAAAACAAATCCCAAACCTTAAAGGGATTCTGAATGTATTACTATGAATGATATAAACATAAACATGACAAGAAGCAAGCTTAACTCAGTTTAGAGGTAAGCTATTGCTATAGCATAATAATTATTGTTATTTATTATTATACCACAAAGATACTTACTGGTTTCTGTGGCTGTGAGAGAAACGAACAGCATCATTCCCAGAATGTTGAAATTCACCTGGTCTAACAGCAAAGTATTTTAACATGCAATGTAAGAAATTCAGCAACCAACTCTTTTATATTTCTATGTTAGGAACTGTCAGAGGGGAGAATTACATCATCTGTGACCAAAACTGTTAATGTAATCAATGAGCATTTGGCTATTCCCTGGCATCTGCACTGTGCAAGTCTCAAGACACCCCCATTTGTTTAAGACAATCTGTGTGAAATTACAATGAGGAGATAGTCATGCCTAAATTTTCCTTTTTAAGCCAGATTCATTAGGATTGGGTACAAGAATGTGAAAGTATAAACTTGTGAGTGTTAGATGAAAATAATTTGCAGCCTCTTGGCAGCAGCTCAGAAATAACTATTTCTGCAACAGCAAGTCATATCAAATAATCTACCATCCATAAAAGACACAGCACTGAATGCAAACTAACGAGGATTGCTGAATCTGGGAACAATTAAACCTGTCAACTAAACCCCACACTGCAGACATGAAAGGTACAGTGCACTCCAAAACAGAGCAAATCCTCTGTAGCTTTTAATGTACTTCTTCCAGATGGATTTGGTCAATGAAGTAGAAGAAATGGTAAAAGGTTTTCACAAATTTGGTTGGTTCCTGGACTGGATCTCTCCAGTGAAAAGTTCAAATGGTCACTGCTGCCTTTTCATCACAAAATTGAGCTCTATAAAAAAGGGCCTCTGCCAATAAAACATGCTTAAAGCTGAGGATGGGAAATTGAAGCAAAGGAAAAGCCAGTTCAGAGTGACCACTTCTAGAAGCTATGCCTCAAGATGTGGAGAGGATGACCACCAAAAGCATGGGAAGGTTCACAAGGATTTAGTAAGCCTGGGTTAAAACCTTGTGTCTTGTGTAAGGTCCTGATGAATTTCCTAGGGATTTGCATAATTGCACAGCAAAAAATCAGTTAATTTTAGAGAAGGTGGCTATTTTGCTATATTACCAGGCTAAATAGACCACTTATCAGTTTCAATCTGTTTCTTTGACACGAAAAAAATTTATGAAGTTGTAAAGTATGAAGTTTCTATTGAAAAGAATGCTTCTGAAATGGTGTACCTGTAGCTTATGAAAATAATGTTACCTGCTAGTTTATAATTGAAAGAGTCTAGAAATGACAACCCAGAGGAAACATCCCAAGCCTAAATGTCTGATTTTGTGTTTTGCCTGACCCCACACAATGTTTTCCAGTGTTAACAAAGGTGAATCGAAAACATGGAAGCTGTCTGAGGGCTGGGAAAGAAGTTATTCTTTCTGGTTTTGTCTCTTTGCAAGAAGAACTAATTCCTAAAAAAGAACTGTATGAGGGAGCATCAAATCATGTCCTGCATTTTCAGAAGAAGACATAGCATAGTTTTAAATTAAATGTACAAAGTGCAATATAACAGGCAGCCTAACTTACCTTGGGGATGTTTCCTTAAAAAAATCTTACATGCATGAAAATGGGAGATTTTTGGAAAATTGACATCTGCTCCTCCTTTGCCTTGGCAAGAATAAGGAAAAGATGAATAATCAAAGCCTGTCCTTGTCTAAGCCAATGAGTGTCATTATAAATCAGTACAAGCTGAGCCTTCCTAACTATATTAGGCAGAAGAGCAACCTGAGGCAAGCAGATCTGGCTCTCCCAGCTTGTGCTGAGGGGAAGCTGTGACACTGCAGAAACCAGATACACCAGCAGAAAAATATGACCTCAGTGGAATGGAGGTTAGTTGATTGTCCCTGTTAGGCCTGTTCAAAGCCATTTCCAATTACAGTGTTAATCACTTTGAGTAATGAAGGACACAACAAACATTTCTGCCTAGTCCCTGGATTGCGTCAAGCCATTCTTCTGTGAGTCAGGTAGATCTACAGAAGAACTTCATCTCATACACAAGAATGTTACTAAAATTGCTTTCACATAGACTTTTCATCTCTGGGAGTGAAGAATAGGACAGGAAAACATTACGAGAAAGGCTGTGTGTAAGGTCTGTCTTTCTGATCTTGCCAGAGGGAGGATGTATTCAAAAAAGGCAGTAACAGGTCTCTGTTGTATTTTCCTAGTTTTGCATATCACCACTGAACTTGTCATGTCCTGTGATGCAAAAGATACAGAATTCAATTAAATAAGCACAAAAGGGATTCAGTAGTTTGAATCTCACATGCATATACTGTGATGATTTCTGACTAGTGAGCTTCCAAGCTGAGAACCAGTCAGCTCTCTGAAGCCCTCAAGCAGGCTTGGCAATTGTGCATCTTACATTAGGCTATGTTATGTAGATGAAAGTGGCAGAAGAGTCTGTGCTTAGCTGCTACCCAGACTGGCCTGAAATGCTCGCAGTACAAATGAAATCATTAAGCCTTCGGAGTTCCTTAAGGGCGCAACCTGTAGAATACTTATTTATTGTTTATAACTTTGAGTGAACTTAGAACAGTTAATTTTCTTCCATTGGCAACATTGATATTTGCAGTTTCACACCATTCTGTTAGGAGCAGGATAGTGCTTGACTGAGGTGATCTTCAAGATTTTCTTTCCATTTAAATAAGAGGGTCTAAGTGATCTGAATTAATAGGTGAGGGTATTAATACCAGGAAATAGCAATATAAAGCCTTGGAAGGCAAAACTGCTGTCTGTCTACCAGCTCAACACCTTGATCAACCTGAAATGATCCTTTGAAGTTAACACACCAGTCATGTTAAGATTTAGTCAGATTTATGAAATCCAAGTTTTCTTTGTTCCACAAGAATAAATTCATTTTTCTCAATATTTTAGATACTGAATTATTTTTAAGCTCCAAAATTCCATTTCTATCTAAGGGAAGCATGAAAGCATTAAACATGCCATGAAAACATCATTTATGCTAGACTAAAATGTACTAGATTTCAGATGTGTTAGTGACAATGAAACAACATAATAAAGCTTGGCAAGATGACAGTCATAACACACGTTTTTGACAACAGCAGCCAGGTAGCAGAGAAAATAAATCTACTTCCAACACCTTACTAAATACTTATAATAAATAGATAAATAAAATATGCACGAGTAAATTTTTTTCTGGTGACAATCTCTCTTCACATTCAAAGGGGGCACTGCCTAGGACACTACAGTAAAGAAAGAGAAAGAGAGCAGGTGAGGAAGCAGAGAACCCTGAGAACCTTGTGTGTTCAGCACTTACAGCTAGGATAAAAAATTCTAAAAGACAGCTTTACTTACTTACCTACCTGTGTATCTTTTCATGCTGCGCATAATAATTCCATCAAAAAGAAGCATCAATAGAAGTCAGGAAAAGATCCTAAGAGTTCTCACGGACAACATTTCATAGCCAGCTTTAGCCATTTTAGCTCCATGCAGAACAAGTTTTCAGCACCTTTAGGAAAACTGAAACCACTGTATTGGGCAAAAGAAAAAGACAATATACAAGGGACCTATTTCAATTACATCACAATTACTACAGCAGTAGTAGTATCAGGAATAGCTTTTTCTTTAAATTATTCTCGTATTTGTGTCTGATGAAGTGCTCTTTGTTGATGTTGTCCTAACCCTTTCCATTCCACACATTTACTTCATTCAAATTATCCAAGACTATCATGGGAAAAGAGGAATCATGTAAAGTGATCTTATTGTCACTCCTACACCCCTTCAGTTTCAACTGAGACTTATGTCAAGGATGTGCTCATGTTCAACAGCCCCCACTCTAATTGCTGGGTTTTAATCCAAATTTCGCATTTATTAACCATTTTCAATCCAGAAGCATATGTTGCAATTTCTAAGTGTAATAGAAGATTGAAGGGCTGGAGAACCTGCCATGTGAAGAAAGATTGAAGAAGTAAGGTCTCCTTTGCCAGGAGAAGAGACGGCTTGGGGAACCTGATCACAGTATTCCAGTCCTTAAAGGACAGTTAGAAAGAGGACAGAGGCTCTACCTTCACAAGACCTACATGGAGAGGACAAGGGGAGATGGGGTACCAGGAGAGCTTTCATCTCAATATAAGAAAGACTTTTTTTTACAGTAAGAACCACCATTCCCTGGAACAGCCTCCCACAGCACATGGTAGAGTCCCCATCACTGGGGGTTTTCAGTGGTAGATAATCTTATCTACCACTTTAACAGGGTGGTAGATAATCTTATCTAGACTCCTTTTCCTAACAAAATGTTGGACCAGATGGTCTTTTGAGGACTCTTCCAATCCAGGCTTGTGTGGTTTCCTATTATTCTATGACCTTCAATAGAGGCTTAAAATGGAGTGAGTTTTTGAAAACACAGTACGAGTGATAGACTTTATACACAAGCAAAGCAAATATTGTTGCTCTATCTTTCTTAGGTTAAAAAACCCCCTTGATGTGTTTTGATTGTGGTATGAGAGGCCTTTTCTTTTCACTAGTGTTTTAAATAATAGTATTAAGGGTGCCATTATGTAACACTGAATCACTTTAGGAAAAATATCAAAAGTATGGTAATTCCAAAATGTAATGGAAGCAACAGCGTTCTTTCTCGCAATTTTATAATGATCAGAATTGAATCCATCATCTGCTTAGATAACAATAAGTAACAATCAATGCCATCATTTTTACCAACTAG
The DNA here is from genome assembly GCA_013397725.1 of Rhagologus leucostigma. NCBI lineage: Eukaryota > Metazoa > Chordata > Aves > Passeriformes > Rhagologus > Rhagologus leucostigma. Next base: position 921,660 of record VZTD01003697.1, on the reverse strand, counting down.
CTTTAAACATATGCTCAGACAATTCTATTGCAAATTTAGAAAAAATAACTTCACCATTCATGCAAGAATTTTTGACTGCTCCTCAAGAAAATAAATGTAATTTTCTTTTGTTTTGTGACTTGTAAAATCTGTATGATGACCTTCCAAAACCTTCTATCCATTACTGATGGGAAGGGTTTTCCATATGTATCTGAATAAATATACATTATTCAGCAGATCATTTAATGCATGAGTATATTAAATTTAAAGAGGGAAAAGCTCCACAAAAAACAAACAGACAAAAAAAAGAAAATAAATTTGTTGTACACCTGATACAAATTTCTGTAGGTCTACTATAAAATAAACTGAAGAGGACATCAACTTCACTCAAGATAGGTGCACTGCTTTAGAACTGATAAATGACTGTGATGAAATATAATACTTTTCCCCAAAGCAGCTGAAAAAGCATCTTATAAAGATAAAAAGATTTTCCGACTTTTGCAATTTGAGTTGTGTGTTTTATAATTCTTATGAGTTATGTCAGTGCATTTGTATGACACACTCCATTGAAGTAAATGAACTAGGAAGGGCATTTTCACAAGAATTTTGGGACAGAACACAAGAAGTTTCTGAATTGACAGCTTCATTCAACAATATGGAAGTTACTGAAAAATCTTTTGAAAGTTTGGGTTTTTTCACCGGAAGCTATGCGAAAATCAACAAACAGCAAGAAGAGAATAAAGTCTAATTTGAGACGATAGATGTCAATGAAAGCTGAAAGAAATCAGCATCAATTAGATGACTGTTAACATTATTAATGTCACCTTGACTTTCAAAAAGAAGGTGACAAAAAATTTTGAGCTCGATTATTACACTCACAATGTGTTTTGTTTATATCCTTGTCTTTCTAAAGCTTCTGTAATATTATGTACCTTAGCAAGGGGGAAAACACAACCAAAATATAAGTCCTTTTGATTCTAGGTAGAGAGCAGACTGTGTGTATGTTATTTCTATAAAACAGTATCCCACTGGATCAGGAAATTACCTCAGGATGTCTAATTTAGATGGCAACTGTTTTCACATCAGCAAACAAGATACCAAATAATAACAAAAAAGTTCACTCTGTTGCTAACGTAATTCATATGTAAAATTTCTAGGAGTAGAATAATTAACATTGTTAGCATTTTATAAACAAGAAACAGTGGACAATCATTTATCAGAATTTTTTCCACTAGCCTAAAAAGTAACAACAGCCTCAGACACTGTGTTTTAACAGACAGATTTAATACTCAGGAACTGTTACCAGTTTCAAAGATTGGCCAGAAAGAAGTGAAGACAAAAAGAGGAAAGAAATCTAATGCACACCAAATTTTAAAGATTATAAATAATAGTGAATGCAGTTCTCTCTATTCTTTGCTTATCAGATGTCAATTGACTATCAGGTCAGACTGCGTAAATGTGTACAGAATTATAAGAACAAGGCTAGGAGTTCTCTCCAAATGAGGTAGCTATTGCAAGAAAAGGAAAATGTATATCTTATTATATTATGTTTAGTAACACTGGTGAATTCAGAAAGGACTGCCAAAACTGTATTTTCATAAGAATCAGGTTCCATGGACTTGTGCATGTCCAATTTCTTTAAACATTCCACAGCCTGAGCCTTTCTTTACCACGGATAAGGCTTCCTCTCTCCAGGTCTTCCATCTAGTCTTAGAGGTCTGTGGTTCCTGAAAACAAATCACTCTAGTAGAAGAAAGCACTGAGTACTTCAGCCATTCCACGTCCTTTGTCACCCAATCCTATCAGCACTGTGGTCTCATTTCCCCTAGCCTTCATTTTCTTCTTACATGCCTGTAGAAGCCCTTCTTATTTTTCTTCATGACCCGCACCATATTCAACTCTAGATGAGCTTTGGCTCTCTTAACTCTGTCCCTTTTCACTTGCACAGTATCTCTACATACCTGAGTTATCTCACCCTAATTCCACTTCTGGTATGCTGCTACATGATAGCAGGAGATGCCAAGAAGAAAGTTAGGTCTAGGATTTCCAACTCCAAGGCAAAGATTAAAATACCCCCTCTAGTAAGGCTTCACAGTTGTGAGAGAGGAATAAAATAGGGTGTTTGTTTTTTCTATGAAGTAAAATATGGTGTAAAGACCCTTGAGCTAGTTCAAGTTAAGCTGGCACGAATATATGCTGGAGAGCAATGCTATGCAGAGATAACAGCTTGAGTCTCAAGAGCTTCATAAACAATTAAAGCGGCAGCCAATGGAAGCTTGAAAACCCTGCTTTTAAGTACAATTAAGTAGCTCAGGTGCCCCATTTACTTCATATGCATATATTGTTTCAACTTCAGCAGCTAGTTCCATTGGCACTAGCTTTGCACATTTGCTACCTTTTGGTATAAAAATAGCCCAAGGCAATTACTCTTATTCCTTTTTTCCTTGAACAAAACAAAAGCAGAAGAAAGACAAATTTTCAGACATAACCATTTACCCAGTGCTTGGAGAACTCATTTGGGAAAAACTCAAGCTCAAAACTTCTGACTTAAGAGATTTGGAATTAGAATTTGATCCCACAACCTTTTAGCAAGTCCTAAATGCTAGGTTAAAATAGACAATAGGGTTGGAGTCTTTCTTGAGTTTTCAGCTCAGGAAAAGAAAAGCATTAGCTCCAGTCTGGTTTTGAGGTCTTCTAATATTCCATCAGGTCACTTTAACCAGCTTGAAATCTGGCTGTTGAAAGACTGTCCCACCCTAAAAATACATACTAAACTCTTTTTCCTGATGCATCTGTTCTCCTGCCACTTGTTGCCACACCACTTTGTGGGTGTCTGAGCAATGTAAAAATAGAATATTGCTTTTAGGGACAGCCAATTCCTTCACTAAACTCAGTGTTTACACATAGTAACTGTAATCTGGCATAAATCCATCCTTCTACCAAGTATAGACATATTCACAATGGTCTAATGTGGCTGTTGCAGCCAAGACAAGGAGAAACTAACCAATGCTGTCTAGGTGAGAAGTGCTGCTATATTGAACATCTCCCAGGGAGATACCACACTGTGTATATTTCTTTATCTTCCATGGGATAGTCAGACTTTCAAGTGACTATCAGGAGTAGCCAGTAAAATGATTACAGACTAGAACACACCCTGCCTTGCAGTGAATGGAAAAAACCCCCCAGTTTCACCCATGAGATTGGAATGGGAACTGAGGGAAACCAGCATGAACAGCTGCTCCCGAACTCACAAGCAAGTTGGATGTACACAGAAAACTCACAAACCTAAGCACTTGTTCTGTCTAAGACCAATATTCAAGGCCTTGGCAAAATATATTTTGCATACAACGACTTGATGGTTGCCTACGTTCCTCTGTTGATCTATGTCATTTCTGCTGTTGCCTGTTCACCTATTTATCATTACTGGCTAGATATCTAGCTTACTTGAAATGTCCTGCCATGGGTCTAGATTTTCTAATTTCTTCCTCTTTTAAGTCCGTAGGGCCTAATCTGCTAACTCTACAAAATACGTTGTGGGGTGAAGGAAACTCATTCACATACAAAGCAAACATTATTAGGCAATTCAGCTGAAAGAGAAAGGCATCCTACCTCCTCCAAAAGGTATTTAATATTCACATGTGAAGCAGAACTGCAACAGACAAGATGTGTACAAATATGTTTCTACTCACTATTTAAGTGAAAAATTTGAGTCTAACCATTGCTAAAAATCAAACAGAGCAGGGAGTTTCACTAGATCTTCTGGATTTCATAACACTCAAACTACAAGGAAAAAATATGCTCTACAAATATATACACCTGCTAGTACTGTGCGTGAAAGATAAAGCATAGATTTTTAAAATAGTTTTATAAGCACTTCTAATTGAAACACTCTCAAATTTTTTACAGCTTTGCTCTCTTTGAACATTTGTTGGAGCACACATTTGTCTCCCTAAATGATTGCAATAAAAATGTTGGTGAACAACACCTCCAGCGAAGCAAATCACCAGCTTGCATGTGGAAGAAATCACTCTGCTGTTGCATTTTCCAGCCCTCTTCCACTTTGCCTTTTACAGACATCAGTGTTCTCTCTCTTCTAATAAAAAAATATTATAGACTGTATACCATAGTGCAGGAGGACTGATTGAGTAGAACTACTGGAGGGCAGAACTTATCAACAGGCAGCCATGACTGTGTCATTTACCTGTCTACTTTGAAGTCTGTTAATCTTTCTATGTAACATGAAAAAATGTAAGCAAAGAACTGCTAGTGTATACACAAAATTTCCTTCTCTTTCTTAGTCTCTATCAGTCAAATACACATGCAAATGCACATGCACACACACAGAGCATTTCTTTCTTTGTTCAGCTTTGATTATTACAGTTATCAGCTAAATTCTCTGCAGTTTTGTTTTTTTGTTTTTTTTTTTTTTTCAGTTAAAGGCATTTCAGGAAGAATTTCACTTCTATAGGCTGAAAACTGGCAGAAACCTTTGTCAGTTGACAACCACAGAATTTCCTGATCTTACATTATTCATTTTTAAACCATTATTGTGAAACCAGTTAAAGGACTTTGAAATGGAAAATCCCAGACTTTACAGTTCTTTACTGCTTTTTATCCAGTCATTGCTCTCATCGGCATTTTCTACTTAGAAATAAATGCTTTCATTAAGAAGAAATAGATTTTTTTAGCTGACTAGAATCTTTCATACAGCAATTTTAATGTACACCTTTATTCTAAGAAGTGAGTTTCTTAAATAACATCTATTTGCTCTCTGAAAGCATGCTAACAGTCTTATACAACACACTCCATTAGCATGGAAATGGATTTTTTGTGTGTAATTTATTTTTCGGCTGCTGTATTACATTACAGCTGCAGCTAGAAAAAGAGACTGGAAAATTCTTGTACTTTGAAGTGTGTAAGATTCTAGCTGTTTTTTTTTTATTGTACTTCTAATATGTGTTCTAACGAACAACATATTTTGTAATAAGTGTAAGTGTATATGTATATCACTACGAAAATTTATTTAAATTTTTCCCATTTTTGAAACATTTCAAGAAATAAAAATGTTGTAAGAAGCATGTGTGACTATACTAGCAAATCCTAGATTTATTAGTATTACATGTAAACATTAAGAGTTAATATTCCAGGAATTACGAGAGAATAAAAGAAGAGTAGGTAGGAATGAGAATATTATTGTGTTCACCTGGAGCTATTTATTGCTAATATGAGTCATTCAAAATATACATCATGGAAAACAATTGACAGCAAGAATGTAGCTACATGACCAAAGGAGGTTATTTCTTCAGTGAGATTGCTGAAAAATAATTCCTAATGCAAATCTGACTTCACATGACACAATACTTTGTTCTAGCCTTAGCACAGAATCACACTAAACTAAAAAAATACAAATGTGTTGAGAAAAAAAGTACTGAGCAACTGAGCTTTTCTAGCACTGATCTTTGATACTAGGATAAAATCCTGAATGGTGAAGTTGAATCAGAGGCAGTTTTGGACACTTATAGCGCTTTCACTACACAGCAGTAGGCCAACTCAGTCCTTTTTATGGCTATTTTTCTGTGTCACAGACAACAGATAAGTCTACCATGGTTTGATAACAAAAGAATTTCTACTTACCAACTTATTCCAATTCAAGACAATATAATGAGTCTTGCTGGGATCTATCGGGGCCTAGAGGCCATGGATATAAACTGGACATATTGAGGAAGCCAGACAAGTAATGAATTTTTATGCAGAGCATTCACTATACCTCTAAACAAAACATGTTCTACTACTGAAAAAAGATATTAAAAGGATGACTTTTTCTCCCCACAACACTGGTTGAATCAGCTCAGTACTGTGTCTGCATGAGTTAGGCTAATTACACCAGGCCCTCAACAGGCAAAATGTGTGACTATACCAAGGTTCATAAGGACAGTGCACCTGGGTGTTTAGCTGTCCCATGATGACAGCATATCCAGGTGATGGAAGTTGTAAATGATGTTCAGTCACTTGCTCCCTGGTCTATACCACCACATAGTGCAGGCTTTCTGCTCCAGGGGCTGAGTTCTACATTTCTCCATGATGTCTTTCCGGGCACTGCTGTCAGCTGTCCTCAGGCTTGTGGAGGCAACTTCAAACTGGAGCTATTTTCTATGTCAATAAATCTCTCTCTAGTTTAGAACCACCTACAAATTTGCTGATGTTGCACTCCTCCTCATCAACCTGGTCATCAATGAAGATATATAAGGTACAGTATGAGGTCCAGTACTGATCTCAAAGAACAATGCTCATTCACAGCTATCAGATGGATGATTGGATCTTTGGAGCCCTTTTGAGCCTGTGTATAAGCCTCTAGTTCAATACATTGCTTTCAGCTTAGCCACTACAGCCTAGTTTCCAGACATCCTTTTATTGCTCTGTTAGCTTTAGGCATTTAAATTGCACAGCTACATATGTAATCATGATTTTGGATTTTACTACCAGAGTCAACTTGCTGCTTAGGACTCTCAAATTCCTGTGTCATTTATTGTAGTGTTGTGTTTCCCCCACTCCTGTGCTTACTAAATTACCTGTCCTTTTCCACGTGGGTCCCCATTTCCCCACCCCTTGTCCTAGCCACTCCCTCAAGTTTCTCCCAGTGGTTCTGTTACCTCAACTCCGCCCATGTACCACCCCATGCCCTGTGACCATTGGTCCATGTGCTCTCCCTGCCCCCTTCGCCCCCGATAAAGGACCCTGCATGCCAGTGAGTCTTGGTTTCTGCCTTGGGGTATGAGTCTCTGTGTGCGGGGACTGTGCTATGTGCTGGCTCTCTACCTTTGGGACCCAGCCCATATGCTGGCTGTAGGCTTCTGGGAGCCACCATGAAATAAAAGATCTTCTGCAGTCCTCATGTGGAGAGCATTCTCGCCTCCTTTACCGTCACCGTGTTGCGGGGCTTCAGCCAGCCGGCGCGTGCAAGGGGCAGCCTGGAAGAGGCACGTGAAGCGGACCAGCCGCTCTCCCCGAGCAAGCCTCACTGCGCTCTCTGAGAAGGCTGTGCCATGCCATACCACCGCAGGAAACTACACAATACAACAAGTTATGTTTGTCTTACAGGCATCTACAATCCTTAAATTGTGACAAAAACCTGAGATTTTGGCATTTTCCATGTGAAATACTGTTGTAATACCTGTAGGAAAAAAAAATAATTTTTATTACTAAAGATTGCTGTCTCTGAAGAGCTATTGGTTTATAAACAGTTCACTGCTCAAATCTGCCTTGCACTGAGGGGGGCACACCCACTTACCTCACTTCATGCAGCAATTACGATAAATTAGATTGCTTCAGAGTTTTCCAGTAGATAAGGCTTTAGTTGAGGATTAATGTCTCTGAGATATAGATCCTTCCTGAAGATGTGTGGAATAAAGACATACCATAGCATAAAAGAGACCTCCAAATACCTGGTCCAACTGTAAACATACATTTCAGTATTGGGGTTTCTTACAGTAAACAAGAATTTCCCCACTCTTCAAGGAGAACAATCTACGGCATAATGTCTGCTGAGAGCTTTGCATAGGATTTAATAAAAGCAAAGACAGACTCCATCTGTGTGAAATGCTCAGCAGTTGGTAGAAGGAAAGTGTTCCAGAACGGTCTGTGTTTGCAGACCTTCCTGATTTTTCTATTTCTGATACATATAAAGTTGCTGTGTACATATTGTGTTCATGCCACCAGCAGTCTTAGGAGATGGAGCCAGAAGAACTCTCTCAAACTTTATATTCCGAGATTAGAAAAAACAACTCAGTTCCCAACACCTTGTACAAACTTGCAAGGTCAGGAAGATCTCGACTTGTATGCTGCTGTGACAGTTGCTTATGTCAAAAGTACTTTTTATGGCAATACTTATTCTTCATTTTCTTTTCACAGAGAATAGATTCATAGAAAGAGAAGGTGAAAAAAATATAGATAGCACTCCTATTGATCAATATTTTTCTTTGCTTATTCTGCACCTTTAAAATTTAATACCCTTGAGTTTGTTCATTTTCAACCATATGCAAATTAATAAGAGATAGAGGCAAATGAAAAATTGTTTGTTGTTCTCTAACCAGCGCAGAGGACTGTACAAGCCATGGCACACAGCTTTTCAGTTCAGTTCTCTATGCAGCTGCACCCTCTTCAGCACAATGTGTTTTGAGAATTAGAAGCAAAATAAATATTAGTTTCAGTAGAGCATCCCCTTCAGCAACTTCAGAGCATGGGAACTGTGTTAGAAAGGACAATGTGAGTTTTCTTTGGGCACAAACACAGAGCAGGAACATCATCAGAGCAAAATCAGGACTGGGGGCTTTGGTGGGATGGAATCATCTCTATCAATGAGGTCCAAAATAAAGAAGACAGAGACTGTCTCAAATATCTCTGGATCCAGTTTGCTGTCCTTCCAGGTCCAAGATTGCTAGTTCTTCACCCATGGCTTTACCACTGCCAACATACCTGTAGGGGGGTCAGTAGCTAGGGTTCAGCTTTTCAAGTGTACTGTTTTCTCTCACCACATAACCGTCTGGGAGTCTCTGCTCTAGGCAGCAGCAGTTCACCCTCAGAGACACCTACTTCTGCCACACCAGCACACTCGCAGTCAGGATCTGTGCCTGTGCCTTCACAAAGGAGTGAGAACATGAGTGAGAAGCTCAGCAGAAACCCTGGGAAGAGCCATCCCTTCTCCATCCCTTTCCTCTAGAGCTTAGACACTGGAGTGAAGAGCACTTGCAAGAGAAAGTAAAGTGATCCTTTTGTTGCAAAATCAAAAGGCAGAAACTCTTTAGCCTTTTGGCATATTCTGCATCCACTCCGTGTCTCAAAGATGGAGCTGTGCAGACTGTTAAGAAAATGGCTGCAAACAGCCCCTTAAAGATGAGGCACTTCACAAACCAACCAAAAGATACTGAGAGTTTTTTGAATACAACCTTGCAGGCTAACTATCAGTGCCTTAGGAGATCTGTGGTGATTAACACATCTTTACTGTTTCAGTGCAAGGCTTTGTAGTAGTTTGCAAATTCTAATAAGGCTTCAAAGACTTTTTTGCCATGTGCTCCCTTGACTTTGAATCCTCTGCCACACCTGACAAAGGTAGAAAGCCTCACCAGGCAGTTCATGCCACATCTGGTTTTGTGTTTACAACGCAGTCATGCTCAGGAACTGAGGAACCAGGCAGTGCTGTCAGCAGCTCTCTGGCAATGGTGGAAAGTGTCTGCAGGAAGCAATGAAAGAAATCTCCAGCCTGAAAGCTGGCGGCCTTAGTGCTGTAGTGGTGACAGTCAGAGAGGTGGAGATACTCACATTTTGAAACGGTTACTGCAGAAAGATAAAGAGAGAAAAGCAAATTTGGAATATAAAAACTTCATGAATAGATAAAAACAATAGCAACAAAAAGAGAGCATTCAATTTTGAGAGGTATGAGAAGCAGGTCTTTGCTTCTTAAAATAATCATGTCTCCATAGATTTCAGTGAAACTACATTGATTTACCTCTGTTGGGTGCCTAGTTGTTTCTACAGTAGAATAAAGGCTTAATAAATACATGGATTGTATTCTCATCCTGTATAAATTGTTAAAGTTCCCTTGATATCAGTGGAACTACAACAGACAAAGGTCAGGCTCAACTATACCAAAGAACATTCACTGAGTGCTTACTGGGCTTTTGTATATCAGCTTCCGTACATATGCACTCTCATTCTGTTAATTACTTTCAGGAGCTGGGCTCCCTACATGCAAGGGGTCTAAGGTTGTCTACAAAAGACATTTTAGGATTTTTATGGAAATTTGATACAGAAGAGATGTTGTTATTTACCCATGCAAATGTAAACAGTAATGGTGTCCCTCTGTAGCCCATCTAGAATACCCTGATGATTGAATAAGGTGTTATTTGCATTTAATTTATTGTGCCTGATGTAGAATTAAAGAAAGCAAAAAAGATAACAGCCCGTTTGTCAAAATGAAATCTGGTTGTGGCTGTCAAAGTTTGTAAGCAAAAGGCTATTTGCAGAGGTGCCTGGGCTGAAATTTTCTCCCCTCATGACTTTATGTAATCCTGAACTGTATTAATTTCTCCTCACCTCACAGATACATCTTCAAGAGTTAGGATCATTTCTATAAACTTATGAAAACTGTTTTCTGCCTTGAAATATTACTTCAGGAAGTCACTCATATATTGATTTCTGATGTTGCTGGTTTTAGCAAGATAAGACTTCTAATCCATCTGCTGAATGTTACTCTGCCAAAGATTAAACAGCTGTCATGCCTACTCCCCCAAATTTAAAAAGAGAAAAAAAAAAGAAAGAAAGAAAAGATTAGTGTGTTGGTGAATTAAAGATCTATTTTCAGATATAAGCAAAAGACAACAAGGTGTGCTATCTTCTATGTCAGCGTATACTTCTGAAGCTTTAAAGACCACTTCTATCTACAAAGTACAGAATGGTAAAAAAAACAACTGTGCGATATCCCTTCCTATAAAATCAGAAACACATCACTCAAAGCAAATGAAGGACTTTCTGCACCCTGCTCAGAGGTGCAGACTGTTAGGCTACTTAACCTCACCCTCCTCTAGTCTGAAAACAAGAATGTGTATTGGGTTTTCTTGGTAAGATTTTGGTAGCAGGGGGCGTACAAAGGTGGGGCCTGTGAGAAGCTACCAGAAGATTCCCATATGTCTGATGGAGTCAATGCCAGCCAGCTCCCTGGTGGCCACTGTCCAAAGCTGAGCCCGTCAGCAACAGTGGTAGTGCCTCTGGGATGACAGATTTACAAAGGTAGAGAAACCACTAGGCAGCAGCAGCTGGAAGAGAGGGGTGAAAATGTGCAAGAGGAGCAGCCCTGCGACACGAGGATCAGTGAAAGAGGAGGGGGAGGAGGAGCCAGTTCTCCTTCAGTCCCTGGTGAAGACCATGGTGAGGGAGCATGTCCTTCTGTAGGCCATGGAAATCCATGGGGGAGCAGAGATCCACCTGCAGCCTGAGAAGGGCTCTGTGCCAGAGTAGGTGGATGCCAATCCCATGGGAACCCCACACTGGAGCAGGCTCCTGGCAGGACCTGTGGCCCCACAGAGAGAGGAGCCCAGGCTGGAGCAGATTTGCTGGCAGGACTTGTTACCTCACAGAGGACCCACACTGGAACAGTCTGTTCCTGAAGGACTGCACTGCATGGAAAGGACTCCTGCTGGAGCGGGGGAAGAGTGTGAGGAGTCCTCCCCCGAGGAGGAAGGAGTGACAGAAACAGCATGTGATGAACTAACCACAGCCCTTATTCCCCGTCCCCCTGAACTGCTGGGGGATGGAGGGAGAGAATTAAGAGAGCAGCCCAAAATATAGCAACTCTAGCCTCCAGGATTAGACACAAGAGAAAAGATATCCGTTTATTATATTTATACATTATTTCAAAGATATATGTTCAATTTTCTACAAATTCTACTGCATACAACAGACATAGCAGTTAAAGGGATATGGAAGCATATGTAATTATGTGATCTTGCATTTATGCTTTAGGAAGACTGTATGTGAAGTCATAGCATTAATAGTATCACTTAACCTGAACATGTTTCATTCTCTTAATTTAACTTTCAGATTGGTAGATTTAATATATCCAACTTTTTCAACTATCTCTAAGGTCCTAAAATAGGCTTCTTGTGGACAGAGAGGAAACTCTTATGACCCCTTTAAGTCACAAATCTTTGAACCAGATTGTGCTGAACAAATTGTTCTCTGTTTTAACATGAATAAGTTTAATAATTTCAGTGGTAGTGCACTGAAACTAGAATGTAGTTTTTATAATTTAAACTGCAATTATAATTTCTTTAATATAAGATGAGATAAAAATCCAAGGAAAGGTGAAATCTTTATGTCTTCTGACTTTTTTTTTTTCCCCTCATTGGTTCAAGCCTAGGGAACACTTCAAATTGTAATTATATTGTAGGGCACTTGAACATTTCTATTGCTTGAAAAGACAGCAACTAATCTTTCCTAATTATAGGAAGTTTGCATTAAAGTGTGCTGTAGTTATGCATTTTATAATTAGTCTTATGGTTTACAGAGTATAAATTTCTGGTTTTGTTCTGCCTTCAAATATAAAAGCTCCCAAATAACACAATACTCCAGTAAAATTTCTTTAGAAGCTAACACCCTCTTGTTAAAGTTCACTAATGTGAATTCTGCTTCAGGAGTAAATCTGGCCTTTTCCATTTTCATACTCAAAGCAAGCAGGCAATAGAGAAATAGCAGACAATGAACCCTCTAGAGCAGTTAAGAGTCATCCAAGAGGGACTTGGGAACATCCCATTTCATACTATTGCAGGAGAAACAAACTTTCCCTTGTCATCAACACATGAAATTGCACCTGCCTTCCAAAGTTCACTCATGAATTTTAGGATGAGAGTGAGACCAGCTGGAAGGCACAATACCCTGTGGATGTGTCACAGGCAAAACCTGGGACAACCTGAAGGCATCTGTGAATTGTGGGCTTTCCCATCTTATTTTTTTAACTGTGTTCTTATTTTCTCCTGCTTCTCCACACTGAAGATTTTTTAACTCAATGTATGAGCAGCATTATATCTCTCAAGGTCATTAGAATTACAGAACTTGATGCCATCAAAGTTTGTCTTTAGATATGTTTACTTCACATACTTTAAGATTATCCTTGAGATAATCTTCCCAATGTTTCAGCCACCCAGTTCTGCATCTTTGTCTTTCTGTCAAAACAATGGGATGCTTCCCTCAGGCACATGAACTCCATGACATTGCTTTCTCATCTGAGATATGATGAGGGTGTCAATGTCAAAGCTTTTACAAATCTGCACAGCTTCAGTTCTACTTCTTTTGCCACTTGACACCAGGCATTTGCTGAAAACAGCATAGGTGAAAATGAATGAAGGATTTACATAGTAATGTGTCCAAATCTTGAAGCCATAGGACTATGACAACAGCAGCATAATATTCCCATTCAAAAACTAATTTTGAACTCAGTCAGTGGCTGGAACCATAATTTACCAAAATGTTGCTAGCCAAGTTGATACACTTTGTGATATCATCAGCAATCACCACATTTCATTACCAAGATAAGAAAACTTGTTGGAAGCCTGTATCGCACATTGTCAGTGGACAGTAGGAGGGACATTTACAAAGCTAGTCTGTCCTGTGGGATGCGCAGTTTCTGGGCTTTGGGCTTTTTTGGTAGACTGTGAGGTTACCATGCTTTGTAGAAAAGCAATCAGTGGTCAATAGGATATCTGCAGGATATGAGACATTTTTGTGCATTTACACGTTTCAAGAATATGAAATAACACCTGCTGATAATTGACCTTAAATTTATGAATCAACGTGGCATCAGTCACAGTGCTAGGGCCATTAGGACGTTAGTTTAACTTATTTGAAAAAGCACAAAATATTTCAGCAAACATCTTTGCCTAATAAGACAAAACCTTCTTTCTCGTATAATGGAACTGGATACTGCTGATCTACTAATCAGGGCAGTCCACAAATCAGGAGCAATTCACGGAATTAAGGACTTCAGAAGAATTATGAAAGATCAGGTTGAAAATTTGGTTTTCCTTAAGATCCAGGTAGCAAAAACAGTCAGTCATGGCACAGTCAGAATGGAATCCATGTTAACTTCTACATGTTTTTCATCTCTGCAATTTCATGAAGAAAACAACTTACTAGAGTTTGCATGCACCATTCCAACAGCTGCAGAATTCATCTGAAACTGATAATCTGCCTCTTTCATAAGCTAACCAGCTAGGTAGACTGTTTTTTGGAAAAGGATGAGGAAGGGACAAAGTGGATATTTGCTTACTCATTTCAAACTAGTCCAGTTTAATTTCTTTCAAAATAGTGACTTTATTTTGCTACCAGTGTTTCAAAATGTGTAATGAGCTGGTGTGCATACAGGGTCTAGATCCTTTGTTCAGAGTCACACTGCCCTTAGCCTTGAGTCATCTATGCTGTAGTGTGCAGTGCCATTAATCTACCATATTTGCATAGGGAAAAAACCTAATTAGGTATTGATTAAAAACTACAAGACCAGTATTCAGATTTCCTCTGAAGTAAAGGGATATTTGCAAAAGATATTGTATGCAAGTCTTCCATCTCAGATGAATATGTTTCTGATTCAGCTTTATCCTATAGAATTCAAGCACTAGAACTAAAGGAATGATTTCCTGTTCTGCTGAAATAGGATGAAAAAATTTTCAGAGTGAAATCACCTTAATGCCTTAATCCCATTCTCAACATAATGTTTTTTCTTCCTGTGCATGAATGTCAATGAGAGTGTGGACTTACACTTTTGCGTTCTAAGTAAAACTTCATTGTATAATGGAGTGCTTTCAGAAAGCTACTTAAAAAATACATTTCACTTTAAAATAAATATGTCATTAATGACCCTTTTTTCCATGTAAATCTCACAGTAGAGTAAATAGTTCAACATAATTAATGCAAAAATATGAAAAGTTACAAGCTTATAGTTCTGTTTCTAAAAGCAGTACCATAGGGCAGGGTGTCGTAGTATAAGAAAAAAGTGACACACTGTAGGAGGAAACAGGAGCTCTGGCACACATACTTGGCAAGAAAAATTTATATATATATTTATCATTTTACTTTTATCTGACCAATGATAGTAAAAGTGCTATAAAGCAGGAGAGGTGCAAGAAAGTAAAAGCAGTAATACACAAGCAATTTGCTTATTTTTCTTAATCTACCCTACATTTTATATTTAATTGCACTTGTCTAGTCTTATATTGACTCACCATCCAACTCTAAATCCCAGATAAACACTAGTAACAGATGTTCAACATCTTGCAGGTCAAATTCCCAATACAGGAAAAACTATTGAGAGAGTTTCAGTGTTTTTTCATGTGTAACCCTTTTATACAAGTCCTGGAACAGAGATGGAAAGAAACAGCACTCAAGTAATCCTCTTTCAGAAATCAAAGCAAAACACTTCTATCTGACTTAGCCTCAGTGGGTAAATTATGACTTGGGAATGGAGTTTAGCTAGCAATCAAATTATGGTGTGAAGTCTTACTGATCGTAGTTTCTTCTATTCAGAAATTCGTGTAATGCTACGTTCAAGTACACACCCTTTCTTTTAAAGAAAGAACAGTGGTTACACACCTGCAAATAGGAATTCAGACACCAACTTGTAATATCTCCCAGAACACATATGTTTTCAAATCTCTCCAAAGGATGAATTGGATAAAGTGCAATTTCTTTGGAGAATAAATACCGGTACACATTTGGAATACATCTGTTACTCCTGTTCGAGTTTTAATACAAGTACCCTGTCAAAATTTGAATATGGATATTTAGCTTGTAGTAGCAAAATGAGCTCTGGAACAAATAGGCTCACAGATATTTTCAAATAGTTTGCCTGTTTTCCTTAATTGCTGTGTATTTGAGCTATTATACTTCGTACGGTCTAAAGAGAAGAAAAGGTCTTGAAGCACTGCAAAGAAAAAGAAAAACAATGCATGTTTTATGTACTAGTAGTCTTCAAGATAAGCGTAACCTGTAATTCGTAATGACAAAAGAATGATTTAAGTAAATAATGTTTAGTAGCTTCTGACTGTGAATGAGAAAATAGGTATTGATAAAAATTGATAAATATCTTTATAATATAAAAATTATTTCCACATGCAGTTAACCAAGAGGTCCATCCATTTTTTTATGCAGATATATCGCTTGTTCATTAATCGCCAGTTCCACTTCTCTGGGTTACCATATAGGAAATCATTCTCAACCTTGTGTTTGTCAGAAAGCCCCACAGAGAGTGGCCTCTTGAACATAACCCTTCTTATGAGTTGTTTACCTACAAATAGTTGCATATCACTAATTTAGCGATGCTTTTTTTTTTTCTGAAAGGTTATTTCATGGACATGATCACAAGACATAATTTTTTAAAAAAAATGTCCATTATTATTTTTCATTAGAATTCTTAACCCATACAATATTTATTCCATATATGAATATTTCCTTTATTATTTCTTTCTTTAACTACATTAATTCATACAGGAATGTCATTGTTTAATATAACAGATATAATTTCTCCATAGAGACCTTTTTAAACTAAATACATACATTTTCATTTATTCATTTTGACAACCCAGTGACATTTCAGTGACAAAGGAAGTTAGCATCATGAATATTTTTTATATGCCCTGCAATATTGTCCGCCATCCATAATAGAGCATTGAGCATTAAGTTTGAGCACTTGTAGCCCAGGGATACATATTTTTCAAAGAAACTACTTGGTCATGTTAAATAATTTCCATTCTATCTACAGTATCTGATTTGCTTTAGAGGCACTTACAACTCTGTCAGTAAAACTGAGATTGATTAGCACCACAGCATAGGAATACATAAGGCATGAAACCCTGTAATATACTGAGTCTTAAATCTTTTTACCATTCAGGTTGGGGTTTTTAACTTAATTTATTTTCATCTAGAAAAAATCAAACCAATCCATACAAGACCTCTCTTAACCCCAGTCTCAGTCTGCCCTCCAATTAACTTCTTCTTCAAAAATGTACGCAGCTGACTCTTCAGTTAATTTAAATGTCTTGTTAGAGTTTAAATACTTGGCATGTTCTATATTTCAACAATATGTTTATAGACTGACTTACAGGTCTATGTCCTATTTAACCACATTCAGAGAATGTTTTGGTTTTGACCGAGTCATCATTACAAACTCTGCATTTCTGACCAGTCTGTTCTCTTTCTCTCAGAATTTAAATGACTTTATGACATTCCAATTGGTCACTATTTCATTCCAATCATGAAAGACAAAATCTGCCAAACAAGATAATCTGCCTTGAAAAAAACCAACCAAACCTGTTGCACTTTTCTTGAATCATTTTGTATAGGTAAGGGCAAGAAATGGTGACAGATTAAAAAAAAATAATAATCTTAAGTAGTGAAATAGTAGATACACTTGAAGACACAGACCACCTTGTTTAAGCAAGGTATTCATCAATAGGTCTTTTATCTCCCATCATGTTCCAACTGTGCTCTAAATCTCAGCTTGATTTGGCTTGATTTGCTGCATGCCCCATATGGATTTCAACCTTGTAGCATTTTCTTTTATGATACATCAATACTGAAATGAAGAATGTCAAATTAGGTCCATCATGTAACTAGTTAATTATGTTTTCTTACATGGATACACAAGAATAAAAGTTTAAAATGCAATATTCAAAGATATTGTGAGAAGAAAAACCTGAAACAATAGTTTCTGTTTTTATTTTGTTAAGGATGATATATGATATGATATGATATGATATGATATGATATGATATGATATGATATATAAGGATAATTATTGTTTCTAAAAAGTTGAATTGCATAATAGAGTTCTTGGAAAATTCAAATGTTTTGAAGACTGTGAAGAAAAGGAGCACATATGAAAAAGGACATACTCTAGGTCAGTAGCTAATCAACAGAGTGAAAACTAGGAACAGGGAGAATAAAATTTTTTAAAATAAGAGAGGATTTTTCACCATTGCCAGGGAAAGGGAAAGTTTATTATGATCAAACTGATCAGTAGTGTGAAAATAAGAATTATGGACTGTGACTAGAAAAAAGAAAAAAACTAACAGAAAGATCACTAAAGTAAAACAAGTAGAAGCTAAATATGAGTATAAGAAGTTCAAAAGCTTTAAGTTATTGAAAAGCATTTGCTGATCGAATTGCCATATTGTTATCTTTACAAATAGGTGATTGAATCTATGTATTCCAAATAAACTTAGATGAATCACTCATAACAGTAGCCACCCTCATGACACTTATGCTTCTTGGCACACTTCTACAAACTCTTTCCCTGCCAGTTTTCACGATAATAATTTGTGTCATCTGAAGAAAAATGAAGTGTGGTCACCTGAACTGAAAACTACTTCCAACCCTTCAGTGCTGTTTGAAAAAGTACTAATTTTCCTGAGACTCTTCCCAGGCAATTTTAATTAACTAGGTCCCATGCAATCTTAGACACTAACTAACCTTTGGATAATTTGGACATTGCCCCGTTCAGTGCACTTTGAAAATCTCATTCTTCCATAGTTAATTCTTCTTATGCTACATAGGGACACTGGGTATTCATTGAAGATGCTAATTAATTAAAGTATTGTAGCACTTGAAACTTTTTGTGAATGTATGTTGTGGTGTGTTATGGCCGGTTCCACAGCCAGCAATATCATATTGGCCACTGCCATCTCCCCCTTTCCCCCCTGTGTTTGGTTCTTCCCACAGAGGGTTCTGGGTTCCCTGATCCCCCGTTGGCCCATGGTATTTCTCCCCTCCCAGGTTATCCTCTATTGGTCTGTACCCTTTGCCCGCCAGGATTCAAACCCCATGTCCCTGTATTATTGGTTGTTTCATGTTTTCCTCTCCCATTCAGTAAGGGCATAACAAGCCCTGTTAACGGCTTTTTGGAGCTTCTTCTCGTGACCTCCAAGTTGAATAAATCTCCTGCTTTTCCACGAAGAAGTCCCTCCGCCTCATTCCTACCTCCTCGGTGCACCCTCAGCATCAATGGGTTAGGTGAAACCGTGCTGGAACTTCGCCAACCCTCCCGCGCCCTTGCGAGCTGCCTCCATCATCCCTTCCCGTGCGGGCGGGTGCCCGGCGCTTGGTTACCCTGCTAGCTGGACAGATAGCATCACAGCAAATGTAGCTTTCCATTCTTAATCATAGGATTAAGTATTCATATTTAATCGTAGGATTAAGTATCGTGTGTGTGCACGCGTGTGTGTGTGTGTGAAAGAGAGACAAAGAAACAAATACACAACAGAGATTAGACTCACTGTGCCTACATGATAGGCTAAAAGAACTTGTGTTGACTGTTAGATGACTAAATCATTCTATGAATTTATCATGAAATTATACTATTATTTAGAATAAAAAGTTACATTGCCTTTCAATCAAGGCAATGTATCTAACTGTGCAGTAAAGTATTCAAAGTATTTTTAGCAAATCCCATCACAGGTTTTCTGTGTCTTTTAAAAATTTTGTTCTGTCTGTTGCTGAGAAGGGTCTGTTTCAAATACAGATTATTAATAGAGAAAAGGTGGAGGAAATAATTTTCTTCTTTTTATTCAGTTATCAAAAGGGCAAATCTATTTAAACTTACTATCATAACCTTGCACTGATTTTCAATAGCGACTAGTGATTTTGCAAGTCAGGCACTTCATTTCAAATTACTTAAAACAAAAAGCACCTGATTTTCAAAATGCTTTAAAAAGTAAACTGCTGAAGAACAGGCATTTTCACTTTTGGCACCTGGTTATGGAAGACTCAATGTAAGATTTGGAATTGTGCCGGATAACCCAAATAAGTTTAACCAACTGTAGAGAGATAACAGAAACCTCTATTTTTGTTGAACTTGCTAGGTACTCCTGTGTTTAGCATGTATTATAAAAAGACTTCACTTATATAATTGATTTTTTAATTTAGTTGCTACTGTTGTAATATGGTTACAATGCCAACAATAGTAATTGCTCCCAAATTAACATAAGGGATAGCACAAGTAAACAGAAGTTAAAGCTAAAACTTTCAGACTTTACTCAGTTGTTTTCCGTTTACAAATAGACTTTTCAGATGTTGCTGTTAGAGCGAGAACTAAACATTTATATAGATAGTGGAACATTCAGTTACATTAGAAAGGATATAAGATAAGTAAGAAATTTAAACTTTCATGCCTCAGGGCATAACACTAACTGCCTAGGGCTGAAAAGTAATTTCCCTTTTGGCAGGTTATTCCAAACTCTTCATTATAGGAAGTATAACTTACTAACCTCTGTCAGGAACAGGTTACTGGACAAATGGACTACTTATCTAATCCCTTAAGATACTTCATGTCAGATTTAGAAACCATCCATTCATAATGAGGGAAGAAAGGAGGAGAATAAAGGAAATGCATTTCTTTAATTACAGGCTCATCAAAAGCAGGTTAGAAAGTTAAGTACTATAGCCTGATCTTAGATCCTGAGGCAATCAAGTCCTACAGAAAACAGGACCATTTGTGTGATTAATACTTGTAATCAAATGGATGAAACTGTAGGGATTGCTAAAAGAAAATGCTGGTTTGTGTTTCATTTATTAATTGAAATGCGTATAAGAAAAAAATATGAGGATGGTATGTTTAGCTCCCAAAGGATGTAAAATTCAATTTTGACATTTAATAGAAGGATACGAGAAAAGGTTAGATGTTAAATAAAATGCTGAGACATTTGTGAGTGGGATGGAAGAGGAAGACAGTACATGATATGGTGGGTTAATATAGTTCCACAAGTTATCACAAATT
This sequence comes from Rhagologus leucostigma, assembly GCA_013397725.1. Lineage (NCBI taxonomy): Eukaryota > Metazoa > Chordata > Aves > Passeriformes > Rhagologus > Rhagologus leucostigma. Next base: position 901,370 of record VZTD01003697.1, on the reverse strand, counting down.
AAATATTTTTTTTTAATTAAAGCTTTCCTCACTGTATGTTCGGGGTAACCTGCTATTCAGATACAGCTGCTGCATTTTTAAAGTAGTCTACACCTTTGGGGTGCTAACTACTAAATCTTCCAAAGGTGAACCCCTTGTCCAATAACACCATTAATGAACTTCAATCAATAAAATACTTGGATGATGACATAGTTTGTATAGACAATATTTTCTGTGTAATGTTCTGCTTAAAACTCTCTTGAGGTGCAGTTGCATAAATCAGCTTCTGGTTTATCTTTTATTTCACAAACTAAAAACCAAACAAATAATCCCACAGCTTTCAGGGTCATAATATCTACTGCTAAAACTTCCACAATATGTTACACAACAGTTTTTAATTAAAAACCACTGGAAAACACTAGGTGAAATTAAGTTTGTAGTTGTGGTACCAGATTTAATAGTCTGGGCATTTAATTCACACAAAGGAGTTACTGAAAAGGAGTACAGAGGTAGTGATTAGAACTTCAGCTCTGCTACCTCTGGGATTCCCAGTCTATCGCCTAGGCCACTGCCATGTGGTTGTCCTGCAGCCTTTGTCCTCTAGTTTTCTTCAAGAACTTCAATTTATTTCTGCACAAAAGCGTAGCTTCTATCGTGTCCCGGTTTGAGTTAAGTTAAGGGAAACGCTCTGAAAGGAACATCTCCTCCAAAGAAGGCAGGTTACAGTCACCCCTCCCCCACCAGGTTCAGGAAGAAATTCCTCAGAGGAAAGTGAAAGGAAAAAAAGTATTTATTTAACAAGTAAAGTGCACTCAGGCACTGGGGAAAAAAAAAAGAATAATGCTAAATAATAAAACGTCGTGCTGTGGAGAGAACTTGGGCAGATTTCAGAGTCCTTTGTGGGTGTGCCTTTCTCCTCTCCAGAGCTGGAGTTCAGCATGAGCCCCTCCAGGCCGAGGTGTAAGGTCTCCCAGTGATGTTCTGATGTTCTGAACAGTTCCAGAAGAAAAGAAAAAGCCAAAGTCCCAGCAAAGGAGTTTAACTCTCTGTCTCTCTCTTCCGAGAAAAAGGAGCCAAGAGCTGGGAAAAGCAGGAAGGTGCTTTCCTCCGCTCCGCAGCAGCAGAACATAGGCAGGTTATCTCTGTGTCCTTGAACACAAAACTGCTCAGTTTTTTTTCTCCCTTTCTCTCGGACCCAGTTTTAAAGGCACAGGATTCATGTCTGGGTATAGAGCAGGCAATAGGGGATACAAAATCATAAAGTCACCCCAAGACATATAGGATGGTGAGAAAGGGCTGCTGCATGCTATTTACACAAATCCAGTGGTTTTGGGTGAAATTGGGTATCTTTGGAAGGACCTATCCTAAGATATTTGCCACTGTTATGGCCACATTACATCTTCTGTGAGCCTATAAAGCCACAGGAAACTAGCTCTAAAGACTCATCTTTTCCTCTCACCATACAGTTGTGGAAGACTAAGCTGTTTACTCAGAATTTTGGTTTTCATGATCTTTTTCATTCATTTAGATTTGTATTTTATATCACAAATTGTACATTTTTTACTTAACTGTGCAAGGTAATGACTGACAGTGAATGGCAGACAATAAGAAGGTAGACTGTGAGCTAGGAAATTCTGGGGGTTTTTTCCAGATCTATTCTGTGTATCTTATGACCTTGGATAAGATGCTAAATAGACCATGGTAAAAATAGACCATGTTGGCATGCAAAGGAAGAAAGTAATAATTTTCTTGATCATAATAGCAGTGATAGTAAAACATTCCAAAATTTTCTTGATCGTAATAGTAATGATAGTAGAGCATTCCAAAGTGAGAGAATTATTCCACATTATAGTAAAATACCAAAGGATGACCGAAGTTGCACAAGAGCATGCAGGTTCATCAGCTGCTAGACACCTGAGGAACACAACTACAGAAACACACTTCTGACAGCTGACATAATATGCTGGAAGTGTTCAGACATCTGTCTGATTTGGGTGGTAAACAAATCTAAAGGAATGAAAAAGATATGTGAAAATTAAATTCTGCATAGGATGAGCTGATATCTGTCATCACTTGACTATACTGTGGTACTTTGAGTTCATATGTCTTATTTGTGGTTGTAATGTCTGGTGTATTATTTCATTAGTGTTAATACTTGAGGATCCAGGCAGTCTAAACTGTTTACTAAAGCACAGTCTATTTTCTTGGCTTTATCTTTTTCTCCTTGAATCATTCTGCACTAAATTACCTATTTTGGAATTTCTTCAGACCTGAACAGCTAGTGCCTTGTGCATGCAATAACAGATTGCTAGTATTCATGTTGCATCTAGGTATGTTATCTTAAAGGATGAATAGATAGAAGAAATGAAGCTCAGCACATCTTCTGCTATGATGTTTCTTTGTCACAGGAAATCCTGACAACCTAACTGAAGATCCTTAGATTCATTAGATGATAATTCTTTACTTACACCAGCTTTCCACTTTCTCAGTTGGTGTTTTGGTTTTCTGTAGGAGGCTGTGCTGCTGAGATACATAGCTTTGCTCTGTCACTCTTTCAGATGTAGTTGTGCAAGTCTGCTAAGAGTACCAGTCACTGATCTGTTTTCAACATCTCTCTTTGCTCTACATATGCACTCTGGCAATCTAGTCTCTCTCTCAAGCCATAGGAAAGGTGTTTATGACTCCTAATACATAAAAAAAACAAATCAAGCTTTAAAATATCCTGTCATCCTTTCATTTCATCCTGTCATTTCTTAGTGTCCTACTCCTTAATTGTGCTCATTCTTATTTATCTCCCATGAAATCATACCTTATTGCATTACAGATATAAGCCAGCACCAAAAACCAGAAGGCCTGTGATTTGAAGAGGAAGATCCTGACTTAGAAAGCTAATCATGATGGCCATGAGAATGTTGCTACTGATTTCATTACTTCCAGAACAGGCTTCTCATTATGCGTTTCACATTTGAAGCTTGAAACCCAAAGATACCAATAAATAACAACACCTTTAAATATGTGCTCATGTGTGCCATTCTTGGTCCTTTCTGCTTTGACAGGAAAGGTTTGCTCTTCATGCTCTGGATACTGGATTATCTGTTATGCTTATGATTTCATTGAGCTATTTCTATTCACCAACCTCTGTGATAATGTAAAATGTCACGCACATTAATATGATGACAGCATGTAGCAAAATAGCTTCTTTTACAGGAAACTGGTTCCTTAGATGCTTATTACAGGAAAGTGGTACATAAGGGTACTGTAATACTGTTAGGCTTGCATCTAAAGAATCATAATTATCTGTCTAAAGGCATTAGATATTGATGCAACTGCCTGCTCAGCATCAAAGGCACCACCAAGTTTACAAGGCACAGAAGACCTAATCAGAGACTATATAAAATAGCTGATGTGGACCTCAGGTCTAGTGCATCCATCCTCCTATCTTCAATAGGCCTGATAAAAAAAATTAAAACCTTGCAATAAAAAAATAATGGATTCAAGTGTTTAATTTTTTTTATAATTAAAATATTTATTTCTCTATGTGTAACCTAATAGTCCAATCATTGCATTGTAAGTCTATTAGTTCTCCTCCCACACATGATGAACTTGGAGAACCTATGATTGTCTTGCACTTCACAGTAATCTTTCATGATTTTGAAGACTGTGTCTCAGACTCTGAAGACTAAATGATAAACCCAAGGCCCTCCAACATTTCTCATAGGTCATATTTTTTGGTTTCTCTCTATTTTTGTTGGTTCTTTCTAAATATTCCAGTTGTCCTCATTTTTTGTTGTATCTGGTGCCTAAAATCATACCATACATGAATGCAGAAGGAATATTGCTTGCTGTGTTTACAGCCTGTACTGCTCTTTACAAAGCGTGTATTTTCCTTATTCAGCATAGTTGCCTCATGCTCAACTACAATCCACTATAATATCCAAATTTTCTTTTAACATAATCCAGCATGTGTATGGGTAATTATTGCATCAGATTCTCTGCTCATCATTATTAAATTCAGATCATTGCACTCTAATACCATTCCCCGAAATTATGTCAGTCTTTAAAACCATCTTCAGACTTAATAGGTATATTCTCTATTCCATCATTTCACCATGTATATTCTACATAAACCACTGCATAAATGCATAAATATTTATAAATATATGTATGCAAATATACGTGAATAAATATTCCTTGAGGCATGTCACCGTTGAATACTTGGGACATTTAAACTTTCATAGCCTGTATTAAGATGTGTGATAATGAGCTGGTCTTCACACAGACAAAGGAGCCCAAAGGAGCAATGGAAGCTGTGGGAAGCCAAGTAACACCATGATTTAACTCCTTTGTGACTATTAACAGGAGTCATCAAACTGTGAAAGTCTCACCCTCACAGCCACGAAGGAGCGGTGAGGCCCCTGGATCTGCCCCACTGGTTACAACCAACACCAGAAGGGAGGCTGGCCAGGTTGCCCCGCAGACTGGTGACACTGCCCAGGGGTATGGGTTTTGCTTGGAGTGCAGGGAAGAGCATTTCAGTACTGCACAAGACTTCTGAGATGTTTAGGGGATCAAAGTCCGTGAAATGGGGATGGTTTGGGGAGGATCGAGTGTGGAAAAGTATAGAAAGAAGAGTACAGTTTTTAACCCAGTAAAGAGAGCACCTGTCCAAGCTGTGGGCTGCCAGCTTCTCCATGAGACTGCTGTGGGTGACAGCATCAAAGATTTTACTTAAGTCCAAGTAAATATCCACAACTTTTCTGTCATCCACTAGGAGGGTCACCCAGTCATAAAATGAGATCAGGTTGGTAAAACAGGACCTGCTATTCCTAAACCCATGCTGGCTAAACCCATTCCAACCCTGGCTGGCCATGTGATTGTATTCAAGATAATCTGTTCCATAAGGTTCCCCAGCACTGATGGCAGGCTTACAGGCATGTAGTTCCCTGGATTCTCCTTCTGACCATGAAAAATTCCAAATTTACTGCAATTATACCCAAAAAAACTGCATTAGCTTAACTAAGAGAGTTCAGAGACCTGTAAAACACCTTTTTGGAACAAAGTAATATCCTGACACACATAGATAATATAAGTATTCAGAGAGTCTACAGAGCTGAAGCATTTAAGAAGAAAGTTAGATAGGAATAGATAGTTTTCATAGTGATTGAAGCTATCATCTAACTCATAAGGCAGATGCGTATGCTCAAAGGGCTGTAGATTTACTTTAATCTTGCCTTAAATTCTGATAATTGCATGTTTTTAGCTGAAAATATTGAAAGATCTTTTGTGTGATTTTTTAAATTTTTTAAGTATAGCCTATCTGAAGTAAAATTCTATAAATATGAACATAAGCTGGCTCATATGGATTTGTCATTGAAAATGTGTCATTTTCCAAGTTCTTTTCACTTATAATGTGTGCAAAAGCTTTGCTGCCTATTCACAGAGTATATTTATAATATTAACTATATACTAGAATATTAGTTGCATATTTCTTATCTAATAACATAGTTTCAAAGAAATGTGGCAATCAGTACTAAAGAAGATTTACTCTACTTGAAACAAGAATTAAACATTGCCTTCAGATACTGTAATATCATTTGTACATTTTGACTGAATATCTAATTCAAGAAGATATACAGGGAATATTTCTATAAAACAAATTATTTTTATCCTGAGAAAGAAAACAGAAATAAGTAAAGTGTACTCAGTTTAATAGTAGAAATAAGTTGCATTAAAAACTGTTCACCTACAGAAGTACTGATTCTTCATTACTAGAAATTATAGGACAATCCAAAGTATATTATGTTTTGGGGTTTTTTTCTTTTTTTCATATGCAGTCAATGATGTTAATAAAGGTTCCATGCAGTTACAAAAGAAACAAGCTGAATGTAAAAGATCAAAATAGTTTATTGAAGGTTTTAATAGTTTCTTGTCCAGAGAAGCACAGGTACAGACATAAGCCGAGCATGTTACTGCTTCCAGAAAAAAAAAGAACACTCAGTCCTTCTACAACCAATTATTTCAAACGGAATTAATGTACAGTGCCCTAATGTTCAAGATTTTTAAAACCCACCAAACAATAGAACAAACAAAAAAAAAAACCATGAAGAATTTCTGGTGGCATTGTGACATTAAGATGTCAGATGTATTTGCTGATATGACACCTGATGTCAAAACACTTGCCAAAGCTTTTACAGGTGATGGTATAACTGCTGCAACTCCTTCTGGTTAAACTTCATGTCACTGTTTTCCTGTCTGAACATTCAGATCACTCTTGCTCTCTGTGGAGTGGTTTGCGCTCTGGAGGTAGCACTGGCTGTAACTTCTGCCAGCGTTGTGGAGGCCAGAGAATATGAGTAGCTCGGGCATGTAGAAGTCCAAGAGAAACCTGCAGCCAAAATATAAACCAGAGATGTTATTAGGTAATGCAAATAAATCAGTATATGAAAAATACAAAGCACATGATGATTTGTTAGAGCAATGGGAGAATACAAAGCAGAAGAGTACTCTCTCATGCATGTAATGAGGGGGAAAAGAAAATGTCTTTAGTAACAATTTATTTTTCTTTTTTTTTTTGATAAAACATTTTCTGGAACTCAAAAGAGCTTGCTGAAATGCACTGTCTGTAACAAAGAGCTAGGAATGGGTTTTTTTCATTTTCAAGAAAAAAAGCTGCTCAAAACAGGTGAGGCATTCTATAATCCACATAAAGCTTTTTGGTTATTAGTTCTTCTGGGTTTAGAGAACAAATTTCAAGTATCTCTTTTGCATAAGTTAAACAGAATCTGTGTCTTGGATTTGAGCCATGTGTACTAACCACACCAGGATAGTGGCTTTTCTAAACATGCTGTGTTTACTATTTATCACTCTCCTTCAAAACTCCATTTTGTCTTCAACCAAAAATGAAAATTACTGTGAATTTTAAAGATTTCCTTGAGGATGAAAATGTATTTCTCTACGGATCAAATACTTTTGAAGTGCTAGGACTACTTACACTTAATTAATATGTTTTGCAAACATTTTTTACTGTCTTATTATTTATTATTTATTATTGTTTACTTCAATAATTTTACTTCACTAATATTTTACTTCAATAAATCAAAATAAAATTCAATTCTGATATTGCTTATAAATGAATCAGAGATCACATAGTTTAGAAAACTGAATTGCTTAGAAAATCTTAAGTAAATTATAAACAAGACCCTTTTCATATATGGCATGAAAATGGCCAGACTAAGAGTAAGAATTGCACAGTCACAATTTCAGACTGAGATAAGACAGTCCATGCTTAACACTGAAATTAAGTCATTTTGTATGGAGTTAATCTCAGTTAATTTGAAAAGCCTGCAGGATAAACTTCTGCATCTTAAATTAGTTGTTTAGACTTCTAGAGAAAATAGCATGTAATAAGCATCCAGCAACAATAGAAAAGTTATAAACAGGACAAAAACATGGTTAGAAATACTGGAATGTCTGTGTCTGTGAAAAGATGAAATAACTCAGACTCCTAAATAGATAACAGTGTCATAAATCTACAGAATTAGCAATGGCATGGATTAAAAAATGCATAGGCTTTATTTGCCTCTTATGTCATTATTTCTCATAAGAACAAGGAAACATTGATGATATTATCCTAAAGAATTTTTTAAGCCAACAAAAAGGAAATGCTTTTCAGTATGTGCAGGATTACATCATACTTGCATACATGATACAGGATACTGAAGAGACCAGAAAAAAATGGCAAACTGGTTCAAAAAATAATGATGGAAGCAAAGTCCGAGACAGGATTGAACATAAACAAACAGTGTAGTCTCCATACTCCATATTAGGAACCACCAAGGGAAAAAATGTACATTTCTTTTATTCTTATATTTAAATGATCTATTATTGGCTGTTCTAAGAGCCAGGAATTAAATGGATTTCTGGTTTGAACTTGTACTTTGCTGCTTAAATTCCTATGTAAACTCCGCTCCATTCCATTTCTCATTAAAAAAAAAAAAAAGTGATTTTAGTAAGCAGGTAATTCAGCATTTTATGCAAATAGACACCAAATAGGCCCCTAGGAATATCTTCAGCTAATTTTCTTGATTTAATTTCATAGGATTAATGTATATTCACTAGTCTCTCTCTACTACATAATCAAATCAGTGAAGCTGAAGTGGTATATATCTAATTCCACATTCTGTAGCTTGATGAAGCAGGTGCTGAATTACTTGAATATAATTTGGTTACTTAATAACCCATGATATCAAAAAGAATCTGAAGTGGATCACTGAATTGCAATCTAGTATCATATTTCACTTGCTTGATCCCTTGGCAGGGACCACTTTTTCCGAGATCCATTGCAGCTTTTCCTCCTGCATTTAAGCAAAGGACAGGCTGCTAAGTGACAACTCTTTTTCAATAGCATTGAGCAACATTTTTTAATGTCTTGACACACTTCTGTGTAGTTTGGTTGATATTTATGGAATTCACAACATCCTTTATCTTAATTAGCCCATACATTACCCAATGTAATATTACCATGTTGGGTTTTTTCCCTGAGCATACAGCATGATAGCACACACATTACAGGCTGGTGCCAAAATATAAAACCACAGCAAATCCCACAGCTGCATATAAAATGTGACAGCATTAGTACAGAGAAAAATGTTAAAATACTCTTTTCAAACACAAATAACATCTCATTTTCAAAGCTCTGTGTTTTTCTCAGTACATTGCTTGTTACTGATGTCAGCAGGAGGTCTGCAAACAGACTGAGAACATAATAAATGAATCAAAACATGTTTTAAGCTGAGGCTGGGAATAATTTTGCCCAGAGGATTACTTCTACTGACCATCACTTGCCTTGAAACTAATAAAGAAATCTCCTTCCTATAAACGTGATTTACAGCATGACTAGAGTTAAAAAGGAAAACCAGATATTGTTGGGTGATGGAAGCCTTTGCTAAACAACAAATTACACTGATGCTATAGGACTTCTTTTATAATAACTTAAAGGTTCACTTTAAAAGCACCTTGATGTTTGACTCCTGGAAACAACCATAATAACTTTTTTCCATTGCCTATTATTATTCTGTACTTACCACAGCAGCCATGAATTTCACTGAGGAAGAACAGAATTGTTCGCAGAGAATAACCTGCCCTTGTTAACGGATTTACCCTCATCAAGGTTAGACATGAATGAACTCAGAAGGGTGAACTGAAAGGCTACACTTTCTGTTTTAACAGTGAAATACTGAAATAATCTATTAATTAATCACTTCACTTATAGACATTATTTTCTCCCTTTAGTTAAGAAAATAAGTTTATGCCCTTAAAATACTGTCTTAACTATCAGAAAAATCAGTACTTTACAGACATAAATTCTTTGAAGAATGTATTTCCTTTCTGCCACAGAGACTCCAGCAATTAAATAGTTGGGGGTTATTTTTACATTATGACCTATTTTTATTCTTGCTGTGGCAACAACAGATATGATATTGAATTGAATCCATATTATTGTGCCTAAGCTGAGCTGTTTAAGCTTTTTTTTTAATCTTTGAATATTAAGTTGAACAAATAAGAAGTCACTTTGTTAACACAGCAATTTTATCTGCAAAGTAAGTTTTGAATTAATAATACCGTTATGACACTGTTACTGTGCTAAAAGCATATTTCCTCAGTGTCTGCTTGTTGTTAATATGTTAGTTGTATGGAGACTGATTAGTTTTGGCACTGCATTAGGAAGAGATAAGCCTGAGACTGATAGTGCTATCTGCAGTGGTACTTACAACAATCTTGCTCATTTTGTCCTAACAGGCTGGGATAAACCATCATTATTAGTATGAAGTCTTACAATAACATCACTTCCTCTGGTTCTAAAATACATCATCACAATGGGAAAAGCAGTATTCAGACTGTACAAGAGTCCTGTGTACATGGATACTGTGTAGTCCTGTATACATGTATACAGCATACAGTGGAGCACATCAAAATTTCTATGGAAGTAACAGGCATTCAGTTTGGATCTCAAGAAAAGGAAAGTCCAGATAAGGGTGTGGTCCTGTGTGCTGGTTTTGGCTGTGGTAGAGTTAATTCTCTTCACCGTGGCTGGTATGAGACTGTGTTTTGAACTTGTGTTGAACACAGGGTTGATAAAATAGAGATATTTTTGTTGTTGCTGAGCAGAGCTTACACAGACCCAAGGCCTTTTCTGCTTTTCATACTGCCGCTGCTACTGGCAAGGAGACTGGTGGTGCCTGAGAGGTTGGAAGGGGACACAGCCAGGACAGGTCACCCCAACTGACCAAAGGTATATTCTAGACCATATGACATCATGCTCAGTATGTAAAGTTGGGGAAAGTAGGAAGAAGGGAAGGTTTGGAGGAGGGTGTTTGAATCCCCAAGTCACCATTACATGTGATGGGGCCCTGCTCTCCCTGAGATGGCTGAACCTCTGCCTACCCATGGGAGGCAGTGAATTAATTCCTTGTTTTGCTTTGCACGTGTGCATGGCTTTTGCTTCTACCATTAAACTTTATCTCAACCTATGACTTTTCTGGCTTTTACCCTTCCAAGTCTCTTCCAGATCCTGCTGGTGGGGGAGTGAGCAAGAAGTTGCGCGGAGCTGGGTTGCTGGCTGGCGTAAAACCACCACACCCTAAAAAGGGTATTCTCAACTTTCTCAGAGAATGCAGTCTACCCAAACAGCTAAATTCAAGTACTGTAGCTCCTAGTCATGAGTTCACTTTGGTTTAGGAACACTCCCCACAGATTTCTCCTTGCTTCTTTTTTCTTTAAGCCTTCTTGGTTTTGCTATACCTTAAAAAAGCCAAGATTGCAAATTCTGTAACAACTCTGAAATAAGGAAGAATAACACCACTAAATATAACCTGAGAAACTGTGATGCAGAACCAAAAACTCCAAACCTTTAAAACCTTAGAAAAAGTTAGGCTTCCTAACTTGTCAGTTTTCTAATTGGAAGTAATAACCGTAGAATCATAGAGCTAAAGACTACTTAGACTGACAAAGACCTCTAAGATCATTGAATCCAACCATTAAGTTGTTCACCACTAAACCATATCCCCAAGTGTCACATTCACATGCATTTTGAACAATTCCAGACACGTAATAAGACAAAGCGACAAAACAAAAATGCAAGGATGTTAGTACAGCTGTATCATAGCTCTGCAATTCAGTATAGCCACTGCCAGTAATGAGCTGTAAACCTTGTATCAGCTCTGCAAGGCCTCCAGATTAATTTCTCAAGATTTGTCTGAACTTACCTCTCCTGCCTGGAGTTTTGATTTAGCTTGTTTAGCTGCAAAAAAATTTTCTGATAATCAGGTGACTATTGACTAATTTGTTACAGTTTTGCTTATACAGCTTATATTTGCTTATATTTGCATAATCTTGTGGTATAATCAGAGTTTTTACATATACATTAAAAAGTAAATATTCTGCATAGGATGAAATACTTATGATTTGCAAATAATAATGACATATACAGGACCATAGGCACGGGATAATAAAAACAGACTGGAAATGGTCATTAAAAAAAAAAAAAACTGTCAGAAAGGTTTTAAGGCAAGCAAAGAGAAAAAATAAGTGGACAATAACAAGGAATATACTAACATTAAATAAAATATACAATAAATAGGGACACAAAGGGATGTTGAAAATCAATAAAGAACAAGACAAAAATGTCAGAAAATGTGCGAAATTACTGGAAATTGAGAAAGAAGAAATTGGAGAATTCAGGGTGCCAGCAACTCATGAAAGCACCCTTTCACGTCGTTTTGAGGAGGATGGGTACTGCCAGCCTTGGGAACTAAAGGGGCAGCATAACCACTGAGAAAAAGATAGATACTTGAAAGTGGTTGTGTGACATTTTTACACTGTTTTGATGAGACTTATTGTGTATTAATTTGATAATTTGTAGTGCAAAAGGTGCTATATTTCTAACTGAACTAATCCTATTAAAGGTCACTAAAATACTGTAAATAGTTGTGATTTTAATGCAGCTGTGACTTGGTGGATTCTTATATGGAATTTTGCTGTTTTGCTCACAACAAAGTTTTGACTGTAACATTATGTTACTTTTAATTTTCTGAGGCTATGTAAACTCTCATTAAGTGGTGCAAAGTAAAGAACCTTTTTTCTCACTTGATATTTCTTTTCATATTTTTCTGAAACCAAAATGGCGATTTTGATGAAATGTTAATAAATACATTTCACTATTTCTTCCATTAAAAAAACCTCCAAAACAATCAAAATTAGAAAATTAAATGGACTGTTTCATAATTTCCTCACAATGTATTTTGACTTAGGGGGATTGTGACTGAAATTTTAGTTATTTCAATAAAAACATGAAATATACATGAAGCACTTTGTCTTTGTAAAAGGAGATGTAATAATTACATTACAAAGTATAAAATTAGAAATCTAGGAATGTCTAGATCAGTCACAGAAGATAATAATAAGCAAAGGTAATAGGAAGAAAATAATAAAGCACAGCAGTAACTCTTAACATTGAGTCAACACAAAAATCCTCTCGGAGGGTATACTAGAATAAGTACTTGAGTATGAATATACCTCTGAAGAAGAAAGATGATCTTGTTTCCTCATATTTCAGCCTAGAAAAATTCTGTCTTCTGGTCTCATTAATAAATGTTTAAATTGTGCAAATCCCCTAAAATACCACTGAAAGAGAACAGTAATAGCTACCCAACAAACTAGAAACAGAACTAAACTACAAGTATCACAGATCATAACCTATGTACTTGAGAAATTTCATCAACAGTGAGAAAATTACAATTTAAAATGTCAGTCTCTGGTTTTGTAGTCACTTTTGCTTTAGTCTTTTATATTCTAGCAATATTGCACAGGCCTCTCAAATGTCATGGCCAATGATAAAGACGCAAACACAAAAAACTAACATTTTCTTAAACCAAAAGAAGATGAAGCAATACAAACAATCACAGTGTTTCAAATTATGTTTTCTATTCTCTAAGTAATATATTCTCATTACATTTTTTTTCTTCACATGCAGGTTAGCTAAGAAGTTATACATGTAGCCTTTCACATAGCACTATGGAACATCAGGTATGTACAAAATTTCCTTCTCAAATTTTCTGTTTTGTAACATAAACTCGTTGGAGGTGGTCAGGAGTAATTCTGGAGCTGCAGAGGTCTATTCAGACTATATTTTGCTGGCTGGATACTTGCCAGTTCCAAGAGAGGCTCTGAAAGGTGCCAATACACATAAGATGAAAAATCCTCTAATATGGTGAAACCCTGAGTGATTTAGAGATGGCGCCATTGGAGCAGGCATAGAGTTTCAATAAATTTTTCCAGATCTAGTAGTTCATAGCCCCACTACCTATATTCCATCAGCCAATCAGCTGCAGTTTGATGATACTGATTTTCTTAAAGACTGGGAATGGCAAATTTGCACGGATGCTGAAAACTATGTAAAGGGACCAGGCTAATGAGAAAGATGAGGAAAAAGTTCAAGAATATTTCAGCCCTCAAAATCAGAAGAAATCCCTAAGATAGAAACACTTATGCAACTACGCAGTGTTTCAGCTATAACCCTAACAAAAATATAAAGCCTGGAACAGCTGTTTGTGTCAGATTAGATTGCATGTCTTTAAGAAATGTTGTGGCACTGGATTTTGATATTAGATGGTAGCTGTAAAATGGTCTCACAGGGACTTGTCCCAGTAAATTAATCTCTCAAAAAAATCCATACTTTAATAGAAAGTAAACATGATTGCTATTACATTTCATCTTTCGTACATGGTTGAACCTTGAAACAAGTACTAGCAAATACAGTAGTAGGAAAAGGGCTCAATAAAAATAAAATCCTGTGGATTACAGTAAAATCCCAGAGAAACCACTTCCTCTAGTAGAAATATCTGGGATAATGAACACTGACAGAAGAAACAAATATCCTTCACCTCCTTTTCTTATGAATACAAGAATAACACAAATATTAGAAGCAATAAATTATTTTGTAAATAAACCCATACCCCAATAGATGTTCTTTAACTTATATCAGCTCACTGAAAGTTGACGTAAGAAGATGCCAACTAGCTCGTGAATACAAAAAGTGATAGATTCCTTTCTAATACATAGCAAAGTGCCAGCATATTCATCGTTCTTTCTTCTCGTAACTGAAGAAATCAGACCTAATGGAGCCACACAGATCTAGTGACAAAGAAAAGAATGCAGCCCATTAATTTTGTTACTAAGTGTTCCATTACAGTTCCATTAGTTTGACATCTGAAACAGCAGCTCCAGATACAGATAAAACATCCCATATATGTTTTCTTTCACAGAGCTAGTGTATAATCAGTAAAGGCCTCTATTAGTTATCAAATTTAGAAGTGTTCATTTAGATAGAAAATATATTTTTAAAATCTGAAAATACATAAATGACAATTATTTTATTTTAAGAAAGTCTTAGTGAAAATATACTCTTAAAAATGATGCGCATATCACATATATGCACAGATAAAATCCCAAAAAATCATGTACAAGAGATAAATATATTTCAAATGCAATGGTTGATTGCCAGAATTAACAAAATTTGCATGTTAGCACAGAATAGCTGTATGACATTAGTATAACAATTGTGATTGCTCCAGTCCAACACGGTTTTGCAGTTTAAGCTATCCATATAAGTAGAGGTGAGCAGACTCACTGCACTGTAATGAAAACTCAGGTTATTGATTGAATTGAAAAAATGTACTAAATATCAAAATAATTGGATTGCACTCTCATTTTTCTATCATGTCTACATGCTTATATAAACCTTAAGTTACCAAAGAGGAAAAGGAAGGAAAAGGTCACTGAAAATAGAATATATTTCACATATGAGATTTCTTTACAGTTAAATGTGCAGAAAAAGACCAGCTAACATCGAACCATAATTGAAATTCAAAGAAGTAGCACAGATTTAAGGAATTCAGTATAAAGTAGTGCATCACTTATTCATCTCTTGAAAAAATCAGCTGTCAATGCCATCGCCTAAATTAAATAGAGTAACAGGCTTAGTACAAGAATTCCATGAACTGCATTCTATTTCAATGCCTCTTCTTGGAATTGTCATGGATATCTTATTGAAAAGACCACTATAGCTAATTAACTTCACTCCTTCACAGATTTTGCTGTGTTTTCTGTTCTCTAAATACATATTTTTAAAATAGAGGTTAGCACATAACACAGCACTACTATTCTTTTTTCTTCGGTAAGTATAGCAGTCCTAGCAAATATTCTTTCTTGTTTATGATTAACAGAGCCATTATGATAAATAGGTCTACAAAAGGATTTATAAACCAATCTATTATTTATTTTAGATTTCTAGTAATAAAAATGGTAGAAGAATTTGCTTAGTGCACAGTACGATGTGCTTTGCATGCTGCATACACATAAAAAGCATTTAATAGTTAAAAGCTTTTTAATATCTTTCTGGATGATGCACAAAGTTCCTGACTAAATAGCATTGTCACTAAGTCATGTAACTCAACAGAAAAACAAAATGTACCAGCAGCTGTCATGAAAGAGACACACATAAAAAAGGCATAATATATTTGCAATTCAGCATTTTAAGAATTGATAAATCAAGTGACAGGAAGAAAAGAATTATTAAAACACATTTATTATCTTCACCTAGAAAGTATTAGCTAATTCCAAAATCTATGCGTATTAATTATTCAGGAATACATAAAAGCCTTCAATGTGAATTCCTGTTCAGCAACGCATTGTATCAGTGCCAACAGTCAGAACGATGTCAGGCTTAGTGACATTTTTCAGCTTACAACACTGATATTGATTATGTGCATTGTCTTTCTTGACTGAACAAGTAGGACACTAAACAGAACTGCTGTACATTACAAATTAAGTTCCTGTCCAGTTTGGTGCCATTGCATGTCATTAATTTAGTTTCAGCCTGAAGCTTTGGCAAACACAGTGGTACAGTGCAAGGCATTCAAGCCCAGGAGTGACCGAGTGGCCCCAAGAGCTCACACACTACCCAGGGACTCAACTCCTCCTCTCACTACGCTTTTCCTCCACAGACACAGCTCATCCCCACAGGCTGGTCCTCAAGCAGAGGCAAACATGCCCTCTGCTCTGTTGCCCCTCCTCTGCAGTCCTCTGTGCTTCCAGGAGAACCAAACTTCTGCATCCGGGCACTGCTCTGGCCATGGAGATTTACCATGATGCTCTGTGCAATATGGGAGAGAGCCCTGGTGTGTTCCTGCTCTGCTTCCACTGCACGCTCACAGATAAAGCAGGCCCTAATGATGAGTGGCTATGATGAAAGGTGAAATTCCACCAAATTTCTGTGGAAATCCACAACTGTGCCAGGGATCACATGTGTGCAAGCTGGGAGAGATGACATTTCAGACTCATTCAGGAGAACTAAAAAGAAGGGAAGGAGTCCTACTGTAGAAGGAAGCAGTAGGCTTTAATTTCTAGATACACTCAAATTCTTCTTCAAGACAAGTGATGTGGAAACCCGCCACATGCTAGTTGCAGCTAATTTCTATTTTTCATATATTTTCTAAAACCTCAGAAAAGTACCTGATCTCATGGGTCAAAAATCAGGGCTATTTATGAACTTAGAGAAGTACGAAAACTAAAGAATGTCATGGAGAACATCTCCTCCCACTGATGCCTTTTCTGTCCGTAGGAGTAGCTCCAGCCTGAACAGCTCCATCAGGGAGCACTGTGATGGGACAGCATTGGAAGTATTGGGGAAAGTTCATTATCTTAAATTTTCCTTGGCAGACTTGTTACAATAATTATCAAATGCTGAGCTAAGAAAGAAAAAAAGAAAGGCCAGCAGTAGCCAGAAAAGTTAATTTAAGGGAACTGGTGAGAAATTACCTCTTAATTAAAACAAAATGGTACAAGACCTTACAATATTACAACTGTTACTGGGCAAAGAAAGCCTTTTCTAAAGCTAAATTGTTCATAGATTTTCAATGACAATAGCTTGTACGTACAGCAAACATATCTGTCAGCCGGCTCAGAGCTTTTGTGGTTTTTATCACGTGTTTTAGATTTAGTCTGATACAAATGAAGTTGTTGCAATACTCTTCATAAAATAATTTTGATTTTCTCTTACCTTAAAAAGATGACTGTTCAATAGACTATTCCACTTAATTAAATATTTCAAAATATCCTACTGTGAGGTTTGCCTATATTTTCTTTCAAAATGGTGACAGAAACAGTTTGACTTACAGAAAACATGCTGTTGGCAATATGAGCTATGAAAAGCAATGGGGAGTAAATATTCAATGAGCAGTTAAGATATCAAAATGTCATTAAATAGCTGCATGATATGTTATTAAAATTATAAAAGACTTTTTAATAGAGCACTTCGTGTAAGGATGGCTAGAGCTCATCTAAATTGGTAAATTTTTCAAGATAATTTTGTATAAGTAATTTCCCCAAGTTGATTTACTGGAAAAAACCCCACAGAAATACTTCAAATTTATACAAATATTTTTCTCTTCCTTACAGCAATAATAATAGCTATGAATTTAGAAATACTAAATGCTTTCTCTCTTTTCTTTATCTGATTTATTCTGTATTTTTTTTTAAACTGTGGAGAAAAAGATTAAATTTGCTAAACCCAGCCTTTACTTTATTTGGAAAAAAAATCTCAAAAACATGAATATCTTTCTTATTCCATCTTACTATTATTTAGCATTGTGTTTATATAATACTGTGACATTTGTCAAAATAGAAGGCTTCTTTGTATAATTCCAATCATATAGCTATCCTTTCACTTCATAACAGAATTTATGATTAAATAATTGACACTATAAATTTATGAATATATTTTCTCCATCCTACATAACTAATCCTCTTCAACTTTTTTTTAGTTATTTACTAAATAAAGTTATTTATTTAGTTATTTAGTTATTTACTAAATAAAGATATTTATTTAGTTTTATTTACTCCTGATTAGCTTAGGATAATGGCATAAGAGGTTTTGCAGAGGAAAAAAAAGTTTCACAAAATATATCAGAAATATAACAAGATATACATCCTTATCAAGATATAACCTTTATCAAATACTGTTGCAGTTCTTCCATGCAATCCTGAGTCTACAAGGATTGCACATCTTACATGTGAGATGACTGTTTAATTCTCCACAGAGAACTCCCTCAGCGAGGGAACAACAGTGCTTATGGAGAAGCCAGTTTTATAGAGCAGTGACATGACAGATCAAGTCCCCAGGCCTGGCTTGTGTACCAGCAGCCCCAGCAGGCTGATCCAGAGGAGGGGCATGGGACCAGCAGTCAGCTCCCTTTAGTTAGGTGGACATCAGAAAAACAAAGAAGAATGGGAGAAGGCCACATATGAGTTCCCTGACCATTATATTAGAGGTTCATTTAATTGAGTTAATTGGCCTAAAGAGAGGTACTGCCTTCTGCCATTTGAGATGTACCATGAAACCTCTACTGGCCACTGTGCCTCCTCATTCAGAAGGGCAGAGGTTTCTTCAAAGTCCTGTGCTATACCTTCACAAAGCACATAAAATTCGTCTAAGATTCACTAGGACATAGGAAAAACAGCTTTGTAGACAGCTAGAGTTCTCCCACGGCTGTCTTCAAGACCTTCGGTATTCTTCTTGGCACACACTCACCAATTACTTTTTTCTGTTTTACCCTTGATCTCTAGCCTTCTTTGATGCATCCTTTCAGAACAAGACAGGATGATAAACCAAATAACTGGGTCACAGGCTGCTCCTTTCAAAATAAATAAAAGCTAGCTTCATCTTTAGCCAAATGCAGTAACCAGTTGCAGCTGGAGGCCAGATGCCCACCAAAGTCGCTCTATCACTCCCTTCCTTAGCTGGACAGAGGAAAGAAAATGTAACAAGAGGCTCATGGTTCAGAATAAGGACAAGGACATACCACTCACCAGCTACCGTCATGAGCAAAACAGACTTGACTTGAGGAAATTAATTTATTTCAAATCAAATCAGGGAAAGGTATTGAGAAATAAAAACAAAACTTAAAAGCACATTTCCCCCCCCGCCTCTCTTCTTCCCCAGTTCAACTTCACTCCCAAATTCTCTTTCTCTCCTCCCCCACGGCAGTGCAGGAGGACGGGGAATGGGGGCTGCGGTCAGTTCATCACACAGTGTCTCTGCTGCTCCTTCCTCCTCAAGGGGAAAACTTCTCACACTACTTCTCACACTACAAAACTTCTCCTACCCTGCTCCAGGGTGGGATCTCTCCCATGGAAGACAATCCTCCATGAACTTCTCCAATGTGAGACAGGTCCATTTTGGAGCTGACTGGCATTGGCTCTGCTGGACATTGGGGAAGCTTCTAGCACACACAGCTTCTCACAGAAGCCACACCTTTAGTGTTCTGTCCCTGCCCCCCAGTCACAGCAAAACCTGGCCACACAAACCCAATAGACCAGGTTTGATCCACAACTTTACCATCAAGATTTATATTTATCTCAAGGAGAAATTAAAACTTGCTCCTAAGCTCTACATGATGAGCAAGAAAGTAGTGAAGACTAATGGATTCAGTTCCCTGCATATGTAATAAAATATTCTCTCATAGTCATAATCAAGCCATAGTTCAGCAAAGCATGTGCTGAACTTTAAATATTCAAATAATACACTTGAGCACATTATTAAAATTAAGTAAAATAAAATAAAATGAATAAATTTCCAGGGATCTGATGATTTAGATTTATTAACTCTTTAAATGACTCAATTTTTCAGATTATATGTAGCTATTAAGCTATTTTAGCAAGATATAACCACACAGGACTTCCAGGTCATCAGTATAGGAAAAGAATTAGCACATTTAGGATTTGAAAGATATAAATGTTAAAACTTAACACCACTAACACTAATTTTTTACATTGAGCTCTTTCACTTCCATTAAGAAAATCAATGTGATTAAAATTCCTTTTAAGTTCTTACCTTTATAACAAAATGACATACAAAATATGCTACAAATCCAATGGTTATTTTGTATCTCAGTGTTTTGGGGGACAAAAATCACATTTTTGTCAGCATCAGACTGTGTAGCCATCACCATTGCTACAATGCCTGAAGATCCAAGTACTGTCTCTCAAATTAGCTGAGGAGACGGCAGCAGTGAAATTGCAGACAGCACAATCTGATACATTTTCATCAGTCTGCTGTGGAGAAAATATATTCCTGTATGTTTACTGAGCTGTTTTTTCTGCTTCAGGACCTTAGCATTCAAAGCAGATAAAAAATGCTCCATATTTTAATGAGATCATTATTAATGGTTCATCTTCTTGCTTGCTAGAGTACTAAATTTCTATCAGCTGTAGGCAAAGGCTATGTAAAGATGGCTATTGCAATTGCTTTGCAACGGATTCTGGCAACCTCCCCACAGCATCTTTGTTCTCCCATGACTGCACAGCTTAAGCAATCCAGTCTGAGCTTGGTAAGGACTCTACATTCCTGTTTCCAAAACATTCTATGTATTTTCTTGTTCAATGAATCTAATGCATGTTTTTGTTGAACAGGCAAACCACCAAACCTACAAAAAGAACAAAAAGAAAGGCTCCCATGTTTGCTTTACTCCAGCTTTCTCACAGTGACCTAAGTTTTCATGCTATCTGGAGCTACACAAAGGCAGAAGCGAATCAGAATCTGCCTTGACCTCAGAAGTCTGGTCGTATGCACTGTCAGTGCATTTGAAGAGAGAATCAGTCCTAAACTGGAGTCAGCCACACTGTGTGCTTGTAGACTTGAGGATGTGATTCTAAGCATGAGTGAAATACATTGGTCAAAATCGTGATTCTTTAAATGCAGAAAGTAAGATGAAAATTAGTAGCTAATGATAAGGTAAAGTGTAGCTTTTATCAAATGTGGTCAAATGCAGGGCCAGATTCTCAAGAGACCTGGACTTAAAAGGAAAAAAAAAAAAAAAAAAAGGAAGATGTAAATAACATCTAGAGCCTTTTAATAGAAGTTTAGAGATCCTTGAACCCACATCCTGAAATTAGAACACTTCCTCCCCAAACATCAGAAATTATATAAAATCAGTGAGCATTAGCTACAACTGGAAAACATTCCCAGTTAATACTAACACATTAAATAAGAAACCGAGAGCTTGAAACTTATACTGAGCAAGATTAACCTTGAGCATCCGTGGCAACAGCAGAGTCCAGTGCAGCACCTGCTGTGTTCTGCAGCAAGGCACCTCTCTCTTCAATCTCAAAATACTACCTTATATCATCTTTCTTCATAGCCTCTGCAAGAAGTCAGCTGAAATTAATTCCCATTGTCCAAAGCCCTTTAGTACACATTTATATAAGGTACTTTTTATGTACAGATTGTATCTGGATAGAATCCTGATACTTTCCTCCCTCATAAGTCCAGCTACAACTCCTGAGTGACCTCTCCTATGGTGTCATTCTTGCAGGCTTGTTATCTTTCCCATGTGTGTTCCAGCTGGCCTCAATTATTTATCTGCAAGGCTTCCTAGTTGCTGGCTGGTAACATTCCCCAGGCATGAGAAACCAGCAACCTTCATCCAGTGCTGCACAGCGCAGGACCCTGTTCCAGTTCCCAGACTCTCCGCTGCCTAGCTCCATTATACATGGGAAGGGAATCTGCCATAAATCCCCAAATGCTGTTTTATGAGGAGGGCTGGAGAGCAAGGCATAATCACAAGCAGAATGTGGATGACAAGGAATACAGAAACAATTTCCAAGACAAATTAATTTCCGAGTTCAGCCAAAAAGTAAATTCTCCAACAAAAAAGCTAAATCCCATAGCACCTGAACAAATACCTAATTCTCTGACCACAGAACATCACCTTAGATTAGGCCTTAATTGAGATTAATGGGGCATGTCCTATCTCTCATTAGTTTTTTAAACCTAGTCTAGAATCAGGGAAGCCATCTCACCTGTCTGATTGCAACGAAAGCAAATTGTTATGGTCATCTTTTAAATCATAAAGAGTAAGGCTTTTTAAAGAGAACTTGAGATTCTCCTCTAAAGAGAGGTAAAATAAACCTGAAATTTGTACAATACATGTTTTATATGCTATAGCAGCTATTCAGAAAACATGACGGAAAATAGAAAATAATAAAAGCAGAGACTATTTCCGCTGGCCTCAGTTTTTAGCTTTAGTGATTAAAAAAAATTTTCAGTGCTTTTTTGGCTTTCAGATGCCGAGGTTATAAGACATTCAAGTTCGGTTAAGTAAAACTCATTCCCTGCAACTATATGTTTATTTAAAGTTTTTGCTGGCATGTACTATGGCATGGCTCTCAACAATTTTAACCACTAATATTAATTTCTGAAAATGCTAAACCAAGCCCTTGAGCTAATGAAAATGCTAGACAGGTTGTTCTTCAAAAAATACATACACAGAAATTGAGACATTCTTTTTAAAATCAACAACTTTCTCAAAGGTGTGACAATCAAAAAGTTCAGTCCCCACTTACCATTCTTTAGTACTTTATACATACGCAGTTACATAATGACAAAACACATATAAAATGTTCTTTTTCTTGAGCATCATAGACGTGAAGCTACTAAGAAAGACATGTCAGAATCTTTATTAATTCAAATTGCATCTTACTTTAACCAAATTTATTGCTCCTACACAAACAAGGTTGAGCCAATTTGATGATTATCACTTTAGATTTCTTCCTTAGAAGTATGTCAAAATTAATCCTTATTTAATGAGGTTTTTGAAAAGGGTTTAAAATAGCAAAATTCTGAAACATGTTCATTAGAACTATTTGTAAGTAATTAAAAATGATAGCTTTTAAATAACTTGTGATTGAATCCTAAGGCCATGTCAGAAATAGTGCTCAGATGACAGCCTGTCACATAAATTTATGCTTGATATATGAGCCCTGTGGATCACTAAATAGTGACAATTTTATTATTCTCTTGAAAAAAACTACGTTAAAATTTCTGTTTTCACAATTTCCTTCCTCTTCCCTTCTACTTCATGACACCTAGTTCATTGACATTATCTTGCTGAACACTAGAAAATCATTAATTACTTAGTCTGTGTCCTCCAACTTTTCCACTGTCAAATGCCACTGTTACAATGTAAGAGAGCCATAAATTGAACAGAAAAGGTAACCAACTGCTCATGAAGATGTAATTTTTCTCTGTTTGACAGAGAAACTAAAATGATGAGCTATGGCATTTCTGTGTAAAATCCTTTTTGGATTTGGAGTGTGTCACATTCTATCACTCAGGAGTCAACATTTTGCTCATGACATTGCACCCATAGGGAATGCTTGGGTGTGAGTTTTTGTTTTGTTTTGCTATTTTAAGAGTATGGCAAGGATTAAGTAAAGGTTCTGAAAACTTCTTAGCCTTCAAAGTGTGGTATAAAAACTGTCTTTAAAAAAGATATTCATAAATCTGAAGTGCTCTTTATTTTTCATAAATAAGACACTTGAAGTGCAGAGTGTTTGAAAATGTGTTGGCTAACAAAAACATCAAAATCTTTTTTGTTAACAATATTTATTTGCTATTCTACAGAAAGTCAGTTAGATGACAATAAAATAAATCAAAAGTCAAATTAAAAATAATAGTATCTTTATTAAACAAGCCACAGTCAGTGGTAGAAATTAAACATGGAATTAATTATTTTGTAATTTCTTGATTATAATAATAAGGCTTTTTAAGAGACTAGTTCTTATCATTGGTGTTTCCTAAAGAAAACAAAGCTACCCAGGACTAATTTTATATACATGTGTATGTCTGTGTGTGTCTGTGTGTGTATATATATATTTATTTTCTTTTTAAAAATTACACACATTGCATATAAAAAGCCACAGTCAACTGCGAATTTCTTAATGTCTTATTTTCAGGTGTAATTTGAACATTGACTTGAGTCTGGAACCTGTCCCCAAACTGATTAGTAACTTACCTGAAAGCTTGTTGCCATAATTTGAAAGTACTATTCCTGTAAACCAGGGCTATTGCTCATGTATAAGGACACCTGAGCCTGACCCTAAGATTTATTTAATTTCCTCTGCAAAATGAGAGATTAAAAAAAAAAAGAAAAGAAAGAAAGCAACAACAGATTTATAGAAGATTGTAAAATGTGTATGTCAAACTTCACCTCTTGAATCTTACAGGTTTCAAATATTAATTAATAGAACAGTGTGAGCAACAAGGCTCAAAAGTATTATTATTCTGATATAAGTAGATGACAGTCTAGTACTGCATTACATTTTGCTTTTGATGAGGACTATTATTTCCAGCAGGCATAATATGTAACAATGCCACAGCTTGTCATGACTTATCTGAAAAACATGAAAGCTTGCAACAAATACGTAGATTTATGAATGTCACACAGGCACTGTTTTTCATGGTACTTACTGAAGTGCTTATGTAAACATGCTCCTGTTCATAGGGGGGGAAAAGGAGAAAAATATTTAGAGAAATTCTAGGTTTTCCAAGGAAAAAAAACACCAAACCAAACCTCGAATATTTTGTTTTCTATTACAGAATTGTGAATGCTACTAAAAACCATCCTTTTCAGCATTAAAAAGTGTTACTGACCTGAGAGTCTTGTTTAGAGAACTTGTTTATCTAACAGAACAAAGCCTTATGCAAACAAGGAGGAACACTTGTTCCCTCCAAAATTTCTGAATCTCTTGTCCATTTATGTAAGATAAGATATGAACAGTGAGCAGCCAATTGCCTCACAGGCATTAGACTCAGACAGCTATTAGAATATAGTGCAGACTACTGTAAAATTTACAAGACTGACACAGAGCTTATTAGATTTAAGGGATATAATTGCATTTGATTCAATGGACATTGGATTTAACTTCATTGATATGTTTCAATGTCTATTGAAGCATATGGACAAATATCCACAAAAGGAATCATATGCAGGCCCTTATTCAGAGCTCTTTGGGTGGATGAAGTAATAGATTTAAAGATTTTTTAGCACTATCATCCTTGGCTTATACTGTTGCCTTTTTTCCTAATTCAAAGATACTTGTCTTTGCATAGGAAAAGTTCCCTAGCCATCACCAGAGAACGACTTCAACTAATTTCTCTGTATTTGGAATACATGTTGCAATCTTGTCTTCTTTAGAGAGACTTCCTATATGAACATCTCTCTGGCCCAAAAAGAGGTTATTCCATGCAGGAGAGATAATAAATGAAATACCTTAGGGGTTTTGATAGCCCTAAATTAACATAATACACATCCTGGAATGAGACATCAGAAAAAGATTTATTTAACCTGGCAATTAATACTTTGTGCTGAAGTGCTTTGATGTCCAAAACAGAGAGAGACAAACGTGAGACAGCAGTGGTTACTGTTAAGGTATTAACCTTATTTGGAGAAGTTTAAAATGCATATTAAATTTAGTAAATTGAAGTTATAAAATTGAGTTTGAGAAGACATTTAGGTCTAAGACCTGAGGTTAAATGGAGAGTGATTGAATTGTTTGTTTACTAGACCTTCTCTCAACATTCTCCTGAAATCCCACGAGAAATTCAGCAAACTTGGATTCTCTCACCTAAATCAATAGCCTAAAATGAAAATCATGCTAAGCTCTGTAGACAACCAGTGGAAAGAGAAGACCTTGACACTGTGAGGTAGACCAGTAGTAAGTTGTATTAGTTTTCCCCATTTCTCTCCCTTGACTTTAGAGGGAAGTTAGGTAACTGTGCTGTTAATTTGGGTGTCTCTGCTCAGGGCTTATGATTAGATTAAAAGAATCTGGGCTTCCATATTGACTTAAAAATCATGTAATGTTCTCCATTAAAATCTATCTGTTCAAAAGATATCCTTGAAATAAATGCACGACATCATCTGACATTAAATTAGCTTTCTAAATTACTTGGTACTAAATTTAGAGAGGACAACAGCAAAGCTCCCTTCACTGGCCCAGAATACACTAACCGACATTGCATTTCCCAGTTTAACGAATAATTTGTGGGGGGTTTTTCTTCCTCAGAAAATTCTCAGAAGTCCTTCTTTTTATACTGCAATGCTAAAGGAGAGCAGTAATAACTGCAGGTCGATTACGGAGCATAGGTTACAAAGTTTGAAATCTTAGTGACCTTGAGTGGAATCAGATTCCAAACGCAATTTGTTAAATACCATTATATTACATGACAACTGTGTGAGTCAGGGAATAAGAGAACAGTAAAGCCAAAGTCTCTTGGGGCAGTCTGATAAAATGTAGCAAAACCTGTCTAAATAACACATTTGTTATACCTAGTTTTGTTGCTTTAATATGGTTTGCTCAGGAAGCTGCTAAGCTCAGAGGAAGAAATCACCTCATCTCAGCCATCACAAAGGCATTGTCGTATACTGCTTCTGTTCTAGCCATGGCAACAAGCTGCCACTAAAAAATAAAATGTAAAAAAAATTAAAAATCAGTGATGCAAAACTAGATTAAAAATATTCATTTCAGAATTAAAGCATAACGCATTAAACCCTAAGATTTCTTGGCTAGCATTTAATCACACAATTTTCTCTTTTTAAAAACTCTCAATTTAACCTCAGTTCCCAGGTTTTCTTTTTTAGATTCTGCTTCCACTGCACTAGATATTCCATGTTTTCTCTATGGGACCACATCTGAAATGAGTCAGTCACTCTATACTGCTCACAGTCAAAAGAACTTCATCTAAAAGTACTTTAAGATTGAATCTTTTGTGTGAAGCCTGAGCAATCTGCAGCCAGTGAAGAATAAAAATATATTGAGGACTCACTGCCAGAGATGCAATCGTGAGATGCAGAAATAATTGCTGGAAAATATCAGAAGCTGGTGTGCTAGTGAAAGTTTGAGTTTTGTCTGCTTTTAGAAGATTCTGTATCCAGCTGACATACTCATTTTACTGGCCAGAGTGCATGGATAGTAATGAAAGTATCATACATGAAATTCATCAAGAACTGTTCCAACATAAAAATAGCTGAGTTTTAATGAAAAAGATAATAATGATCTATTTTTATTTCATTTTTACATACAAGATAAAGTCACTGTAGGGTTCCTAGATGACAACTGAGCCTAGTTTTATCCTCGATAATTAACATGCAATGCTTATAGTCATTTATGGTTATAAACATTATATGAGTTTCTATTAAGGTAGTAGGGATTATAAATTTAAATTTTCACAATATTTGTCAGGTTTAAATAAACTTGAGGTTTATATTTTTAGTCTGAAATAGGAAAAAAACAAAAAAAAAGAAAAAAGAAGTTATACTGAAGGATTTATGCTGGAGCTTTGTTTCTGCAGGTAGTTAATGAATATTTTCTCTGAAAAGCAGTATCTCTGAGATAATTTTCTTGCATTTTGTACTGTTCTACAAATTACAGAAGAATCCACACTGGCTGCCTATGTTATTTTGCAAGAGTCATTACTCTTTTTAGAAGCAGACTGAAGTAAGGAAAACTGAATCATCCAAGCAGTCACTTGGTACCGTCATAGATTTGCCCAAGGTAAAAATGAAAGAGAACTTGAAAATTATTTTGAGAGATAAGGCAGGTAAAAAAGAATGAGATCACTATTACTATGAAAATAACAACAATTATCAAGCAGATCAACAATTGAGACTTTTACAGGTAATTGGAACAAATGTTGTTCCTAGAATATTGTAGCCTTTCCAGCTGAAGATCAAAGAATGGCATGTGTTTACTATTTTTGTACTAAGTCAATAACACACCTTAAAATTCACTGCCCTTCCCAAAAATAAAATTTTAAAAAAATCCATCTAATAAGTCACCAACCTTGATATCTACAGAAATTGTAGCATTTTTTAAAAACTAATGAGAACTAAGACATTAAAGCCTGTAGACAGGCTGGCACTGCTAGCACTGTTGAGAGGATGCAGTGCAGGTCCTCAGACTTTCTCAGCTGGGGAAGCTGCAACTTTTTGCATAGATTAGACTTAGATTAGACTGCACAGCAAGGCAGCACTCACTGCTCATGCATCAGGGAGTTCTCTGTTTAACAGTGCTATTCATCTCTTCAAGGAGACATTAATTTTAGGATAATTTGGAAATGCTGTTCCATCTGCGAATTAAATTGCACTTCGTATCTCACAAACACCAAAAACTAAGTAGAAGTCACCTTCACTTTTTTTTTATTTAACATTAATTTTGCTGCAAGAGGCATGTAATCCACAGCTTTCTTGTTGTGCCTGGCCATTTTAATTTTTGATCCTTTTTAATACACTGTAATAATCAGTCTATAAAGTCCAATTACTCAGGGTAAAAATGACTGGCATCTTTAGACTCAACAAACCCCAGCTTAACAAATTGTACAACTGCGAACTCTATAATTTTCTATGTAAGTCCATATCACCCATTTTCATATTGTACCAGCTTGTATCTTCATTGGGAACACAGCTTTGCTCTTTTAGGGAGGAAAATTCAACAATAAATTCCAGAGCACATGAATGCATAAACCATTGCATGCATGTTAAAACAAAAGTGGAAGTAACCTGCTGTTAAGGGAAAAATGTGGTTAAACACCTTTGTGTATCACTTCTCCAAGAACAACCCTGGAAAATTTTGTGTGACTGGATTAAACAAACTTTCAGTTTCATGGAAATTCTGAATGTCCCTGGAGACTCTAGTAAAATCATCATTTCTAGTAAACAAGGACAAGGCATTAGTGATATCATTCCTCAAGATATAAACTAAAGCTAGGATTAGAAACAAATACAATTGGATTCTCCATTTATCTAATATTTTGCTTTTATCTGAGTCATTGTACTATGTGCCTTTCCAAACCAATTTTAAGTTTTATAAATAAGGCACTGTTTCAGTAGATTTGCTGAATTCAAATTCAACACCTTTTTGATAAGATGATAAAGATGTTCTATGTGTGAAAAGATGTTCCACTAGAAATGTGTACTTACAAATACCTAGAATATTACATCTCTCACGGCTGTATCTAGAGGCAGGAAAAAGTAGCTTTTACACTGGGTGAGTCATAAAGTATTATGAAATGCACTATATTAAGAACTATAGCAAACAATAATATTTTCTTTTTTTATTTTAAAATATCATGCAAAGTTAAAAGCTCCTTTTTTCCTAAACTGCAAGAGACAATCCTTTCTCTGCTTAAAGCAAAGCTCTTTTAAATAGTAATGCAGTATTGAAATCCTAATTCTGGCGTTGCTAGTTTATACACAACTGGTGGCCATCTGACTGCTGATATGAAGCCAGTTGCAATATGCCTAATAAGGACTGATCAAAACCTTCTACAGTTTCCTGAATTATTTTTATAGAAACCAAAGTGGGGGAAAAAGTATTTCGGGTAAATTTACAGAATAATGTATTTACATGGTTTTTACACTAATAACCTCTTAAAAAAAATCCCACAAAGTCATGCAGTAGACTACCAGCATGAAAAGGTCATGGACCTGTCTAGAGTGAGTTCAGAGAGAGCCACTAAATTGATCACATGGCTGTAGCACCTGTCCTATGAAAGAGAGGCTGAGAGAGTTGTGATTGTTCAGACTGGAGAAGAGAAGGCTCCAAGGAGACCTCAGAGCAGTCTCCCAGCACCTAAAGGGGCCTAGAAGAAAGTTGGTGAGGGACTGTTTACAAGGATATGTAGTGATAGGACAAAGAGTAATGGCCTTAAACTAAAAGAAGGTTGATTTAAATTTGATATCTTGAATAAATTCTTTAGTGTGAGGGTGCTGAGACAATGGAAGAGGTTGCCAAGAGACGTTGTGGTTGCCAAGATCCTGGAGGTGTTAAAGGCCAGGCTGGATGGCCAGCAACCTGGTCTAGTGGAAGGTGTCTCTGCCCATAGCAGGGGGTTGGAACTGGATGATCTTTAAGGACTCTTCCAACCCAGGACATTCCATGGTTCTAGGATTCTATGATAAATCAATACCAGATAATACAAGTAAGCAAGACAATGAGAAATTTATATTGTCCCCATTTAGTGACCTCTAATATGTGTGTTGAAGTGTCTATGCTCTAGTAAAATAGAAAGAACATATTTTTCTCTGCATGAAACACTGAAAATAACAAACTAGATCAACCAATAAAAGAGCATGAACTAAGGAGAATACAGTAACATATGAAAGAAAATAATTTCTCAAGTAACAGTATGCAATCTTGTACACTTGACAATTCGAATTTTGAACAATGAGTATTTTATGGCTGTGAATGGGCAAGCATATTCCTTCCTTCATTTATTTGTTTTATTCCCCATAGCATACAGCAAATAAATAATATTACTTCTAAAGAGCAGTTTTCTGCTGTGATCATTTCTGCCTTGAGGAAAAGGATCTTAATATCTTTGAGCTTATGAGCAAACCCACTTACTGTCATACATTCCTCCCTTTTCTCATTCTTCATAATAAATTCCACAAATTTTTGCTGTGTCACATGTGCTCTAAAGAAAAGCAGTATTAACAGGTTTAGTGTGACACAGATTTAGGTTTTTAAGATTCTTTAAAACTGGTGCATCTGTGCAGCACGTCAATAATTATTTCTCCTAGTTAGGGAGATACTTTTCTTGTCCTGTTCAATTTGGAAATAAGTCCTGTATATCCTAGAAAGCAGAATACATTCAAAATACTAAAAAAAATCTTGAAAGTTATTTAAAATATAAATAAGTTGCAACTTGTATGTGATTAAAATTATACAAGGTTACTCATCAGAATCCAAATGTAGAGCCATTTCCACAATGACATACTGCATATTAATTAACAAGGTTGAATACTCGGAATTTCATATTAGCAGCATCACAACAAAGCGTAAGCTGTGCAACCTGGAACAGTGGTCTAATTCCAGTCAAAGCATTCAGTAAAATAGTTTCATAATTTGAAAAAAATACATGCAATAAAGAATATGTGTGTTGTAGCTAAATCTAGGCACTAACTACTTAGTCTTCACTCTCTTTACTCTTAATGGTGGCAGAGGTTAAAACCCTGCTGAATCACTTTCTGCAGAATTCATTTATCTTTCTGGTTTTGCATTGACCACAGATGCACCCTAAAGAGATCATCCTAATGTTTGCTTTTGGGAATACACACCAATGCCATTTTTAGCCAATTTCCCAAGCAGGTGACTACAGCCAGAGGTTCAGATGTTCCAATACATTGCTATGAAAATGTAGAAAAGACAGAAAACATATTGTTGACAGATAAGATCGAAAACTACCTAAAATATTCCTAAACAATGGCTGTGATCACAAGGAACTAGATAGCCACTGGGAAGTAAATCAGACGTGTTTGTAGTTAAAAGTGTGGGTTAGAATTCACAAAACTAGAAACAATCTTGGGACCGAGCAATTTTAGCTGCTGCCTCTTCCTATACTTCTCACAACTGTTGCAATTCATTGATGATTTTACCATCTGTCTCAAAAGCTAAAATACTTGGTTTAAATATATAAAAGCCAGACAGGCAACTCCATTATTACATGCAAAGGCATCTCTAGATCTGTAAACACAAGCTTAAAACTTCCCACCACTTTTGCAGGTCTACCTGTGTTAACAGTTGTGAGACTAGAACAGGCTTGTCACCAGAACGGCTTAATGTAGGCTTTGTCGTGGCAGTGTAAATTAATACAAAATACCTCCTGGATTGTATTAAGGTTGTATCAAATGAACTGCCTTACTTGTTGGTACCTGTCATTGAGACATTTCAAAGACAAGCTGGGAAGGTCTATTAAATTAAATGAACTCTTGTCATTACATTCCTATTCCCATATGTTGTAGACAAGATTTGGCCAATGCAGTATCTCTATTATCTAAAACATGATAGTCATGCTTTAAGTCAGGTAAGTATAATCAGAAAAGAAATCAAAGGAACATGCTAAGCTGCAAGACCTCTAAGTGTTTCTCTTCTCTTACAACTCTTATTTGTAAAAATTTTCAGTGTAACACTGGGCATTAAAGCTTACATAAATTTTATACATCCTAGTACCTGATGATGGGCAGTAGTGATATAGTGTGCAAAAAGAAAAGATGAATAATGCTTTGTGGAAAATATCTATACCTTTTTTTAGTGATCTTCTTGTGGCAGCACAGAAATGTAATCTAAATTCCTACATGAAAACTTGACAAAAATACATTAAACTCAATTTTATAATAAATTGTTTCTGAAATAAGATTATCTGCCATATTTCAGCCCAGAAACATTTCATAACATCCAAATTCCATCTTTTGACAAACAGACATTCTGAGTAAGCCTGGCATGCTTTTAATTGCAGAAGCACATGTACACCTCTAAAATACAAGTGTTCAGTATTCAAACTTTGCAGGGACCACTTCATTTAGGACTCTGAGGGTGATATCAAATCTGAAATGACAGTTATGATTTTCCCTCTATAGCACGTACATTCTTCACACTTTAAGAAAATGAAGACACAGTTACAGCTGCTGCCTACTGATCTGTGTGCACTGAGAAGCACATCAACATATTCAGCTTATCAGAACTGTTTGCAAGAGCATGTTTGTCAAGCAAAACTATCTCAGAGCATGAGGGAACTGACGTCTCAGTTGGATTACTTCACTAACTCTTCTATAAGAGCATAGAAGGGTTATTTTAACTGAGACTATGCAAAGAAAACCAAAAAATTCTCACAGACTGTTGAGCAACTCAGAAACCTCATCACTTTCAAATCTAAAATTGTTTCAGGCTTGAGGTTCAACATGCAAATAAAATCTAGAGCTACTCTGAATACAACAGCAGGAAGAAAATTATAAGCTTTAATTCTGGCCTCTTTCCAAAGTACAGGCCATATCTCAAATAACAAATGGGGGTTCTGATGCAGAATAAATTTAAAAATACTGATAATTCCAACATTTTTCCAACTATTCCTCAGTGAGTCACAGCAAACTTCATAAGATGGTACCATTAGGCTCACATCAGAGGCACGGAAATAGGAACAACAGGACTCTCCTGAGCTTTAAGCAAATACAACTAATGATCAGAAAACACTGATTGTCATAGAGAGACCATGTATTTTAATTTGTCACACTAGCTTGGCTTCAGACAAAATTGTTTCTTCATATATGATTTTCAGCTTGAGGGCAGCTGGAGAACAAATTCATTATAACAATGATACCTCTTTTTTAGTTTAACCTTTCAGACCTTTGATGCCTGAACCTAAAATTCTGTGTGCTAAGGGCTGTACTTGCCTAAGGAAAAGACAGCTTTTCCTAAATTGCTTTGAAATGTCACATAAGCATGGACAAAAAACTGGTAATTTCACCTTTTACTATTCATTGTTAGAAGAACTTATGGCATTCCCATGGTCTGTCTTCACAAGAATAGAAAATATGGCATATCTATGATTTTTTTGGTTTTAGTATTTAGCTTGTCTAGTCCTTCCTGACTAAGCTCTCTAATACACCAACTCCTTTCCTCAACTTCCATAGTCAAGCAAGATTAGGAGACCTCAAGGAAACAAGATGAGATATCCAGAAAATTAAAAGTAGATACTGGAAGTAGAGAATCTAATACTCTTAGCAATTATATGATTACAAAACTCATCTCTGTATACTTGACATTACTAGAATATTCCTAACACATTACAATGCTTTATAACTGTATTTGTATGCCATGTATTATATTTGTATTTTCATATATAAATACATACAAGGAGTATATATTCAGATCTCTATCATAAAGGAAAACACTTAGAGAAAGCTTCTCAGAATGCTTTATTAAAAGCAAAAAAGTGTCAATCCTTTTTCCAGTGGTATTTATGGAAAACCTGAGCAATTTCAGTAAGGCCAGGGTTTTGTTAAGGTTCAAAGAAGGCAATCATTTTGACTGGACTGTGACAATGTAAAGAGTCTTGTTAACTGGTATGGCATCAGCCAGTTTTAGAAGGGGTAAAGCAATTGACACTAACCATTTAAGGAACATGAAATGTGAGGACAAGGACCCATAAGAGTTCACCTTTTTCCATGATTGCCAAGTTATTCTGATCAAAAAGTATCTCAGCAAAAGCTTCTGTGCTTTGTTAAGTATTTGCAGCCCCTCAGCTGTGGTTCTGACTGGCCTTTACTTAGCACAAATTACTTTAACTGTTGTACTGCCATATCGAAAAGATTGGCTCCAAATTGGTCTCTTCTGATATGAGATACCAGCAGAACTGATTGCTCAGTGCCTTCTTACTGACCTCCCACTCCCTTGAATATTAGAATTCCAGAAATGCCATGAACACCTGAAGAGTTTTTACACACATAAGGAATGCATTTGACTACCCTACTGCATACATATATAACTCCCAGTAGAACTGAAGGATTGTATAATGAATGTTATTAAGAAAATAATCTCATTAATATTTCAAAGGGCCAGCTTCCCTTCTCAGAAGAGGCAGCAAATAAAGATAGCCTACAGAAAATACTAAGCCCAGGAGATCCTGTACCCCATGTTAATTAGAGACCTTCATATATGGGGAAAACCTCTAACAATTGATGACATAAAGATATCTGGAAAGAGATGAAAAGAGCCAAGTAGACATGCCTTGGATGTGTTGAGAATACTAGCCTGGGAAGATGCCTTCATAGAGTTAGAGGAGATTCAAGCTGTGTCAAGCATTTCTCAAGGCATTCCTTCTCCAAAGGGCTACTACTGCACTGTGATAACCGACTGAAAGTGAATACCACTGCAGAAAGATACAAAATTCCCACGGCCACAAGAAGGTGGCCTCATGAACCTCTGAAGAAGAAACAGGAATCCAAAGGCTGGCTACATGAAGCAGAAATAACACAGAAAGCAGGGAGCAGCAGCCAGGATTATGCAGCAGGTGTGGGAACTCCGAGTCAGCAGGTTATGTGCAGGCACACAGATAAGAACATACACATCATCCTCCACAGAAGTTTTTGGAAGAAATACGCCACAGCAATCTCTTATGTGGAGTCTGACCCAGCAGAACATGCCTACCAGGTCATAATCTTTGTCTGTCTTCTGGATTCCAAGAAGACAAGCTGGATGGAGGCACTGACCTTCCTAAAGCATAGTACTCATACAATCACATATATGGCACACTACAGAAAACTAGACAATTTTGGTGTCAGGTGGGAAGACACCTTGAAACCTTAGGACTTTGAGAGTTAGGTAAGCACTAGTCAGTAGGGTTTATGTTAAACTTTCAGACTTAGATGCCTGAAGGTCATTGAATTTCCACCTTAGGAATCTTTTCTAGGATCGCAATGAGTAAATATATTTTATGCTTGTTATAAATCTGATAAATACACAGTAGTTTAATTTTCCCAATAAAATTATCAGCAGGGGGAAAAAATTATTTTATTAACTAAAACAAGGGAACAAAAGTGTGATTTGTGCAGATCCCCACCTGTTTCAGTAGGGCTTCCCATAGTGGCAGTTATCCTTCCACTCAGAGTAAATTACAGGTCCAAGATCTAACTGTCTAAACAGATTTGCTAATTATGCACACATTGCAAGCATAAGCACAAACAAAAAAAAAGTGGAAGAAAACAAGCTACCTATTTTTTTCCCTACTAATCTTAAATACAGACTAAGACTAGCATTATAAGAGAGAGATTTCATTTCCAGACTATAGAGAGTTATTAATGAAGTTTGCGCAATGATTTTAGACAACTCTACTCCGATACACACCATATTATAATGTGGACAATAAATGCTTTTATTAACAAGCAGATGAGTTTTCCATTCCTATGCCAAATAAGGATTCTCTCATAATTAGAAATTGCACATTCCCTAGAAGGAGAATTCTTACTGAGTACACAGCTGCAGGGAAACCCTGCTGCAGCTGCACCCTGCTTCCCTCAGAAGAGGTCCCCATGGTATGGAAATTACTTCCAGCAGTGTTATAGGCATAAACGCAGATTAGATTTTAAATATATTTCTAGCTTTAGTTTTGAAACACGTTGTATACTGAGAGTTGTTACAAACAGATTCCACCCATCCCTTGCTCTTTGACCCCAAGTTTAGTAGCAGTATGTGCGACTGAAACTTAAAGGTGGAATTGATGGAGAAAAACCAAACCATAAACCAGTGAAAACATGTATAGTTTCAAGTTGATACAAAGCACTTTCAAGGATAAGGATAAGTTTCACAAAAAATATCTCAGCATACAGCAATGATCTCAGGTAAAAGCAGCCCTTCTTCCTTCTGTAGGATTTCCTGAACCTTCTATTGCACATAAGAAGAGCTGCAAGAGTTTTTCCCTCCTTCCCTCCGTCTCTCCCTCCNCCTCCTTCTTATCTCTCTCTCTCCCTCTCTCTCTCTGTGTCTGCTTCTTTCTTTCTTTCCTGCTTTCCACTCCCAAGTTGGTATACAAAAGGAGATTAATAGCCCACAACCATTTCAACAACTTTTGGGGAAAATGGTCTACCTAAACTCTTCTAATACCCTTTAGGCCAGAAAAACCACCCTGGCTTTTAGCTGGAGATTTCTTCTTTTTGCACCCTGTAGTGTTTGTATCTTTCCAACACCTTTCAAACACCCACTCACCCAAGTGGCAACAAAATGCTCAATTTTGAGACAATCTGGAGATCTTCCCTTGCTCATCACAAAGTTTGTTACATTTTAAAGCGTAAATCCTTCTTTTCAAACACTTGGGAAACTCATCTGATTTGCTGCCCACTAGGGTCTATCTCATTATATACTAATGTCTATTTCTGGAATCTAATGTGAGCACATTTGCAAGGTAACATGTGAATCACACAGAATCTACAGATAACTTTTCTATTCACAATGCTGTCAATTTGAGTTTTATATCAAGGAAACATGCTGTGAATATGATAAAGAAGGTCATCTTAGGGCTTTTCAGACATTTATTTTAAGGCTATCAGAATTTGGAGTAGTCTGTAAAGAAAACGATAAAGACAGACAAACCAGTAGCTTAAAACCAGTAGTTTATTTACCTAACTATTTAGCTTCCAAGTGCCTTTTTCAGTGTGTTCAGCACTGATTCATAATCTCTGTTAAAGATAGTTTGATATTCTATATTACTTTCTCCAGAACATGTCACTCTGAAGACTAGAGTAATCCCATTAGTATCAGTAGACGGGGCAGGCAAATAAAAAATTCTAAACTGAAACATACCCAGTAAAATTTCAAACATTTCCAGCTTTTTACATTCAAACCTATTTTTCTGTAACAAGTAATGCTGGCCCAAACATCAAGGTTATCATCTGCTTTCTGAATCTGCCATAGCAACAACCCATTCTAGTTGCTCACACCAGTCTTCAGAAATGCTACTTTAAAGTTCAATTAGATAAAGGAAATAAATTCTTCTGAAAATTCTGAGACAACCCTCAATGTGTTTTGCAGGCACAGATAGTCAGTGAATAAAAATATCTGGGTGAAATATTTCTATAATATTTAAAGTAGAAGTGTAATTCTAAACACTAATAATTTCTACTCTTTAGTGAATATCACAATGACTGCCTATGATCAAATTGTACCTATAAAGGTAGTTTATGAATGCTATTTTTACTGAGTAGGTTAAGACATCTAATTAAAAATTATAAGTTTATTCAAATAGGCTATACAGACCTTTTTCTCTAAAACTCTTTATAGTAACAAAGAAAATCAGTTAGCTTACAGCATCCTACATTTTTGCAGACTCGTCGGTACACTTCCATTTTCAGTACAGACAGCTACGTATTTACCAATAAGAATGAAAATTTTAAAAATTACAGAAGATGTAAACTTCTCATTTTTCAGTAGTATTAGAAAACAAACTACCCTCAAGGATGGAATTTTGATTTACAGATAGAACCCAATCAAATGCATGGCAGTTGTAGGATTTTACTCCATCCAAACAAAAGGCTGAAAAGCTGTCCATAATGTAATTAATGGAGCTTAGCGGCAAGTGAGAATTCTGGCCTCCCGTTTGTGTTTATTGGTATTCTTGTCAGCATGTTAGTTAGATACACACAGTTTTGTTATGATATGCTGACAGATTTGGGCTGTATATATTGCTACCAATAGATGTGGGCTCAGTTTGCACAACATATGCCTCCACAAACTGGGTTTCCTCTAAGGAGGAAATGAAGGGCATCCAGTATATACTGTTGCCATTATTTGAGTCCTAGTACTCATAACAGTTACTCAAACATTCTTACTGCGAACACCTAAAAAAAAGTGGAGAATTCCTGGTAAAAAAGTGTCTTTTTTTTTTTCAGGACATATGAAGGATTCAAGCAGTAAGTATTTTTTCAACAACAGATTCAATTATAAGGACCCTCTACACACACAAGTCATCATTCTAGCAATCTTATGTCTTTCTTTTGGTTTCTATCAAGGACAACTACATGTCCTTCTCTCACTGACAATTCTGCACTATCTGACCTCCTGACCTCATGGGCATGGATCATTTCTTGACTTTGCATTCTTTTGGAGGGCTTTCAACATGTGACCCACAGTCCTGAGAAGTCTAGTACATACCAACATTAGATGAAAGGTGAAAAGAATTCTAAGAAACTACTGGAAATATTCAAAAGCATTAAATCTTAATTTATGTAGCAAGTTCAACTCAGTCCTTTCAAGACTCTCTGTTTATCTTGACTGCCTTTTATACTGAGAAACAGCCAAAGCAAGAAATATTTTATAACGATTAGGAAGATTTTTGGAACCATTTTAATCAACTCTCTTATTCTACTTGATTGTATACAATGGAGCAACCATCCTGTGTGTATGGTAATATCTCCATGGTAACAGATTCTAAAACATAAGCACAGGATTGTGATCACTATTTAGAAAAGAAGGTGACTGAACATGAGGAAATTGCACTCTCAAATACTTCAATTTCCTTAGCATTTCAACAACGACATTTACGGACTGGAATGACCCAAGCTGCAATCTCCAAGTTTCACTTAATAATATATTAATTAGACAGTTTATATATTTATACTAGAAAAAAAATAGATAGATAGATAGATAGATAGATAGATAGATAGATAGATAGATAGATAGATAGGTATTTTTTATCATACTACTTTTTCTAAGGTAATCTTACCTATGGCTCACCATGAGTAAAGTCTTGCAAATAACTTAATATTACCATTGAAGTCAATTTGTCTGTGGGAGCATTTATGCTCTTAAGTGGCAGCACTTATTTTACAGGATGTATGCCTTTAAAGTGTACTGCATATTATATTTTTGATGCAAAGTATAGTCATACAAAAGAAAGCAGCAGAGGTACCTCAATCCACTTAGCTTTGTGAGAATGCATGAGCAAGGAAAAGGATCTGATCAGACATTTCCTTAGTTACAGTTATGGACTATTAATAGGAAGAGACCAAGCACAATATGATTTCAGCAGACTTTTAGGAAAATTGCCTTTATGGATAAGTAACATACTTAAGTTTGAAGCATATATAAGTAGGAGGAAAGAAAGATGTCAAAGCTCTCTCTTCAATTTGTTGCATCTCATCTTCTCCTGTGTATAAAGAACATATCATCTTCTCCTAACTATAAATCTGCTGTTTTGAGCAGTGATATCTAGTGCCCTTGCTTTTGCAGAACACAGGTTACAAGAATTACAAAAATAATTCTTTAGTTGTGTTTGCAGAAACATGAATTTGCAGCAAGAACATAGGCATTTTGCCAGTTTAGTTGACTTTTAGGAAAAAACCATTTAAATATATTATTATTACATTATGATATTTTATATAGGCTGAATAGGAAGTTGAGCCTAAATACCTAACCGTTTATACCATTCCAGGATGTGTCCAAGGCAAGGAGGATGATTTACCTTCAGGACTGACTATTTCTCTGCACTGGTGGCAGAGGGAGCCAACAACCAGCTAATTTTACAAAGCTTCAAGTTACATGTCATATATTCCAACCCCAGTTGCAGTTCAGTGTTTTATTTATTTACAAATAAAAGGGACTGGCTTGCAGAAGATGCATTTCTCTCTTGGCACTTCGTTGCTGAATGGGTTTGTGTCTAAATATCTGCTATTTTGTTCCTGCTCTATCTATTTTCACACAGACCCAGAAGTATATAATCATTGACCAAAGTGCAGACAGCCCACCTGTCATTTTTCTTACTGTAGCCTGCTTGGAACAGAAGCAGTTTGAAAGATGCACAGTTGCAAGCAGTAGTTTATTTGCATTACTCGTGAAAGTCCTTCAGCTAAATTTCCACACAGCATGCTCATTATGTCCATGCAAGTGTGTCTGTGGAGCTTTTAAGCTTATTGAGACAAATAGTGAAAGTAACAAACAGCGAGAGCTTCCTGTACTGTGTATAACTAGATTTCCATCTTATCTTATTCTGAGCTCCCTCCATGAATGATCCTTTTAGCCATTTTCATATCATCCTAAACATGCGTCAAAGGTTGAGAAGCAGCACTGCATTGATTTAAAATCTCTAATTACCAAAAAAAGCAATTTGTTAATCATACTTCTTCTAAAATTATAGGTATATTATCAGTGGTAATCTTAGAGGAATGTAAGATCTTAGGGCTCAGCAAACAGTAAAAACATCGCTGTGGACTGCATTGTGCATAGGTCACATTTTCCATATACTGAAATAATTTTTCTTCTCCCTAAAAAGCATTTCTGAGCTAGGAAATAACCTGTCTGGAAGCAAAAGATCCTTGGGCAAAATTCTATGGACTTCATTATTCTAGAAATCAGACTAAATCATCCAAATATCCCTTCTAACCTCCACAAAACTTACAGAAACTACATGACTTTAATGAGTGAAAATGTACATAGTATTTTTTAAAAGAGCCACATATTTTAAAATTTGCTATGAACTTCTAGGGTAGGAACTTATCAAAACTTTAACTTAATGAAGTATAGAAAAATTCCTTACTAAGAGACAACATTAATTTTAAGACTGCAAGTGATAAGAATCCAGTACTCTCAGGCAAACTGC
The DNA here is from genome assembly GCA_013397725.1 of Rhagologus leucostigma. Taxonomy (NCBI): domain Eukaryota; kingdom Metazoa; phylum Chordata; class Aves; order Passeriformes; genus Rhagologus; species Rhagologus leucostigma. The sequence continues at coordinate 860,575 of VZTD01003697.1, read as the reverse complement.
CCTGGAGCTTACTACCTTTCATCTTTAATTTTATTTACTTTTTATTTTAATTCTCTCAAATTCAGGCTCCGATCACCATTACGCCATGTTTCTTAAACCCTTCCTTTTGTCAAAAATCTGTAAATAAAAATTTATTGTAAATAAACACCTACCACACTCATACTGTTCAATGAGATCACATACCAATATTTTGTTATTAGACAGCAATTCCTCAAACTCCCCCTACAAAGGAAACACAAGTCATACGTGGTGTTTTTCTGAAGAATTACAAGCTAACATATTCTTCTTAAAAACAAAGTCACAATTTCAAGTCACTATTCACCAGCTAGTTCTCTGGTGATTCTAGTTGGAATAGTTCATTCATTTACATAGATGGTTTTTCTTTTAGTTTGTTTTATTCACTATGAACCTGCATACAGATATATATGTGTATCTGCTTTATACACATGTATATTTGTCTATACACTGCTTGCAGGGTCTCTTTGCACCCATTTAAGGATGTGCAAATAAATAAATCCAGAAAATGGCCATACAATTACATCTGGAAGTCATGAAACTGAACTGTAATATGTACCTAAAGTTCTACAGCTGCAAATGGTCTGAGGGATCACACTAGAGTTAATTCCAAGATAAAAACCACTGTAGTGTGTATCATGTGATTGACAGGTCATTAGTGCTTGCTTTATCACTGTTCATATCCACTTCTGTTGGTACACACTACTTTCTAAAGTCACTAATTCCACTGTAATTGATATTGCACTTAAACTGCTAAAAATTCTACCCAAAACCCTTTAGTTTCCAGAATTATATACAGATGTGGTAAGAGATTTATTATGTTCAGCAGTCATGTTATGTTGCCTGTCTTAACTCTTAGTTCTCTTAAAAAGAAAAATAACCTTTGAAATCATATTGATACCCTATGGATATAACCTATTTTTATTTTTTAAAGATTCATTAAAATATATTTCGTTAATATTCACATTGGCCAATGAGCTCATATTGCAACTTAATCCAGTCTTTTCATCCTTTGACCCACCACAAGGATTACACTTTCACAGATGGAGTGACAGGAAGACAGAGCAGAAAGACTTCAGCAGCTCAGCATGGTGCTTGTACTATGTAAGATTTTGAAACTGTAACACAAAGTTCTTTCAGGTTTTGTACAGCTGAGTACATAAAAGCATATTTTTCCTGGAGACTGTTGGTTATTTTAAATACTTCAAAGGCATTGACTTTTATATTTTATTATTCACAACAGAAAGCTATCCCACTTGTTTGACACATTATGTCAATTACCACCAAAAGGCTCAAACTTGGGAATGAGCCGAACAAATGTGGAAAGGTCACCACATCCCTGATCAGGGAGAAGCCAAAACTGTTGTTTCTCTACTAGGTTTTTGAGTCTGAAGTGACAGCAGTTTAAATGAAGGCTTACTTGTAAGGAAGCTTTATTTTAGCTTTCATCTTATTTTTCATTCACTTTATTCCCACCTTTACATTATATCAAAGCTGCCCACACTGAAGGAAACTTACTCTCTCTTGGAATTCAAACACCCATCTAGACTGAACAATGCGGTATGAAAAGAACCTGACATTGCTTCCTTACTTTTTTTTGCTTTTTTTTTAAGTAAAAAGCTTAATAGAATTGAGATTTTCAAAGCTGAGTGATAATAATTTTTAAGTAAAAACCTTTATGCAGAGGATCGCATCACTATGAAGCCTCACTGTACTGTCACAATCTGCAACCATACAAGAAATAGGTGATGCATCCAGTTTGGGGAAAAAAAAAAAAAAAGGAGACAAACAAAAAGAGTTCAACAATCAAGAGAAAGGAAGAGTTGACTTTGCCATAGTATTTTTCCAGCATGTCTGAGCACAGCAGTTAGCATTAGTTGTGCCTGGTTAGCATAGCTGTCAGCATAACCACATGAGCTAAAGCCAGCTTTTAGTGCCAATAAAAGTAGAAAAGTTTAGGAAATGTTTTGTATAAATAGAAACAGAAAAAATGTGATCAATCGCCTGTCCTAAACAACAGCCTGCATCTTAAATAGGTTTTGTGTGCTCAAGTTAGCAGAAAGACAAACTATGCCAACAATTTGCTGACCAGCAAGTAGCACAAAAGCATGAAAGAAATGTCGAGACTGTGAGCACCACCAGAAATGCCAGAAAATAAGAAAAAAATCACATTTTGAACAGACTAACCATCAACAAGTTGTTCTCTACCCAATCCTATAACTGAGGACACTTAAGTTGGGGAATGTTGCAGTTTGTCTAGAGTCTCTGTAAAGGCTTCTGGGAGGGAAACTTCATGACCGTGCAGGAGCATCCAAAATCACCAGGGAACCAGGAAGAACCCACAGGACCCAAGAGCCATGCCTCAAGGACTGTGCAGAGCCTGACTGACATTACTCACCCACCCAGATTCTCTGTAGGACTGCAGAATCTCTCCTGACAAGATGGCAGGTCAAAATATTTTCCTTCTAAATCTCAAAAACTCTGGTTTATTTTTCAGAATTCTAGTAATTATTAACAGGTGCATATTGCCTAGACTTTCAAAGGCATGTGTACCCCTGTACTACACAAATATAAAGATAATGTTAACATACACATGCATGTATACTTACAATGATAAAAACCAGTGTTTTCTGATTTGCCAAATGCTTCATGGGAGGGCACCTGAATTTATGTAAATTCATGACTGCACAAACACATTCCTCCAAGTGCAATATGGCCCTCAAAGTAGTGTCATTTATTACTGCATATGAAAATATTCCTATGAATGTTAATGCCATTGAAGATAATTACATTGTTTGGATTTTTCTTGTAACTGAAAACAATGGTGATAAAATATTTGACAAGTGAGTTAATATTTTTTTCAAAAACAGTATTTTATTGTCATAATACTTCTTAATGCTTCTTACACGATAGAGATAATCAAAATTCCAAGTGACATACTGCTTTAAATAAGGGAGAGAAAATTTATTGTTCAGTCTTGTCTAAAAAATGGCACTACCTATTATGTTATGTTAGATATTCATATTCAAATTGCATAATCTTTTGAAAAATCCAGCTGCATCCAACTTGATCAACTGTACAGATTGATAAAAAAAATCATTAAAATCTAATTTTCTCAAGTAAAATCACTGCTACCTTGAAAAAGCACCAATTTTTAAGTAAGATGATTTAGGCTATGTTTATTTCTAAATCCAAAGAGGCATCATGGTTTCATTTCAGATGAAAGACGTGCACTTGATTGTCTCCTGATTCCTTTGTAAGATAAGATCTAACAAACTATCAATAGTTTCTCAGACCTGGAAGACCTTGCCATGGTAATCTTGGTACAGCAGAAAATAGTTCTGAAAGTTTCTGATTGTGTATATGCATCATTTTAGAATATACTCATCTCCAACTTTAACATCTTCTTAACTAAAATTTTCCAATGGTTTGGTTTTCTTTTTTCCTTAAAACATTATTTTCAGCACAATGGGTTGAGATTTCTTCACTAATCAATGGGAATGGAAAAGACCCAGGACCCCTGCTGCTGGAGGGCAGCATAACCGTGATTCAGAAAACCTCCCTGGCCTCAGCCTTGAAAAGGTTGTTTGGGAGCACAGAATGACAGAGGGCATTCTGAACATGGAGACCTAACCTGCAGCAATGCAACACTTCATTAAAATAAATGCTTGGGGGCTTTGTATGTCCCAAATGAAAAGTTTAGATTCCTATCAAATTAAATGTTTCATATTCTAAAGTACATTTCAGTATTTTGCTATAATACCACAAATATAAAAAAATTAAATTAGATTCTCATTTCCTACATGCTTTTTAGTTCATCAGCTGAACTAAATACCAGTTATTCTTACAGTTGTACTTGGAAGTTCTTTAGAAATACTTGATTTTGTAAAATCTATTATATTTTGTATAATTCCTACCTGATTTATATTGGTTCAGGCAGACTAGGTTAAATCTTTATTTGCCAAGCTATTCCATTATTTTTCCTGGGATCAAAGTTAGGCTGATGTGACTAGGTTTAATGGAAGTAGCAAGGTACAGTGAGTAGTGCTGCACTTGCTTTTTTTTTAAATTAGGTTTTTTATTTTATTTATTTCACTTGATGCTACAATAAAAAAAATAGATACAGCATTTTTCAGTGAAACCAAGAATAAAATCACACACAATACAGAACTATTGGGAAGAAAAAGGACAGAATTTCTATGCAAGATTTGTTAGCCCATCATTGGGGATTTGGTAAAACTGTTAGCAAATCTGAGGACTTCATCAAACTGAGTAGGAAGCTTAGAGTTATGATTAATGCTTCTATACATCCAACCTATGTTTTAGTTATTAAAAGTTGGACTTAAAGGATGGAGACACATAATTCTGGCTTCCGTTCTAGCTATTTAGGCCAACCAAAAGTTACTTTATCCGGAGTTGTGTAATTTCATCAATTATGAATTTTCACCTGGGATGCTTCTCTTCCTCATTGTTTGAACAGACAGCCTTGAGTCACAACTCAGACACACATGCCTAATTTTTAGACAAGATGCACCTAACATAAGAGCTTACTTTTNTTTTTTTTTTTTTTTTTTTTTTTTTTTTTGCCTAAACTAATCTATAACTTTAATTATTTAGGTCTGAAAAAAAAGGAGTACATTCTGAACACCATGCCTACAATAGCCATGCATGATGATGGTGTCCAAAATTTTATCAGCTTACCTGTAATACTATTTGTGCAATAATTTTTTTAAAAATACAGATTCTGAATACCTTTTTTTAGTTATTGTTTGCAGTTTTGCATCTCTTTATAGAAAACTGCATGCATTGTATCACCTGTAACATTTATAAGAATAAACCATAAAGGTTGGATTTTTCCTCACTGATGTATTTGAGTTTATATTCCCAATGCATTCAAGTAATATATTTACTAACTTGACAGTTGTAGAAAAAATTTAAGGACACCTTTTTCTAAGAGCATAGAATTTCTATATTCATTTGGAGTATCAGAGTGGGGGAAAATTCTCTGCATTTTCTTATATATATTTCTTCAATGTTTAAGTATTCTTAAATTGTAGATGTAAAATATGTTCCTTACCAGGTCTTTTAGAGAATATAAAAGCTTACTCTCTACACCACACTACAAATTCTGAACATATTAATATTGATTTTTACTTTTGAGACCAGTTTGAAAATAAGATGAGAAATGCAAAACTAATTCAGTGAGGCTATGTGCATTAAAGGTCGTTTATATTTAATACTGCTCTTTCAAAAAGAAGTTCTTGCAAACATCCTACTTATACATATTTATTTAATGATAACTCTGGATTTTAATGGAAAAGTGAAAAATGTAGTTGATAGAGCAGATTTATTTGCTAGATTGGAAATCAGGGTTCAAAACTGATTTGCTTGAATATAAAACTATTTTTTTTCTCAATAATGTATGCTTAAAATAAAAAGGAGAAGACTTACAACAGAGGTTTTTCAAGAGCTGTACTGTTTTATGTATTGCACAATCAAATCACGAGAATGGGAGGGAGTAACAACACTCCTTACACCACTCAGAAGTTCATTGAACCCTTTATACGGGCAGAGAGGTGTGTGCAATCAGCATCCTTGGAGGCTCATTTTCACATTAATGACAAGTAATAACAGGAAGTTCATAGGTGTGTAATTGCAATTTCACACCAATGAACTGTGGAGGCAATGCTGAATGCTGACAGTAAACACACCTCTCTCTGGAGTAAAAGCTGGTCAATATGCACTTATAATCCAGTTTTCATAAGACTGATTCTTTTACATTTCATTCAAATGCTGTTTTCAGTTTTCCTAACTTTTTTATTTCTTTGCTTCTTTTCCTCCTCATGGCACTTTTTTCCTAAAATTGTTCTGTTTCTGTATCACACCTTCGTTCACCTGACCCCAGCTTCTTTTTATCTCAAACACACAGAACAGAAAACCAAAGGAATCAACAAAATTTTTAGTGAAGCTGGAAAGATTAATTTATAAGACAGTGGCTCTGTTTACACTAACAGGTCCAGTTCATACAACAAGCAGGTTGAGATAAGAGTTAACACTGTATGAGTTTTTACACATGAAGCAGTAAGGAATTAAGGAGTAAGACCAAGCAAGCAAATGGATATGTGAAGCATGAATACAGCTAGCACAGAGCTTAGGAGACAATCTTTTTGGAGAACAGAGTAAAGGGGATTTGGAAATTCAAAGCCTGTTGTGTGGGAAGCATGCTGGATTCAGACTGGTGACTTTGAAGCAAGCATGTGCAGGTGTTTTAGGCATTGATACATGTTCTCTGTAGAACACGGTAATATTTCTCAATTCCACAGTTTGATTACAAGAAAAGTAAAAGGTACAACTCTATGGCAATTTTTTGCAAATTTACTTTTTAAAATCATGACACAAAATAGTTGACCAAGTACCTTTTATTTTATACACCACTTCTATTATTTTTCTTTTAAACTTTTTATCGTGCTCTTTATTCTAGGCTGGCTGTTCCTCCCCTTCCACTCAGAGTTTCAGTTCTAAATTGCACTTACTTCATGCTTTCATTCAGACCAGACTGTAGGAGCCACTGTTCCATCTTTCTGTCAGTTTACTACCTGTCAACAGCAGGTATCTCTCTGCCATCCCATCCATCTAAAGCTGACATTTTCTCACACGGATTCAGAGTAAGAAATAGGTAGCTCTGAGCAAAATTCTGGAAAGCTTTGGCATTACTGTCTTTTTTAAATGTAGTGCCAAAAGGATGGCATGTATGAAGGAAAAAATGAGGCATGATAATGGAAAAATCTTTATGACAGTGAAAGGGCTGGATTTGAAAATGTTTCAGAAAGGAATCATAGATGACTTCAATCAAATTATTTCACAGTTTTATTACTTAAAAAGAAATGTGGCAAATCATTTTCAAAGTATATATCTTGAGTATCAAAGAAAAGAGTGTTGGAATCAGCCTACATTCATAAACACGACAATGATTTTAGGTGCTTCAGTTCTGAACTGCTGAACAACGTACCAATATAAATATATATGGGGAACTGCATTCAAGTAAACACAAAAAAACCAGCCTTTGAGCTACAATTCCTTTATATTGTTCAGTCGGGTTATCAAAACCAGAAATATCAAAACTCAGTTACTTCCTAGAATGCAGTCTAAAGTTTATGGAAAAATATAAGAATATATATATATATATAAGCTTTTATTTAAAAAAAAAAAAAATCACTGGTCTTATGTGCCAATATATCTCTTCCAAAAACAACTATTAAATAAACAAAACATGTAATCAATTTCTCTTAAATTTGCTAGGTTTTTCAGTGTATTTAACTAGAATGCTGATGAGTTTTAATGAAACTGTAAGGCTGTTTTTAGTTCAACATTAATTGCCTGATATGTATCTTATAAGTTAAATTAGATCTTAATATTGGCTGATAATGAAAAAATGGATCACAATAATAATAACAGGAAAGTCATTATGATAACATTAATTATTATAATCATTGTGTCTGTCAGTATTAAAATCATGCAATGGTAATAAAATGCTACCAGATGGAGGTCAGCTTTATTCTTTTGCAGAAGTCTTTGTGACATGAAATTTAAGCTGTGGAAAGTAACAGTGAAAGAGCATCTCTTATGCACATAAAATGGTTTTCAACTAGCAGGTAGCTGGAGGTGAGCACTAACTGGTAGGTATTTCCTGAGCATTTTGATACTTAATTAGTTACTCCGAAAAAGAAAATGTAAGAGAGAAACTTTTCCAAGCTGCAGTTGTCACGTCCAGAGAGTCTGAGCTGCTCAGCCTAATTTAAGTCTCATTATGCAACATATTTATCTAGGAAATAAGAGTACTAAGGTGCTCTTTAAGCTAATTGCTTTTACAGAACACAGAAATTTTCTCTGAGTAACATAATGAAGCTTTATGAGGTAAATCAAACTGAGACAGCAACAGAGGAAAAAAAATCTAATTACCAGAAATATTGAAGAGAACTGGTTGAAGTTATAAGATTGGTCTAAACTACTCCAAATGGAAATATTGCAGCACTACTTGAATGTGTAGAACAGGATATACAGAAGAGAACAGATAATTTGACTCGCTATACCTTTTAAGACACAGTACCTTCTGCCTGTTCTTGGCATTATTTCTTTTCTTAAATAGTCTTTAATGGTAAAGGTCAATTTCATTTAAAGTTTTTTTTATTTTTTTACCACAGGAATGTCCAGTAACCATTAGATACCTATAGTGCAATACTGAAATCAATTTTCAGCATATAAATGTAACATAATTACCATTTTATCCAACACAATGAAAACCAGCTACCTAGTATAGTAAGGTATATACATTTTCACATAGATTAACACTACAACACAAGCAAACTGTAAAATAATACTACAAATTAGAAAGCTTTAAAGGTATTTCCTTTAAATCTCATCTTAAAGAAACAGTAAATATTGCTTTCTCATTTCAGTGTAAAAAGGACACAATATCTCTGTAAAATCACTTTTTCTGAAATTACTATGGTCCTTTACTGCCTTTACTTTACTGTCCTTCAGAGTTAAACTCCATGCTATGTGCAATTTAAATAGATGGTGCTTCATTGTACTTGCATCATAGTATGAAAATATAAATAAAATTGGAGAACAATTAATGATATTGGTTTCAGGAATATTTCATCACTAAATGCGGCTTTCCTGCCAATGTAGACATGAAGTATTTAATTTTAAATGACACCACCTGCTCCTACCTATAAGTGAAATGAAAAAGCTGCCAAATAGCATGTTGGGTATTAACTTTCAACCTTTTCTTTAATCAGGCCTTCCTCCATAATGTAGAAGCCAACAATCTCATGGGATGAAAAGCACCCTAGTATATGTCTGCAATTCAATTTCAAACCCTCATTGTGATGTCCGACTTAATATATTTTTTTCTTTACTATTTTTCTTCAGCTGCAAGGTGGGTCACCAATTACTTCAAGCAGACATACTAGATAAATGACCACACCTCATTCTGACAAGGACGGTGAAGATAAACATTTAGAGATGAAGGCTTCTCTGATTTTAGCTGGCTTTAAGTTCAAGGTCTCTACTCAAATTTTCACTTCCCAAAATATGAGATTGTAAGGACATCAGTGAAGGAGGAAAGACATTTTAAGAGTTAAAAAAACCATACAATTTGAAAAGCAGATACGAACTTGTCCATACAAATGCAGAGCAAATGTAGCTTTGGGCAACAGTGCATAAGGCTGGCTTTTGGGGGATACTTCTGTTATCTTTCTGTTTGAAGGTTCTCTTTTCTCCTAATAAAGTGCTAATAAAAAGGTAAAATCCTGTACACTGTCATACATTTTCTTCTATGTCCTCAGTGTCACATTTGATAGTTTGTCAAACTGTTTACCATCATATATAGAACTGCCTTAGCAAAAGAAAAAGTCATCCTACAAGCATTTTGCATGATAGAAAATAGCAGGATAACAACCCTTTCAGTTTATGATTCCTGGCAAGAAAAGCCATAGTGATGTTTTGCAACAAGCCGTCAAAGCCTGTTTATATCTGGCTCTCCTCGCTGAAGTGGCTACAAATACTTTAACAGCTACAACAAAGTCATTTGCACTGCTAAAGTTCCTCATCCAAACAACCACTCAAGTTTAACAGGAATGCTGCTATATGTTTCAACAGCACACAGCCCAGGTTTTATGCCCCATATTTGTTCATGTATACACTATTTGTTTCTGATAAACCCACAGCCTTTTTTGTCATAAGCATCACACTGTTCTATAGGTGTAAAGTATCACCTGCTGAGGAATTTGAACAGGAATACAACCTTCCTCTTTTCCTGAATCACAACAGTTTCCTCTGTGAACGTTGGGTTCATTCCCTACACATACTATGTTTTCAAATTCCCTTATTAAAAGTGTTATTTGTTACCTCCTCACAGCCTCCTGATAAAATACTTGCTAAAGTCAACAACTGTCTTCCCCAAGACAGTTAGTACTAGACAGAGTCAGAGAATCTTAATAAAAAAAGATCATTTAGATTCCCTGGAAGATTACCCTATCTGAATATTTCCATAGTTAGACATAGTGCTCAGATGGGCATATAGCAGTGATCATTTCTTTTGCTGCTATGCAACCAAAAAGTAATTAAAAGACCATATTCTGGGTATCTCAGAGCTTCTTCAGAAAATCTTATTTATAATAAAGCAAAAGCAAAAGTAAAAGTGGGTCAAACAAATTTACTTAGCAATCCCACTCCAAAAGCATAGGAATTACTCTATGTTTATGTAGTCATTCATAGATGTGATTTAAACACATAGGGTTCTCCTAGCAGATTTCACAGTAGTCACTCAACTTAAGCTCCTCCTGAAGGTACAGAAGACGGTTGGGTTCCTAGACTGCAGCTCCCAAAGCTCAATGTGCTGAGCACTCACAGTCTAAATCACATGCAGGAAAAGGAAAAGAAGGAATGATGGAAGCCCTAAATGGTGGCAGGCATTCCATGTCACACATCTAAGACTCCATGCCTGAATTCCTGCGTTTTAAAGCTCAGTTTTAATCCACTTCCTGTACTTTAATGCTACCTTCTACTTTTCTATCTGTGCAGAGACCCAGTTCTAACAGGAGGGACAGACCAGATTAGCTTATAGCTCAGCAATTAAGATACTCATAAGATGTGGAAGTGAAGTATTCAAATCTATCCAGTCTGAAGAAAGCCTTGAAACCATTGCTAAGTGTTTATCCTAGACATGCTTGAACATTTCAAAAATCAGGAAAATCAGAAATACTTAAAGACCTAGACAAAAGGAGCACATCTATATGTAACCAAGGAAGTTTCTGCATGAAAAAACAGGCACCACTAGTGTCTTAGGCATCCAAGCAGTTTAAGTAGGCATCTCTTAAACCTTTCCCCTCCAATCTTCTGGTATCTAAACATATTGAATATTGGTGGTGTCCATTAAATACCATCAGGAAAAGCCTAATTCTCACCATTATAAATGATTTTAGCATTCAGTTTTTCAAGAGGATGGATGCTGCCAGTCATAAAAAAAAATAAGTACTGAAGTACTACTAAACTTGTAGAACATTTGTGATTAGGAATAATTCAGGATCTTGTACCAGTAAAGATATTTTATCATTAAGCAGAATTTGCACACTTTTTTGAGAGGGTGCATATGGACTGACTATATTCTCCCTTAACAACCACTGACAAAGCATTAGAGTGCTGGTGCATTGCATAGAGCTGATCTACAGTAGCAAGAGGCAAAAAAAGCTTAGGGAAGTCAAATACTGAAATCACAAAAAAACGGTATTAGGTTTGAAGAGGTGAGGGAGTTGAAAACTGATAGATCATAATTCAGGGTCAGGCACTTCTTATTTTTAACCTAGGGGCTGAAATTCTACTTTATGTGATAGAAAAGATGAATAGTTCCTTCAGGGGGTACCTAAAAATTGTTTACTGTTCTCATCACTTTGCCACAGTAAATACTCACAGCACATAATATATTACCTAGCAGTTTAGAATTATTGCTTTGCAGCAATTTCATAGTGCTTGCTTCAAAAGAAAACATGATACATGCCACATAAAGGATAAATGATGACAACAACAAACAAAAGATATATTAGTGGTATTTTGAATTACAAAAAGTTCCAGTCTATTCTGTTTTGTCCTGCACTTGTCAATAATATATGAAGGCCTTTTCAGTAACTGCTATTTCTAATAATAGAAAGTATTTAAATGGACCTTTTCCTAGACTTTAAAGCATTTCAATATTTTAAATATACTTGTAGAGAAGACATATGAAAAATGGACACATATACTCATTAACTTACCTTCCAAAGGTCAAATGGAGAATCTAAAACAGATTAGGACATTGAGTGCAGCTCTTCCAAATTGTATTTTGGAGCTTTCTTTCACCTAACTTTACTGTTTGTTACTTGTTTCATTTTCCCACTTCTTACCTTTCATCTTAGGACTCACCTTTCTTTGAAAGCAATTATAAAAAGATGCAATTATATGAAATTATTGCAACCAGCTTCACAATTTAGAAATTTAAATATTGAAGCTGTTCTCCCCCTGAATGTCACATACTAAGAGGTACCTTCAACACTTTAGACTAAAACTCTGTTTAAAAAAGCTGAAGTCTTTACAGCCCCTAAGCTCTTTTTTTTTTAAAGACCATAAAAACAGCAACCAAAATTCAATGTCTCACCTAATTTGAATCTTCATCAACATCATATGGCATTCTTTGTGCAAAGTAATATTTCATGTAAAGAATTGCATGTTGATATTAAGAAAAGAAAAGCAATTAATCATCCTTCAGATGAAATGTTCTGCAGTCACTGTCATATGCAATTTTATCAGCTGTACTGAAGCCAGAGTACATTCTGAATTTTTCACTCCAGGGCAGGAAATGGAGAACCTCTATAGTTGTCTGGATTATGATGAGCTGTATTCTGATCCTTTGTGTTCTAGTAAAGGTTTTAAAACTAATATATTAATATAGTACAATCATTCTTGGTTACCAGTTTCATAGTTTATTGCAGTTTCATAAAGGTGGGCTGATAAAGCATTGGAAAATCTGGGAGGGGGTCATCTACAGTCAGATTTCCTACCTTTCTTATACCTCAGGTTTATAGGCTCAGTTTTCATCAGTAACAACATCTAGAAACTGCAAATATGTAGGGTAGAATATTTTCAGACTTCACAGAAAAACTCACATAATTTCAGATAAATTACAAGCTGTGTTAACTAATATTTCTATATACCACTGTTTACATATTTTCTGTCTTATGTGTTCTATGTAACATCAGGCCTAAGTACACTAATACACTAAAAACATTTGAACTAGTAAAAACCACAGAGATAATTATAGTTAAAGTACACATTCAGATATCCTGTTAAGACTTATTTTTTTCTAAGTAGAAGAACAGTTCATTTCATTAACTCTTATTTCCCTGTTCATACATACAGATCTATGAACACAAATGGTCAGTTTTTTAAAATATACATCTATTCATGAGCCTAAATGAAATATCAACATCTAAAGTAACTGCATTGTCGTGAATATACTAAGTTCATTAATTAATGAATTAATCAGCCCTTACCTTCATTTAAGTAATTTACACTCGCTTAAAGTACTAAATTGCCTGTCCTAAAGGAGAAATCTATCTAGCCAAGAGAAGAAGGCAAAATACCCCTGAAACAGATCATGGGGCTGAGAGTGACAGAACATATGTGTCTGACAGCACCAAAAGGAGATTTTTACTAGACCTGCAATAAGACAAGCAGGTAGGAGGACACCATAACTGAGACAGGTCTCCCAAGGACTATAATTACATCAAGGTACAATTACCTCAAAGTAACCTGGTACCAGGGAATTTGAAATGTATCACAGCTTGTAACTACCTTAAGCCTTCTATTTTGTGTTGGGCCTTCTAGTTCTAAGGTACAAATTTCTACCTTCCTGTTCCACGCAGGCAATTGCTTGCATATGAAGAGATCTTTTTTTTCATTCAAGGATGCACAATCCATATGCAAGTATTTCACACACCCAACTTTAACTAAATATCTGATTACGAACTAAAACTCTTTTTGAAATATGCTGGGAAGAAATGCATATCTAGACTGCATTCACAGTGAGAGGTTTTTCTCAAATACTGCTGATCCCTGTTGACAACTTAGCTGTTGCTTTCCTAGTAGCCACAGTGCAAGCACTGATGCTTACAAAACACTAAACACACTGCAGAATATGGGCACTGTGGACACTTGGAAATCCCAGGTTTCACAGTGGCAGAGCAGATCAGGACTTTGAGAAGAACATGGGTTCTTTCCTGTCCAATTGCCACACTTTTTGTCAACAGAAGATGGGGCAGGAGGGCTGAGGATGATGTATATGCAGGTCTCATCCAGACATCCTGCTATGATGTAGCTGGGCATGCTCCCAACCCTCAGATCTGGAAATAGCTGGCATCCACACGCATTAAGCGGCTGCCAGCATTCAGCCCTTCGGTTGTCCAAACCTGTGCAGACTACATCTCTCTCACGTTGTGTTTATGATGCCAGTGGCATCAGGAGTGATGTCATGCTGGTGCTAATTCTAGTGAGCTGCTTCATAACTATGGGCAATTTGAAACTGATAATGATTGAAATGAGGGAAACTGATAATGAGGGAAAAAACTCCAGAGGGATCTAATAAAGGTAGGTGAACATGAAACATGACAACAGATAAAACTCAATTTCGACACAGGCATATAATTGTCCATTAGAAGGAACAATGCAAACTACTTACATATACTGCCTAGTTCTAGCAACTGTCATACACACAGAAAAGACAACACAATTGTAATGTAATAAAAAGTAAAAATATTGACCTGTTGAACTCTTAAGTACTGACAAGAAAATAGAAGCAAACAAACCTGTATGGCCTCAGAGAATCACTTCAGTCACTGTACTAAAAAATAAACTGTGTTTTTAATGTTCTGGTTGAATGTATTTGATTTCAAAATCACTATACAGTACCAAGCATGGAAGACACAATTTTAGAGGCCCATATCTACACAACAAAATCTGTTGTTACCTCATATACTGTTAAGTATTAGCTAATCACTGTTAAAATGTTATAGATGTAGGGTATAAAAGTAATTGCATAATGAAAGGGTGAATCCCGCGGAATGGTGTCATCTCCTGTCTGGTCTCCTTACCAAGTAGCTAACATTTCCATTTCATTACAATGATGTCATAAAAGGCTTGTAAAGTGCCTATAGGAATAAAAAAAAATAGCACAGTGATAATCTACTGGGAGATCTGTAGTTGTATTCAGAAATTCAGGTTAAAATGAAGATAGATACATAAGGACATCCTTGTTGACAATGAAAAATTTCTCAAAGATCAACAAAATGACCTATCAATCGTAAAGAAATTAGGAAAAAAACCAAACAAAAAACCATAAGACAGGAAAACAGAAGCATATATAATTTTTTTGTCTCACAGCTACTTCTGACATGTTTAAAAAAAACTTTCTGAATACACATTACATGTTTTAGACATACATTTTATCAAATCTTACCTAAACAAATTTTCTGTCTTTGGGCTAGGTTTGAAATAAAGAAATGTTAAAGAAGGTTTTTTTTCTCATGTAGTGTTTTCAATTTGCTTTTCTGGTTTGGTTTGGTTTGGTTTGGTTTGGTTTGGTTTGGTTTGGTTTGGTTCCGTTTGGTTTGGTTCCGTTTGGTTTTCTAATGGAGCAAAGAATGTTGTAAACTCCACAGTTCACTTGTGAAATCCAAACTACTATACTGCCAAATCCCCAGGGATAATACATGGCTTCTGTGGATTGTAGAGCAAGGCAGATCTTTCATGTAACAAATGCAAGCTTGCCAAAAATGCAGTTATAAAAGTTGAAGACTTACAGAGTTTCTGTGCTCTACAATGGACTAGCTTTAAATTTCATAATTTTTTCAAGCTTAATCACACATCTGGACTTGTGACTCTGTTTATGCATTTTTCAAACTTTGTTTTCCTCTTAATCTCTTTGATTGGGACAATACTGAATTATCTCATACCCTTCCATATAGCGAACTAGTTCTCTTTCAAGCAAAAATCTGTCCTTTATATATTTCCCATGAGCTATTATAGGAGCACAGGATGCCATACCTCTTTAATTGCTATTAAAATGTAGAGCTTGTTTTTAGTTACCTATCAAGTAGAGTGCACTCTAATAGAGAAAAATGACAATAGCAATAATAACAACTTATCATTCAATATTTCAGGAGCATCTGTGTGCAGTGTTTTCCTGCAGCCATATAAATATAAGCAAAGAATCCTCAGCTGGGCCTGGACAACCTAACTATAGCATAAAAAATCTATTCCACTTTGTTCAGCAGGGTGTAATATAAGAAAGAATTTGAGATAAGCAAATTTCCAATTTTAGAGATTTGGATAGTCCTGGCTGTGTATACAACTTCAGTGCTTCCCTGAAACTCACCAATACATGAGTCTACGGAACCTAATTCTGGAGTGGAAATCTCACAGGGATACATAGCTTGTGAAAGCTGTATGAGTTGGCTCGTTGCAGTACAGCAATAAAAACTGAGAACAGCCTCTAATGCAGGACTCTTTAGAACTTTTGATACTAGTCACAACTGAATCTGTGAATCAGGAAATGTAAAAAAAACTTACATGAATGTGGCCAAATTTTTTTGGACTACACAAAAGATTCCTTACAATTTTATATCTCATCTGGATGAAGTTTCATCTGGTTCCAGTTCTAACCATATTGGTATATACCTACAGAACTAAATTTCTAACTAAACTTGGAAAATAAATTTGAAATAAGTTCTGACAAATAAATCTTAAGATTAAGAAGTATTTCTTTCCTTTTTAAGTGACTCTGAACATGAATCAACCTCAGTCATACCCAAGACTTACCAAAACACTTGTCCACAGAGAAAATTTACCAAGTTGCATTTGTGGGCAGATAACAGAAACAGCACACTCATAATTGAGACCTTATATTATCATTATCTCTACATAAGCACATTTAATTTATTTGCAAATGAAACCAAATTAATTAAAGCTTATCTTTCTTTTTCAATTTCTATTTAATACTTTACCATTCACTTCATGAGTTTATGTGTATTCTACACAGTACAATGATATCAGCAGATCCCTTCAATAAATCTTTCTAAACGCCCTGTAACTATGGGCTTCTTCCAGTATTAAATTCCAATGCATTCTCAGAATGTGCCTGTTCTTATATTCAAATACAGGTCTCTCCAGCAACTGCTTCAAAGGCCAATTCTCATGCCCATGGAAACTAATTAAACTGCAACATTAAAATTCATTAATATGTATTATTTTAAATGTGTAAGCCAACTGTTAAAACTCAGAATTCGTATATTGACTATGTTTTTGGAAGTTGTTATCTGTGATTTGTGTTTCTTTAAGAAATTTCTCTTTATGACACTCATACATTTTTTCCATTTGTTGATACAGTTCATTATTTTCTGTTAGACAATACTTTGAGTTCAGGTAACTATGAAAAATTTATGGGCATAAAACATCTGGAACACAAGAAGTTGTGTCACAGTGGGATTCATTGACTCAGCAATGAAGCTCATAAGAGAATGGGATCACAGTATTCTTAATAGATGCTCTACACTTCCAAACTTAATCTCCCTAGATATTTACTTCAAAATTAAAAGTTAGAGACATATGAATGGTCCATACACTGATTCAGAGCTCATTTGAAAGATCAAATTCAGAATCCTGACTAGACAGATACTAAATCTTGTCTTATAGGTACGGATGGTAGGAAAGCTGTAGATTTTACTCCCAAATCTGAAGAAATATTTCCATTTATTATAAAAACTGAGTTACAAGGAATGAAGTAATATGCCCAGTAGATCCAAGCCTGCCATTTGGATGATTTTACAGCACAACACTATCCTTCTATCTCAGCCTGCTAATGTTACCCACAAAGTTTAACATACAAGTACATTGAACAGCTCAGCTCACAGACAAAAGAAATAAGGACAGAACAGAAGCAGATAGCATCCCAGAGGGTGGAAAATTGTATGCAGAAAATAACTCATTAAAGGATGTTAGAACCTATTTTTTTGCAGGCACAGGGAAAAAAATAGAAAATTCTTTGATCTGTGCTAAGGATAGAGAAGACGGCAATTTCACAAATCACATGATTGCAGAAATCAACTCCAACAAGACCCTAAATACCACTGGTGGGTTTAAAACACTAATTCAGAACCATTAGCAAATTTTTGTGTCAAGACAGAAATTAATAAAGTACATGCTAAGTAGCCAACAGAGCAAAGTGATATAAATTTTGCTTAAAATATCCACCTTTTAAAATTGAGAATATCTTGGGCAATTTGCATCTTGAGAAACTTATATTCCTAACCTGGGACAGAGGTTTTTGAAATGTATGTACTCAGTCAGGTTAAAACAGTCATGACCAGGTCAGGTGGGATGTAGAACAGTTTCATGAACTGATATGTTTAAAACAACCCGAATTTTTAATTTCCTAATCTGTTCTCAGAATAAGCAGATACTTTCGGTTTTAAAATTCCTTTAATTTTTGGTAGACTAATACCAATGACAAAGTGAAAACAGAACAATCAGAATAACAAAAGCTTAAGAACCTGAAGGGTAAATATGGGCTTTGTGCTGACACCATCATCCTCTAGAAAGACATAAGAGGGGAGGTGGCTACATGTCGTGGACCTGACAGTCCTGAGAGACTGCCACCAGTAAAAAAGAGAGGACATTGATCCAGACCTCATCATGAGAAAGAATTACTGTTAGCCAAATTAATAGTCTATCTTTAAGAAATGTGCCAGTGTCAATCTCCAGTGGATGATTAAGGATATATTAGATTCAAGAATATCCTTCTTGAGCAATAGGACTAAGAAAAAATATTCTTAAAATAAAAGATGGAAATTACTCCTGACCCTCTTTGGAATACAAAATTCAGGCCTTCAGTATTTTCTTCTGTGGTAAATGAGTTTTATCATTTACTGATATAGACTCCATTGGGTCCATATGAAACGACTTTGCCAATAATAGATCACAGGTTGCTGCCAATATTTGAATAGAAAAGTTCTGGTGTGCTATGTACTCTTCAGTAGTACTGAGTGAAGAGTATAACATTTCTTAGATATATTAGTTCCTAAGTCTCTATTAATTAATGAACCTACAAGGAGTAGATTATTAATTGTGACCTTGGCAAGTTTATCAGATGCATTTGCAGGACCTACAACGAAGACTTCAGCAAAGGCACGAGGATTACAACACAGGTTAGACACCTGACACTTTCAAGATGTGTTTATATAGCTGCATGCCATCTTGAATTAGCCTATCCTTCTGGCATCTGCAGCTAATTTAGGTGTTCTTGGCTTGTTTCAGAAATATCATCACTGATGCGGTAGCTGAGGAGACCGACTCTTTCAGTGTCCTAACCAGGACAGATATACTGGGATCAAGTCCCCACACAGAAGACATACTAAAAGAAGACATACAGATTTCAAACACTTTTCTTTTTATCTGAGATAAAGCAAATAGTTCCAGGTGCATTTACCTCACTCTGGTGGCATCTGATCTTAGGTTACTTGCGAAAAACAAGAGAGAAGCTGTTTTTCAGCTGGCAGGTTCCTGCCAGCAGGGTAGTGATCATACTTCTAGTTAAGTGTCTGCCATGCTGAGGGAACTGTTTCATATAGTTCATATATATCCTTGCAATTGTCACTGAGGTAATAGAAAAATGCAATGTAAAGCTACCTAAATCTTCTTTCAAGATCTAGATCTGATTCAGGCAGACATTGATTCCTTCATTCATCAAAAGTGGTGATAAAGCTGCTATATCACCATCCATAGGTATCCATCAGCTGGCTATTTCTGTGAGTTGGCTGAAAAACTTTAGGATAGAATGCTAGTCCTGCAACTCAGGAGATGTAAAACTCTTGAGAAGATTGTTGCCAGTTGCAGCATGGAAGAAAATTGCCATCATTTGGTATCTGAAACAGATCTTTAATAAGACTCTTTGAAGGCTCCCCTTTTCTTAAGAATAAAGAAATTGCAGAGAATAAAAAACCATCTTCCCTTGAAATCTAATAAAATCTCTTCTATCAAATCTAACATAAAAACATTCACACTTTTAAAAGCCTTTCATGGAAATAAAGATGATGTTGTGAGATAAAACGTATATCTGGCTTGCTACCATACATAACTTTGGCTATTCCATCTAAAGTGCTGACTGAAATGTACTCAGCTCTTTTGACCCCTATTCCATTTCCTCAGTAAAGCCTCTTAAACTTTACTTTGCTCAGGAAAAGGCATTATAATCTTCAGTTCAGTGAAGGTCTGGAGGACTGGCCTGTTGCTGGTTAGGCAGAGCATAAAACATGCAGAACACAGCAGTGAGATTCATACTGAAAGTGGGCTTTTAACTAAAAGCATTAATTTCATGTTCAGTTGTGACTGACATACAAAAAAGAAGCTGTGTTTTCTTTTTCAATTCAATGCATTAAGGCTAAGTTTGAAGGAACATTTTCAGTGTGCAAGGTAATTAACACTACAATGCCAAATACTCAAATTATGAGCTTATCTTTGCATTACAGTATTGATAAATGGATCCAGTTTTAGAAGATCTTAACACCAGCTCTCAGACCAAGATAAAACTTCCGTTTTCTTGAAATCAAAATAATGCTAATGTGACTTGCTTTGAAGCTTTTACTTTTAAAGAAAAATTGCAGAAACTGATCCTAAAATTATACTGCAATAAATTCTGGAAGAAACACATGACAGATTTTTAAATACTCAAAAGAAGCACAGCTACTGGGTATTTGACAATATTCCCACTGACTATTTTAGGAGAACCACATATTCCGTACATAAGATTTGTTTTCTAAAATGAAAAGAATCCTTCCTGTGCTAACCATAGCTGTCTAAAAGTCTAATTCTCAATCTGTCATTTGATAAGATGCAGTTGCACATTTTCACTTTAACAATTTACAAACCTTTAGAGGTTAAGCCAAAGGCAGTATCAAAGATTCTGTTTTAGTTAAATACCAAGTAAGGCTATGCTCATCAATTTATTATGATATCCAGCAGAGTCTTCTTTTTGTCTGGATCTTCAATATCCTTCATTGCAATAATACAGATTCAAAGGATCTTCACAAATTCAGGTGAAACTGGGTAAGTCACATAAAGGGGCTGATGGAAAGGAAATCCTGCTCTGTACAACTCAGTTGTGTCTGCTTTTAAAGGGCTAACTAGTCGCAATATTGAATACACACAGAAATCTCTCTATTGGAATAGAAAGCAAATAATGTGTAATGATATTCTGAAATGTTTTGTGAAATAGAGCCAGTTCAGACACATCAGATGGGGTTCACTCCAGGAATGCTCTTAGTCTTCAAGATACCATTAACTGCAGTACAATTCTTGATTCTCTTGAAACCAATAAATGCTTGTGGTTTTATATTAGTAAAGTTGTACTGTAGTAAATTATGGCTTTAAAAACGATTGGCTTTTACCTTAAAGGTTATGCTCACCTATTTGCTTGATATCTTTTACATCAATAGTTCCACGCAGTCAGCACAGAGTAGCTGAAATCCCAATAAACAAGGGTGGTGACCTTTTGTTACTTGTAAACATAAGGCAAACTTTATCAAATATTCAACAAATTCTCTTTCAGTAGCACCTGTGTTCTAAGCCCAAGAGGAAATTTGAGAGCAAGCAGATGGATGAGGTGCTCATATCAAAATACAGTCCCAAGAAAGAGATCAGTGCAGAAATGCCAACTGAGATTTTATTTACTGTTCAGTCAGTGAGGAGCACAGAGAATAGGAAATGGAAAATTCATATGTGATGGGAATTATATATGAAAGCATCCACTAAAACTCAATTCTTCTTCTCTATATGCTTATATCAAAGTGTGGTATCAGTATCTTTCTTAAGATACTCTTCCTACCAAGGATAGCTTATACTTTGGCTTCATGATCAGACCTCCTCTTTGAAAATGTCTCCTTTCTAACTACACAATATAAAATTGACAGAGCTATATCTACAACAAATAGCATTTTCATTCTCTTTTGGCCTCCCACAATTCTATATCATTCTAAATTGAGAGAAATAAGAAATTTCCTCTAAGGTTCCTTTCAAAGTTCCTGAATTTCACTGGGAACCTTCTGAACTAAAATGGATATGGTTGCTCTTTGGGTAGAATATTTTTATTTTTTATCAAGACCAGAATTGAGAAAAAGAACATTTTTAAATGCATCATGCTGCTGGAAAACCTCCTCTGCCTTTGCTCTTCAAGGCTTGCTCTAGATATACAACTCTTATGGGGTAGATGTCTCATGATTATTTCAGATAGTTGCAGAACGCTGTGAATCCACTAGCCACTGGTGCTAAGAACAGCTTCAAAAAATTTGATATCAAAGTTTGTGCACAAAAATATTAATATTCCGGTTTTGCCTTCAGATTTTAACTACATTAAAAAAAAAAGATGTACTTTGTGTTAAGGAAGAAACAAGCAAAAACCCCAGTTGAAACAAGCAAAAACCCCAGTTGTATGCTAATTAATGTCTTCTAAGAACAAGACCAGACAGAAAAGGTTTTATAAGAAACCTCATTCAAGAAAAAAAAAATTTCAAAAATAAATTTCAAAACACTAAAATGGCAGCTGCAATGTGGTTTATTTTTCTTATATTGATTAAAGTAAAATTTTATTTTCTTCTGAAGTATTATGGGTAACCTAAGTTTTAGAATTTTAAGGTCAAGAGAGTACATTTGTTCCTGACCTAACTTCAGTGACTATGATGAAACTTTTAACAGGAGCAATTCTTACATCTGTAATTTGGGTTTGCATTTCTCTACATATTCCTTAGAAAATATTTTGATGAACTAGGATGCTTCTCCAATCTAAACATAAATGAGAGATTGAAGCCTTGTGGGAAAGAGGTCATTATTATTTATATCGTACATATAAATAAATTCTTTCTTAAAACAGGTTCAAGAAAATCAGGCACTGTTGGGTCTAGTTAGATCACTTAATGTGGTGAAGAGCCTCTCTGAATTGGCAATTCTTAATTAACAGATCATTACCGAACATACTTTCTACTTTAAGAATCCTCACTAAAGACAGTGGAAACACCTGAGATAATTTCAGTACTCTTCCTGTAGATTAATACTTGTGAGGAAGAAAAAAAAAAGAAAAGAAAGGAAAAGAAAAGAATAATAATATTTTTTGAAGTGTTTTCTTACAACTTTTGAGATGCACTCAAGAAGGCAGAAGATTAAAGTGAGTACAGCACTTACATTCTTAAGCTGCTTCGCTTAAATATGGTTAAAAGTTTAAAATTTCTGCACTTTTTTATTATTTCTGAAGCCCTAAACCACTAAAAAGCCAGAAAAATATAAATACATAGATACATAGAATTTCCTGAGGATCAAACATAAAGGTGGTGTCGTTGCAGCTGCAGTACAGATGTTTTTCCCTACAGTATTTCACTGAATACTAAACAGATATTCAAAATGTTTGAAAGCATAATAAACAAACAACTGAGTCTAAAAGCCCTCCGCATTTATCAAATAGACACATTCAAAATAACTGGATGCCTACCAGATTTTAAAAGATGAAAAAACAACAAAGCTATACTCAGGAAGAGACTGAAAATAATTATTTTGAAATTACACATAATTACATATTTACATTCTTACTATGATTAATAAAAAAGGCAAGACTGATAGAAACCTCTGCAGGATGGGGAAGGCAAAGAACACACACTTGTGTGCACTAGTAAAAGGATTTCCTAGGTTGTGCAGAACAAAATGAAACTCAATCAGTTACAGACATTTAACTTGGTATGATACTGTGACACAAAGGCAGCACATGGAGGCACTGGAGGGTGCAATGGGATGCCACATCTTCTGACTCCTCATAACCCTTCAAAGCTTTTAAAGTACAATGACATCAAGTTACAAGCATTCACTTATAACAAAAACCTGATCCAAAGTTCACTGAGCTCACTGTGGCTGTCAGGAAGAATGCACTATAGAACCACAATTTACTCAAAGTTTCTCATTCAAACCATTCATATACGGTGTGACAGAGAGTCAGCAAACAAATGTAGTTCCATGCTGCTGGCATGTGAGCATCTATAACATCACACATGATAGCTCAGGCATGACCATTAGTTATCTTGCAATGCTTTCAATGTTTCAAATTTAAATTTTTCTTGACCTTCACTTTTTCAGTGTTCAGAAAAAATCAAATCATATAGCATTATACCAAATGTAAGTTATTTCTCTTGAAGTAAAAAATTGCACTCTCTCTTAATAAATTAATGGAATTTAGTTAAATAGTTTGGGATTTCCTTAAGACTGCCTCAGTATAATTTGCTTAAGCAATACTTGTAATTACTATACTTTTGTACAGTCTTCTGATATATTCTTCCTTCTTTTGCCAGAGAAAGGATACATGTTGTGCACATGAATTATCTCAAAGTATTTAGTCTTTTAGCCACTGACATAGGGAAGCTTTAATTTCTTCTGGGATTCTGTCTCTCACAAGGAGTTAAAAATGCAGAGCAAGTTAAATGGGGATAATTTCTTTCAGGGGAGTTAATGATCATTCACTTCTTGAACAGTGCTAGCACTTTGCTGGTGCTTTGATAGAAGAGAGATTGGGTTTTGCTGCTCCTTTTTCTTAAAGGCTTTGCACAAATAATAGTCTTTCACTTGCAGCCAGTGCTTGGGGCCTAGGAAAATCTGACGATTGTTATCATATCCTTGTTCCATATTATGTAAACAAATGCTTGAAAATTCACAGTGCATTTGCTGTCTTCTTAAAAATACAGCTTTGAGCCCATAGAGCAGGGTGGAAAATTTTTCCACATAAATTTACAGAAAAAGAAAAATGTAAAATTTGTCAGATAAACTTGTAAATCATTTTCCATTCTGAAAAATGTTTATTTTGAGTCATATTGATAAAATACAAAGAATCTAAGAACAAGAGCCAGCTTAAGTAGAATTGAAAAAGCCTTGAATAAAAGGGAACTGGCAGCTATCCTGTCTTGGAGCAGATCAGGATTCAAATGTTGACAAAGGGAAATTCTTTAATGCCTCTTACTCCCAGCATAAAGGCAGATGTAACCTACCTCAACCCTATACTAAACAGAATTTATTTCCTTCTCTGTTCTACCATGGTATACTTTCAGTTGCCCTGAACAAGGCTAAACCAGGTTCACACACACTCTACACATCTGCACAAGAAGTTACCTGACACCAGAGGGACTCCTGAAGTACCACAGACTATGAATGAACCATTCTGTAAAGCAGTTAAAAGGCCCTAACTAACACTGACTTTCCTGTACAGGCAGAAAATGACCTTCAAACATACTCAGGGTCAGGGGTGATGTTGAAGAGTTCTTTCTGTCTGAAATATCTTCCCAAAGGCAGGGCTTTGGCAGATCCCAGGTGTGTTCAGGATATATATTCCATTTGATAATTATGCATGTAGCCCTTTTGCTTCTATTACTTCACATAGTATGAACACCTAGGAAATGTGGTCTAGAAAAAAAAAATAAAAAGAGAATGAATTTTGCAGGTTTTTTTCTTCCAATCCCTAAATTATTTTAAGTTATCAAGACCTTTATATTCTATCTACATATTTCCCTTTCACATTTCCATTCAAACAATACTTTTACTTTTCTTGAACATGGAACATCTTTATATCCTGTTAACTACTAGGAACAGGGAAAAATGAGCTTCACAGCATGACATAATAACTAAAATTACTCATTTCACATATGTGAATTATGGTCTTTTTAAAACACAGAGGAAAACACTAGAAATTCTTCCTGGACTTTCTACAAGTACAATAAGACTCTATAAATACCAATTGTCATTTTGGAAATATTTGCATGGCTTTTTTGGCTAATAGAGACTGCCACAGAAAATCCTGGAACTTGGATCGACAGGGTTAAATTGCAAAGTATTATTTTTTGTGAAAAATGTGGTAGAGGGTAATTTATTAATAAATTAAGATAAGAGGTAGCAAAGTGTAAGAAACAGCTTTTTGTGATTTCAGCTCTCCTGGAATGCATAGAATGTTTAAAGTAGAATTTTCACCATTTACTGCAACACTTGATCTTGTTTGTCTTGTCTACTTGTGTATAACTGCAATGCATGTAGTTTCCTATTTGCTGTTGTATTTTCAGTATGTATTGCATTACAATTCCCATGACTACCTGCACAGAAATGCTGTGGTCTGATTTGGTACTTCAGTTGTTCAGATCATGAAATTATTCTTGAGGAGCAGCAGAAATCCTGGTTTTTGTGCATGCATTGGGTTTTTTTCTATAGAAGACATGGGGGAAAGAATCTTAATCTCACCTTAACAGAGTGCCAAGGTACAGCCCATGTGTACTCCTTGACCTGTGTACTGGAAAGTAGCCCATGGCTCCATCATTAACTGTGACTGCAAGAATTTTTCAGGACTTTGTATCATCTGTTTTCAAACAATGTGAAAAGGCTAGAACAATGACATTATCACCTTGTATAAAAACTCAAACTCTGAAGTCTTTCAGAGTAACAGTGATGAATACATTTGCAGTTGTCTTTGTTTCTCATAAAAAGCACTAGTGAAGGGAAGTCCTAGTTGTTTTGAAATAGCTTGTCTTGAACTCTACATCCACGCACTTTTACAGCCTGTCACACCCTTCAGTTTAAAGGCACAGAAAAGGCACAATACTACTTTTTGGGCATAGATAGGGGATACACATGATAGAGTCACCCCAAGACATATATATTGCTAGGAAAGAATGCTCAGAAGTTATTTCCCTTATATAATTATGAAACAATAAGATTTATAGGATAATCATGAAGTCCAGAATTTATGATGATAAAGGAATGTCAGCAATTAGAATATTCTGTTCCCTTTCAATTTTGATCACAACTAATCAAAATTCAATATAAGGATATTTCTTGTGAATTCCTTCTAAGAGATAGTTTTCTGGTTAAATACAGGACTGGATTTCCTAAAATTTATGTAGTAGTCAGACAAAATTCATATGATGTCACAGCAAATCAGCCTCAAAGAGCAGTGAAGGTAAGGAAGTTTTCCTTTTCCAGAACAATACTGTGAGCATACCACAGTTGTTTGAAAGGTAACGGTAAAGAATATAAGGCCATATGAGTGTTTACAACAAACTATTAAAAATATAATCAATTATTTTTCTTTCCAATGGAGGTTATTTTATAAACGTGCACTAAGAAGCCCCATATTCTCCAGAATTTTAGCAAGATAAATTGTGGGATGTTTCTACAACTGGAAAAGGTCATTTAAAGAACTCCAGCTAAAATGTTAGTGCAAATGTCTGTACTACCTAATTATTGTGTGAACTCTGGAAAGTATTTCCTTTTACAGTTCAAAAAAGGAAGCTACTGAGAGAAAGATTTGGCTTTATTTTTATACACAAGGAACAAAGCTCAACCCAACAAGCTTTACAAAAGATAAGCCTGATACTCTTATCGCCTTGAACGAAATTGACACTTATCTAAAGGGATTTTAGTATGTCTACAGGAACAGTATTTTTAACTTTTTTTTTTAATTATTGTTTTTTTTATTTGTGGGTTTACTTACATTTATTTTGGCTGACAATAAAAGATCATTGCATTTTACCTAGACTGCTATGTATGTGTCACACCCTCCCCCCACCAAACACAAGAAGAGGTAGAAAAAGCTTTGTTCTTCATTTAACAGTACGCACACAAAGATAAAACCATACATTTGGGGGGAATTTCACAAATGCCTCTAAATAGATCTTTTTCAACACATTTGTTGCTTCAAAAAAATCAGGTTTTCTATTTTAAAAGGACAGGGGCTCAGTGCATTCAGTAACATATCTTACAGATCTTTTCTTTGCCTCTTGTATTGCGTTTGTTTATTATAAAAAAGCATGAATGACCCAGTGTCCCAGTGTATTCTATTATCATCCTCATGAGCTGTTGAAACCAGGTGTAGCAATGTTCCCTGCCTCCTCCCTCCGGACTATCTTCTGTTAATGGGCCCAACAGTGCCTTGCCACATGACTCACAGATAACTCACTCCTGGACTATCTCCTGTTAATGGGCCCATCAGTGCCTTGCCCTGTGACTCACCATCCCATTGTGAGATGCTCCACCCAGGGGGAAGGAGCCAAGCATTCCCACCTGGATATAGTCTGGGGCTTGGAACAGCACAAGCAGCCTTTTTCTACTGGATTCCCAGAGGACAAGAGCTACACAACCACCACTGGATTTTTCTGAGGAGGACCAGACCTTTTTCTACAAGATCACTGCTTCAACAGAACCACTTCAAAGAGAACTGCAGCTATCACCTAACCGGACTGCTACCACCACCCTGCCCAGCAGGGTGTTAGGTCGTACCCTGGCTCTGTCAGGTTAAACCAGTGGTTCTGTATTATTGCTTTGTTATATATATATATTAGTAAAAGAACTGTTATTTCTATTCCTCATATCTTTGCCTGAAAGCCCCTCAATTTCAAACTTATAATAATTCGGAGGGAAGGGAGTTGCATTTTCCATTCCAAGGGAGGCTCCTGCCTTCCTTAGAAGATACCTGTCTTTCAAACCAAGACACCCAGTGAGGGAGTATAATAATTAGGATGTAGTATAAAATGGCAAGCAGAATCTGGAGGCACTCCACTTGTGCTTCCAATCCCTGCAACTACTGTTTCTCTTTGGCCACCAGATTAATTCATCTGTACAATTAACCTTATGTCACCCTCCATTACTTATCTTTCCCTCCTCTGTTCACCTATTTTGACTTCTTGTCTGTGCCTTGCTTTTCAAGTGTCCAGCTGTACTCAACACCCTTCTGTGTTAGTTATCTTCCTCCTTCTGCCATCTTTTGCTCACATTTCATTTTTCTATCTTTGAATTTCCATTTTTAAAATGTATGCATATAGTAAAAGAAAGGATCTCAAAATAGGATGCAAGCTATATTTTTATAGGCAGATTTAAAAAATTAAATTGTTATAAAAGGAGATATACTCAAACCATGTAATTACAAGGCAATATCGTTGCATATGTCATTCTCCTATCTACCCTACATGAATTTACACTGTCACAAATAAAATCAGACTGTCAGCTGTTCCTTTTTCACCTGCAAGGAGTCGATGTAGTGCTTTATAAATGCAAAAACATTAAAAATATAGGATTCCTGCCTTAAAGATCATACAGTGAGAAATAGAAAAGAATAAAAAAGAAAGCAGGATGAGGGGAAAGAGCAGGAAAAACAAGCATTAAACACACAGGGAAAATATGAGACATATTTTTTTGGCAGCTGAATGGTACTGATAGTACTTGGAAACAAGAACAAATGGGGGAGTAAATAAGACCAAGCTGGAAGTCTGCATTAGAGAGAGAAGGAAATGGATTTTGCAGGACGATATTGATGGTGTTCTAAGTGTTTTATGAGTATGGACTAAGAAGTTTAAAGAGGATTTTCTACAATAACATAACTCCCAAATGGACCAATTTTCTAAATTCATTCACATTCCTGTCAGTTTGACTGTGTTGGTCTCTATGAAAGCTTTTTTTCATCAAAGCCTCCCCCACTTTACTGCCCCCTCAACACAAACCATGACCACTAAAAAAAAAGGCTATGAATATTTCAAAGAACTAAATGGCATGGATGGATTAATATTTTAATTCAAATTATGCTTGCCTTTTATCAGGTTGTAACTTTGAACGTAATAAATTCTGTTTAAAGAACCAAAGGCTTTCATATTCTATATTTTGCCTCCTTTTCCATTATTTATTTTAAGTGTTTTTCTAAACACTAGAAAGTTTATGGACCTAGCCAATGGCATGTCAAAAGCAGAGAATGAAATTAAGGTTGTACCCAGCTTACTCTGATAAATTTTCAATCTAAACCAAAAAAGAACTCCTTTTCCCTTTGCCTATTGTAAACATTTGTGCCAAAACTTTCTTTACGTCAAATGACAGATTCAGAGCATTTTATAGTATTTACCTCCCAAAAATGTCAAGAAATATTTTTTTGAGGCTGGTTCTAGGTGACAGCTGAATTACAGCAGTCTGGCCAGTGTATGCTACTGGGAGCGTTCACAAGACTAGAATTCAACAGGACTGATTCATTTGCCTCCTTTTGTGATATGATCATATTTATTTTCAGGAGTTCATTGATCATAAAGTGCAGGCATGTCATCATATAAAACCAAAACAAATTGATTAGGCTACCTGCCAACAAAGACTTTGCACTTCAAATCAATTTGGACACACAGCTAAAATTTCCTAAACTTGAGAAAGGCGAAATTGAACAACAGAAGCATGAATTTTGCATTTCTATCAAAGAAAGATAATATTTCTAATAATATCCTTCAGAGAATTTCTTAATACTTTTCTAAACTTAGTAGCTCTTTAAGTTTTCATTGTGTTTACTTCATTACATCAGATTGGGCTCAGTTCATTTAATTCATTCATTGGTAACCTGGGCTGCATTAGACAAAGCACTGCCACCATGTCACAGAAGGTGATCCTTTCCCTCTACTCAGCACCTGGAGACACACCTGGAGTTCTGGGCTCCTCCTCAGTACAAGATGCATGGATGTACTGGAGTCCAAGGGAAGGCTATGAGGATAATTAAGATATTGAAGAATCTCTCCTGTGAGGAAAGGGTGAGAGAGCTGGGACTGTTCAGCCTGGAGAAAGTTTTGTTCTGTTTTAAAAATCACATTATGCTTGCAATATGAAATACCTTCTGTCTCATGCTAATGAGAGCTATGGTGAAAATGGGGCCTTGCTGGATATAACTAGAAAAGTACAGCATAGCAAAATAGTTCAGCTAATAATAAACTCCATTTCAAATCTTGCTATCTTTGAAGCTGAAACAATAATGAGCTTATAATGAAACACCAACATTCTTGCACTATCCAGGGTTACTACTGAGGCAGGATACTCTGAAGTTGCTATACTAAATATTGCATCTCTTGACAGTAATGGTCCAAAGATTTTTCCTTTGAAGATCACAGAATCAGAGAATGGCTGAGGTTGGAAGGTACCTCTGGAGGTCATCTGGTTCAATCCACCTGCTCAAGCAGGGCCACCTAGAGCCAGCTGCAAAGGACCATGTCCAAATGTTTTTTCAGTATCTCCAGGAATGGAAACTCCATAGCCTCCCTGGTCAACCTCGTTTTCCCTCTGAAAGCACACCAACAAAGCTAGCAAATTCCAAGACCTAGTTTTTCTCTTCCATGTTAAATACTTTCTTCCCTGTTTTTAAGATGAAATATTCTATAAAACCTGGATATTTTTCCGTCTTTCAGCAGAAATTCTTACTTCAGGTAGATGTAAATATGAGATAAACGTGAAGCAGCACAGACCTCAGTAGGGCTGCAGAGATTTTTCAGCAATAAAATTTCTGATTGTACTTTTGAGACCCAGTATTATACTATCGCTACATTGTTTTTCATTGCTTCCTCAGCTGTTTTTAACCGTGAAGTCTTGCTAGAGATTCTACTTTTGTGATTTCTTAAAATATATCTCCAAGCTAATTTGATACATAAATCCTCCTGTATTAAAGAATATATAGCACCTAGTTATTTTTGCAACAGTGAATACAAGACATTCCTGCAGCAAAAAAGTATTTTTAGAATAAAGAAAAAAAGAAAAAAGAGATAACCTATTTTATCTTACAATGG
This sequence comes from Rhagologus leucostigma, assembly GCA_013397725.1. NCBI lineage: Eukaryota > Metazoa > Chordata > Aves > Passeriformes > Rhagologus > Rhagologus leucostigma. The sequence continues at coordinate 829,334 of VZTD01003697.1, read as the reverse complement.
CAGATTTCCAAACAGTCATATATACCTGTACACACTTAGAAACATAAATTATAATTGATTCATGAATCCTTTGTCTTTTCATACTTCTTAGCATAGCAACAGAAACTCATAGATATTCTGGGTTCACTAATTTTGACTGTTCTGTTCCACAAACTATAAAAACTTCCCTTTAAGACAGCACTGTGGTTTGGCAGTCTGAGAAATGGAATGCTAAGACTTGCTACATCCCACAAATTAGCACAGTAAGGTGGGTCACACTTGTTTATGGTTTCTTCTGTCTTGTTTTTGTCTTGCTCAGGCCTCACAAGTCATCAGACTCGCAGAATAAGATGCCTTGCATATATGGGCCCACAACAGACACATCCACACATTGCCATGCACAGCAATATGTCCCAATTATGCCAAACTGTACGACAGGAGAGGGTTTAGGGCAGTGGAGGCTGTCAGGGAATGTGCTACCACAAGACATATTCCTCAGCTTCAGTGCATTGTTGCTGCTGTCTTTCTTCTCTGGTGTTGTCCTCTGGTGAAAACTACAGGTAGATCCCATGCCTGGGGAAAATGTATGCATCTAACAGCTGGCTGGAGAAATCAGGAAGACTTTAAAGCTTCTCTTTGTGTTATGGTGTAATTTGAAGTAGAAGCAGTACTTACTTCCATTAGACTTTATTCAAGCTTATTGCAAATTCCAGTGTCATCTTTCTAAATACCAAGTTGCAAACTAACATCTGCCATTTGTGTGGAACACCTTGCCACCGGACTGTTCACAAAGTACAGTGTGTGTGAATGGGTTCAGTCTACCACTTCTATTAGAGCTCTTCATCCTGAACTATTGTACAAAATTCAGACTATAAAAATATAGTTATGTTTCCATAGCTCCCCATTCTCCTATAGATCTTCCTGCAGTAATCAGATATTTACTTCACTACTATACACTGACAGGTAATTTAGAATTAGCATTGTACACTGAGGTAGCTGTTCAGCCACTTCAGCTTATGCTGAATTGGGCATGGTCTCAGGTAGTCATGATCAGACTCCTGCTAGCCCTGTCTTCTCTCCCCATCAAGAACCCAACACAAAGCACTCTCCTACGTCCTTCAGTGTGGAATCACTATGTGAGTATTGCTCAGAAGCCAAAAGAAGGAGAGTAGAAGGCTTTGCTTAAATATCAGTAGGTCAGAGCTGTTATCTACATATTTCAACAATCTTAATTAATAAAATAATATTTTTTGCAACTTGTTTACAAATATTTCTCACCATACTTAAAGCAAACACAGGGAACATTAGCTTTTGTCACAGTCATTTGAAAACAGAGGAGCAATAAAAGCACATGAAAGTACTCTGACAGTGGAAACAAATCTGACAAGAACAAGGTTTAACACCAGGTTATCAGGTTCATCCTAAATAAACAGTGAAACTTTGTTTAAAATTAAATACAAAATGTACAGAACATTTCAGCTTCTCTTGCACTTTGATAATTCAAATAGATAAAAGATTACTCTCATACACATTTCAGATGTAGCACATGGAAATACCAGTTAAAATAGGAAAACCCTGTATTTTTATCTCCCTTACAAGTATTTCCTTCATAATCATAAGGAATCTTTCCTGCAAAGTCTGAACTTAAACAATAGACAAGTCTTTAATGTACATAGGACATGTATATTAAAGTTCACTATGAAAGAGAAAATCATTAAAATCCCCAGGAAAGTGTCTGAGGGTGGCAGTCAATGACAAGTCTACACTGCAACACTTGCGAAACAGCAAATCTCTTTCTTGTCTGTTTTAAAAATGGAATTGTGCATGACACACAGAAGCCAGTAATTTTCCTCTATGCAGCATTCATGAGGCTTCCCCCACAGAAGTGCACATGGTTACGTGTCATACTAAGAAAGAAGTACATCATTTGTGAAAGAAATATGGAGTAGATGACCACAAATGATAATTTCTTCAGTAATTCTCTGATATCACAAATTTGAGGCAGAAATACATACCTACATTTCCATTTTTTAAAAAAGAACTACGTATTTACTGAGAAGAAAAAAAATAGGAACTTACCAGAAATAAAATACCATAAATAGTAACACAAAAAATAACTTCAGCTCAAAGAAGTAATAAACTTCAACTCATGATAAATTCTGTTTTGCAGTATTCAATTTTACCTGCATATTTTCTAAAAATACACATTATCCTTGTGTATTTCAGTTTGAAAAAAACGAAAAATAAAATCTAGAGAGCAAACAAGCATTTTTGTAGGGTTTTACAAAAATAGCAAATGAACAGTTTCACTGGGAAACTGACTATGAAACCTCAGAGTAAAAAGTAGAACCCTACCGTCACAGGACTATGCTAAAGGACTTGCTGTGGAACTCTCTGCAAATGAACTATACCCAAGATATTATTAATACTTGCCCATCTATAACCCAAAAGAATTGCAGTTCAGGACATATAGAGGAATCAGTTATGATGTAGGTGTTAAATAGATTTTCATTGCTTTTCAAACCACTGTTTCTCTATGCACATTGTCTTATCTTTGGATCACTTGAATAGGGACTTGCTGGAGAAAACATTTCCACAATTAATCTCGTATTTGTTTGGGCATAATTGCATGCCATGAAACACTGAACATAATTAGCTCCTCTGCACTACTAATTCAAAACTTTTTTGTATGAAAATACTGACTTGCCAGATGGTAAGAAACGGCATGCTATCTCACCAACTGGGAAATGTGAGTTCAGGTTCACAGGCCACGGAACAACAATGATGAAAGAATACAGGGAGCCTAATGCGTAGAGAGGGAAGACTGCCAGGCTATTCCTAAACAAGATAAGATTCTTGCTTCTCTCACAGTTAGATTTTTAACATAAGGAGGGCAGTTGGGTAGGAGACAAAATCAAAGGCATCCACACAAGAGATCAGTCTAAATGCACTCAGCTCACAGAGGTGGTCATTAGAAGATTATCAAAGGTTGCTTGTTCTTGTTTTTTTCCTTTTGCTCCACTCTTGCTCACCTGCCTTTGCTTACCCCCATCCTCTGCCTGGTTATCCTCTCTGGTGCTACTGTGGACAACAAAGAGAACATCTGCATGAAGAATTGTTCACCTAGATGTACAGAAAACAAAACAAAATACAAAAAAAAATGGAAAGACACAAAATTTCTGCTAAACTAGCAGAGCTAAACAGAAGAGAATAGATTGCACTGAATATTTGTTCATTAAGAATTTTGTGTTATGCTTTTTAAACAAAAGGAGAACTCTGTGAGCCATTTCATTGTGCATCCTTGTAGCTGAGGTTCTGTGCAGTGCTTAAGGGAAGACAGCTTTAGCTGAGGCAGATGAGAGAAGAAAACTATAATTGAAAATCAATGTATTTGTCCTGCAAACTAAAATTTGGGCTAAGTAGGACACCGAGATTAAGATGTCTTAAGCACATTCTGCAGCCAGAAATCATGAAATCTAAATCAGGAGGGCTGAGATTGAAATTTTCTCTGAAAATCCTTCTACCATTTTTGTATTTTTGTAAGTTGCATGTTACTTTTTAAGGCAGGTAGGAATAAAACTGCTTCTTTAAGAAAGGTAAAAAAGATCCAGAGGGAACAGAGAGGCCAGCTGCTTCTAAAGGGCAAGAGAGCTGGAAGCTGAGGAAGGCAGCACCTGTCTGGAGCATTACGTTGAGGGTGCTCTGGGCCAGAAAGTGCACTGAGGGAGATGGCAAACCCAGAAGTATAAAAACCAGCATAAGATCTATATATGTCTCTTCATTTGAACATAATTTTAATCACAGATGGAAACCAGCAAATTCCAAGTCACTGCAAGTCCTTTAAAACAAATAGAAAAAGAGATCACAAAGGGTTTCTTATCGATATGATCCAAAAACCTACATTCAGAAAAACATGCAGTGCAATGAGCTGCAAAAATTCCAAGCAGAAAGTCAGCATGGCTCCTGGCCCAGGCTTAATTGTAGTCTTCTCTTAGAGCTGATGCAGTTTGCACCGCTGTCTGCACAGATGCACCTTTGCATCCTGGCCTACAGCTGCACTGCACACCACTAGAATGGAGGGGCACCTGTCATAAGCCTGGGCCAAACTATGGCCTTGCTCTGTCTGTCTGTGAAGGGTTTATTACATCTGTGGTGTTTTCATCAGAAGAACAATAGCAACAATACTTCTAATAAAATACAGATAAGGCAAATTTTCATTTTACCTATCACAAAACTCCAAAAACCTTGGTAGAGAACTAAGTTTTGCTAACAAACAGCAGTATTTCATCCATTTTCCACACAGTGATGCCATTTAACTCACTTCCACATTTAATCCTTTATCTTTTCCTACTATTTTTTATTCTATCACTGAAAATGTTTTTTCTCCAGCAAACCTGTGGTGAAGAAGAATGTAAATTTTGTAGTAGCAGCAGCAAGTAAATTAAAATATGGAAAGTTTTATGAATTAAATATGAAACTGGCTAATGCAATCAGTTCTGTGCTATTTACATTATTTATTTTATTAAATTAATTTGACTGTAGCTCAGTTTCCAGGGTGGTAAGGTTTTCATATCAAGGACACAGTATGACACCGTAAGAGAAATGGAAGAGAAGATGACGGCTTTGGAGCTGAGCAGAGCACATTAGGGATCTGGCAAAGGAGACTGCTTGGGGTTTGGGGATATCCACATTTTGGAAATTTTGGTACTTTGATAAGCAGGATGATATTTTACAGTTTTGACATTTAATCTGTGAGCACTGAGCTACAAGACTAACACCTAAAAGGAGAATTCACACTTTCTCATGTCATGATTTAAGTCTTTCTGTGAACTAAGAAGTCACTGCAATGGCCATATAGTATTTCCATTTTGAAATCTCCTTTGATGTATTATCCCCAAGGGATACTGTAACAGATGGCTATTCAACAAACATGTAGTCTTCCAACCCATACGCCTTTATTCCCAGCTACACTTCAGAAACCAGTAAGGGAAAGTGTGAAAAAATGCTCTCAGTCCTACACCAGCAAGGGTTGTAAAATTCTGCTCCTGAATACAAATCCCTTTCTCATTAATTTTAAAGCATTCTACTCAGTATATACTCATTGCTTTTTCAAGATGATCTTGCAGAGGATATTTTTTTGTTCTTTGGAGATTGGCTGTTTATAAAAAAGCTACGACTGACTATCCATCCAACCACCCATCTACCCTTCTCCCCCTAACACAAACTTTTTAAAATGCATTATATAGAAAATATTAAAGTCCCATTTCCTGTTAAGTAGTTGTTGCTAACATGTTGTTCATTCTTCTCATGAGGACTAATGGGACTACCACAGTATTTCTCCTTCCAAACAGGGAGGTCAGCTTCTTTAGGCAATGTTCAAGGAACTGTAATCAGAATAAAAGTTTTCCCAACTGGAAATAGACTGTCACAGAAATATTTGTAAAAAAGTCTGCTGTGGGGAATAGAAGTTCAAGAATAGATGACCACAAATTAGTATATTTTTAATTTGTAATACATATGAATGGACTAATTTCTAAAGAATAAGGGTGGCCAAAGTAATCAGAGCATTTAGACACTCCCCAGAGGAATGTATCAATGATGTTAAGTTTTCTGGAATTATGGATAGTTATTTATGGAGATTTGGATAAATTTATCCATATATACACAAGTTTACTTCTTTTATGATTGATTAAACAGAAAATTTCTTGAAGAAGGCCACGATTTTCTTCAATTTTCACAGCACATAGTACAGCAATGACATAAATGTATGTTGTTCAATCTCACGGAATTAAAAGTGGGTGGATAAAGAGATAGCTGTAAGATGTTTGCAAAGCATCACACTAAAACTATTTCAGATTTTCTTGAAAACATGACTTGAAAGCTGTCTAAAAAAATCACAGACAAACTGTTTTATTAGATGGCAGCATATCCCAGTGGAGTATGTTGCTAAAGGAGCCAGGGGAGGTTTCTGTGGGATGGTTCTCTGGCTTCTGCTGCTGGGAACTTCAGTGAAATTTAGTGAAATGTGGAGAACAGAGGATCTCTGCCTTGTACAAATACTGATTGCCATTGTATTTACATTTACAATCCTTCATTTGTTAAAAATGTCACCTGTAATTTCTTGTTTTTATATCATTTATGCACTTTTACAATAATTCCTTAATAAACAATAGCAATAATTATTCAGCAAAAGTAAACCATGTTCCAGATTAGAACTTCCCTTCAAAATAGCAGCTAAGACTCTGATCAAGGAGGAGTGTCTCAACTGACTGCTGAGAATATGGAAAATTATCAAACTCGAGATCAAAGGACATCTGATCTTTTAAAAGGTCTGCCCTTCAAAGAGAAAAGGGGAATCTGTCAGCTACAACTGACAAGCACAGGCTGAAAAAAGTATCTGTGTACTGTAGAGAAGTGAAGAGCACTTAAAATTACTGAAAAATGCCAAGCATTTTGGCTGCTGTAGCACTAATAGTAAAAACTGACAAATTGTTACTAACGAATCCTAGTTAGTTAAGAAGCAGCTGCTTCTGTATCCCAACATTAATATCAATCCCATGCCAAATGACAAGGAAGAACTAGGGGAATGAAAGTTAATTTTGAGTCTATGTCTCAGCAGGGAGATCTGGGCATCTTCCAACCTATTATTCCAAGGCAAGTGTAAGATATGCAAAAGCCCATTCTTATGGCCTTGGTATATAGACCTCAAGGAAACTGCAACACTTCTACAGTGAACAATTGGGAGACTGGGAGTACTCAAATTCCAGCTGCAGCCTCAGGTCACAGCACAGCTAAAAGCCAGAAGAGTCATGATTAAAATCAGGTCTCAAACTGCTTTGTGGTTTATTATTATAAAGAATTCAAATGTCGTCACTGCTTATAAAATACGTCAGAAGCCATGAATTAAAATTTTGTGATCCAAACTACACACTGGTATTAGAATTTATGCCTAATATCAGTTATGATAAGTTTTATAATGCATAGAAGATGTGTAGAGTTTATAAAAGAAGTCATCAACTTCTTTGTTTTGTATTTTATTGTTCCCTAATTAAAAAAAAAAATTGATGCCATTTTTGCAAGGCTGAGCACAAAGCAACGTACTTTGATTAGGCATCTGAACGGACGAGGAAAAGATTTTTTTCAGAGAAAAAAGAGTTCCCAAGGCAGAAATAAAGGCATAGCAGTACAGGAGCAGAAACAAAATCAAACAACAGAGTTGCACAACTGTGAAAAGCAGAAGTAGCTACAGCTCAGCGGCATGCAGCAAGAGCAGAGGTGCTACAGAGAGCTTTGCACTGAAAGATGAGGAACTCTGACTTGACAAAGGGAAAAACACAGAAAAGTGGACATCAAGAGTATTCATTCTATATGAGGTAGGCTTTGGTTATTATTTTGTAATATTTGTTAAACCACAGCAGTGTTTTAACCAGACTCAGGATAAGATATTTTTTCCTGACCTTTGACATTTGGTGTTACAGAAAAGGTTAACCATGACTTAGACTGCAAACAATATTACCTGAATTAGTTCAGTTAAGTTTTGCAAGTTCAGAGCTCTGAATAATCTAGGAAATACGTCTAGTAAAAAAAAAGTGAATCTAACCTTAAAAGTGCATCACATTTCCTCTGAAAAACAGAAATACTTTCCGATAATAACTAGGAAAGTGCTAATCTAGAAAAGAATCTAGAATTCGCTTCTGTCTGTAAACTATACTGAGTTTACTTGAAATGCAACAATAGCATTTTGCAATTGTATATGTCCATAAATAGCTACCTTTCCAACACTTAACAGGGATGGATCTTCCCTACTTAGTGCTAGTGCAAGAACTGCTAGAAAACTTCCTGCATGTATGAACAGCTTGTCAGTGGAAAGGCTGACAGTGGCATAGAAGTGGAATTCCTCTCATCTGATGGGACCTGTGTAACCTATATTAGTCATTGAGTGATTCTTCTAGGCACTTTTGGAGGATTATTCACCTGGCTATCTAAAATCCCTGTTTTTCAAAGGGATGAATCACCTTATAGATGTGTCATAGGTAAAAAAATGATCATAGATGATTAGTTGAACTAAGTGTGGCAGGCAAAGCAACACAGTGTAGCGAAAGCAGAAGCACGTGACACCCATAAATTATAAAATATAAACCAAGATGTAATTATTATGCTTTGTCTGCAAACCAAGAGTAATTCAACTAAAAAGTCTAACCAGCAACAGTATGTCTTTGGTGGCTGTAAGAATGTGTAGCCAGACACAGTGTCCATGCATTTCACACAAGTATGTGAGCAACGTGACTACCAAAGGTGCAAACAGTGCACATCAGACATAGGAGATGCCCAAGCGGTGCTATACAGAACAAAATGAGAGCAAAGGACTGCAAGTAGGCAATCTTCTGAATACACAAGGAAGATGAATAGCAAAATCAAAACCTTTTGGGAGCAGGATAAGAAGGAAGACAAAATATTATTAAATTGCATGTAAGGACAATCACATTCAGAAATATGGTTAAAACTAGTCCTAATATTTACTTGGAATAATAGAATGTTGTGCAATATCATCTGAATTAAAATCAAGATTGCAATTAGAATAGAATAGAATAGAATAGAATAGAATAGAATAGAATAGAATAGAATAGAATAGAATAGAATATTGCAGTTGGAAGGGACCTACAACTACCATCTAGTCCTATTGTCTGACCACTTCAGGGCTGACCAAATGTTATTAAGAGGGTTGGACAAATGTCTCTTAAATACTGACAGATATAACCCCCAAATAGCATAAAAATGTCAAGCACAAGGAGGAAAGATGGAGAAGAAGGAAGAAAAACCCACTGTAAACACTAACAGTTCAGTATACTTCTTGCTGATGGTTAATAACATGTAAAATGAACTTCATTAGCATGAAGTGTGCTGTTAATGAATGAGTTTAGTAACATTTTTATTTAAAGTTTGAAACTGTCCTGATATGTCAGTCTTTATAATATATCACAACAATTTCCAATTCCCTGAAAAATACCAACATACATACCTGTATTTAAATCTGGCACCATATTAAGTTGCAGCAGTTCTTGACAGCAAAAGTTGCTACAAGCCTAACTTACTAAAAGATTAGATATTTTTTAATATCAATATATAACTTTAAGTATTCAAAAACTTCTAAAAGTCACAGTCTAAGATATAAGACCTTCCTTACATTTGTGATTTTTATACAGCAGCCAGATTAGATCAGTGTACACAATTTCATTCTATGACAAAAGTAACCATAGAATATTTTCATTTGGAAGGTACCCACAAGGATAACTTTCCTGACTCCACACAGGGCCATCTCAAAGTTAAACCATATAAACCAAGAGCATCGTCCAAACGGCTGAACACCTAAAGGCTTGCAGCCATGGCCCCTTTTTCTTGGTTGCAGGTTCCAGCAACTGACCACCCTCTTAATGAAGAGTCATTTCCTAATACCAAGTATGACCTTCACCTTATGCAACTTTAAGCCATTCCCTCACATCCTTTATTTGTGTAAGACAGGAATGTTTAGAAGTTTGCTAAACAGAATGGAGAAGATGACTCAAAGGTATACTTCTCCTTTGTAACTTCATATCACTGAAAGGTGAAAGCAAATCTGGGAAAAACTGGTTATCTGCAAACATTTGCAAACCTAATTGAGCTTGGAAAAATCTGAAAAACATCTCCAAGTATCCACACAATCCTAGATAAAATGTCTTTTCTATCAGAACATTCTCATTCTTATAGTTAGAGATAAATAGATGTAAGTTAACAATATTGCAATTAAATTTAAAACACTGTTATATTTCTTTTAAAAATTCTAGAAGGTCAACAAAAAGCAAAAAGTTGAAATATAGCATTTTATATTTTTCTAAAATGTTGTGACTACTTATCTTCTAATAACAGATTTTTTGCAAAGCTTCTTAATTTTTTTTCCAAGCAACATTGCCTCTCATTTTCATTCTGCTAGGGTGCATACTTTTTAATTCTAAACTAAATTTCAATAGCAAACGTTTTCCAATATATGTAAATCCTACATTATCATACTGTGCATTGTTAAATACTGTTTCAGTAGATCTTGTAAAACCGCAGCACTGGCACCATAAACTTCTTCTATACTACTGAGATAAATAAATCTCTGGAGAAGGCAGAATATTCTTTGCTATTGCAGGAAATATGGAAGTGTATTAAACTTCTAAACTGAGATTTGGTTTCGGAAAATGCTAAGCGCCTACTTTCACTATCAGCTAAGATAAAGGTTTAGTATGAACCATGTGCACTTTAAACAGTACTGACAAGAACAATGTATTATTAAGCATTGAACTCCACCACAGCAAATAATATTTATCCGACAAAATATAACAAGTGACTGACATTTTCTGTATTAATGTTATGTTTCATCATTTTAGAAAATGTATTTTCTTAATTCCTACAGAATGCCCAAGGTGTTTGAAGCTTTAGCAGATGTATGAACATACACTCTCTGTTCGTAACATCTCACAGACTGACTCACACTGGAGAAATATAATACTCAGGGAGTCAAACATAAATGATACACTAAAGGGAAATTAAACAATAGTATAAATATCTGTAGTGTGAAGTCATGATGCAACGACAAAAAGTGATTATTCAGACAGAATTTAGTGGAATAAACTGAGAACCATAGGCAGTATTGGAAAGTCAGTCTACAGGCCCCTCAAAACTTCTAACAGCCCATAGTGAATTCCTATTCTCAAGGTCTGAGAATTGCTATTTCCATTAGGAAGAATAAGAAATGTTTCTCAAGAGACAGTTAGACAACTGAGGTTGAGACTTTCTGTGGTTAGATATGAGACTGAAAACTGTTTGTGCTTCCATTTCAGCAATGCATGAAGTTCACAGTAAAAAAAAAAAAGTACTTTCTTTTGTTACTGGAAAAAAAAGGATGGGTGAAAAAAAAGTGAAGGGAAGGAAACAGAAACACAGGGAAAAAGTAAAAAGTGGGTTAGGTTTTTTCGTAAATGCAGGTCTTGAGAGTGGGTCTTAGCTTCAAAGTTCAACTGATTTCAATAAATATCATGATCTTCTTTGGAAGATTCATGAACTGAAAGAATGATACATGCAGCATATTACTGAAAGTTAGACCTTTTATTAAGTGTCATTTTGAAATTACAGATTTAAATGCACATCTCATCTTATACCTCCATTATTTATAAAACCTTTTTCACAATATTTTTTTGAAATAGCATATTTTGAACTTTTGCTTATGCCTTCTCAAGTATTTTTAGCTTATCAATATTTTCTCCCCTACTACAAAAATAGCACATACATGTTTCAGATGCTTGCCTTGGGACAGTCTATTAGCTTGCACTTGAAAGAGAACACTGGGAATTTGACAAATGTGTCAAAATAACCAAGAGTGAAATCATTACATATAGAGATACCCATATATTTACTGCAAGATTAATGGGGAGGAAAGGTGCTAATTTGACAGTTGTCAAGTGTCAGCTCCACAAAAAGGTAGAGAACATGCATTAGCAATGCCAAATCTACATGAAGTTTACACTTTCTAGAGCATACAGGAATTGCTACATTCAGTAATGAAAAATAATTCAATATTTGCAGTGCTTTGCTTCTTTGTCTTCTCTGCAGAGAAGGCTAAGAGCACAACATGATGCTAGTTTTATATGAACTCAGTTCAGAGAACAGAGATTATTAAACAAGAAAATATCTTCAGCATGAAACATCTTGCAATCATAAAATCTTTTACATCTTTTATATATGAGGAAAATGTTTTAAAACATGCTATGCCTCTCACATAGTTTTTTGATGGTTTTGTCAGTTTGCTTGTTTTCCCACAGTGAAATCCCTTGCACACAGTTTCACTACCCTTTCAACATACATTCTTTCATTATACTATCTGAAATGTCTGGCTTTGTGCTGTTACTAAATATGCAGTCCTGAAGGGCTGCTGCAACTGCCTACTCACACACTGCAGTAGCATTGAACTCAGTCAGGATGTTCTTTCAAGTGCTTTGAAATACCTTGAAATAGAGAAGGTATTATGAAAAAGCAAACTCTTTTCTATTTTATCCATGTAAACAGAAATCTATAGTGTCTTCTGCCGCGAACAAACAAAGGCTGCTGCATGACAGATGAAATGCAATTCAGGAGACTCACTATGAGAGCAATCCTTTCAAATGCATCTAGTATTGTTCAGATGATCAAGAAAAAATGTGGCCATGAGTACTCACACAGTCGATTTAAAAAAAAAAAGTTAGGATGAGTAAGACATTAAACTAGATGAGATTGTACGTGGCCTGAAAGACAGTTTTGTACTTAATACCAAATAATTCTGCAAACCTTACCCCAGTCGGTGACTATGTGTGAAAAAGTATTTACTGATAGGACAAATTAGGAGTGAAAATATAACAAAAAGACATAATTAAACTGCAAAAAAAAAGGATTTGTTTTAATGACAAAATGTTTAACATTAAAAAAAAAGAAAAGCATTTATCCTAAGAGGCTGGCTGTGCATTTTATTCAGGTAGCCTAATAAAAGCTGTTAGTATTAGCAATTGCTTTTCCTCTTTATATAACTGGATTAGCAATGCCACACTAAGTGTATTTCTGGTTAATTGCCCAGAACCCCAAGAGACTTTTCAGTTTATCGTTTCATGCTTCAAATTGTACCTATCTAGCAAATGTATTTGCAATTTGCTGGCTATTTTCAATTTTAGCTTGCGATACACAGAGGCTGTGAATTACAACGAACAGTTCAGAAACTACAAGCGTCTGTCACATACACAACTGGGAGGAAGGTATTCCATCTATGGCATACAATCTTTTTTCTTGTGTTAAAACATGAGATCAATTATGAGTTTCAGAATTAGCCCCAGGTACTGGGAGATGTTCCTCACTGGCAAAGTGCTACCTCTGACTATGGTGGTTGGAAAGACAGGTTAGTTCTTACTATACAAATGGAAAGATTAGCTCTGCTAAATGTATTTAGTATTTATGTGCACACAAAACAACATGAGAATAAGAAATCTTTAAATATGACAGGAACAAGAGTCCTCTGATGCATGAGTGTATGACAAAGATATGATCTCTTTCTCCACAAACTTTGCCAGCCCTGGACAGATGGAGCATGGCAGGGGCTGGAGGAAGGCATTGCTGGGAGAGCCGTGTGCTGTCCCTTGCTGGGGACAGTCTGTGGCCATAAGTCTGCAGCACAGCATCAGCAGGAAAATCCTGCTGGGGGATGAAGTCCTGACATCACTGACCTTGGCAAAACTCCCAGAGATACTGTACAAACCAGACACAAGATAAAACCATTCTAGCTTACAAATGGTTTGGGGTTTTTTTACTTGACTTAGGTAATAAAGCTATTGCAAATGTCCCAGACCTCAAGAAGGTATATAATTCCTTTTAAAAGTGGAATGTATCTTAATAGCTATATAGAATAGAAAAATGAATGCAAAATTCTTTAAGAGATTGTTTAATGTCATCGCTGTCACTGAAAGCCTTCTTAATACTTGAGCCTAATGTACACTTTTACTCAAATTTCAAAATGATGAAAAGATGGCGTATCTTTTGTCCTGTTCCAAATTTAATGAGAAAATATGTTATCCTTTGTTGCAGAGAAGACATGAAATCTAAAGCTACCTCTCCTTAATTCTATGTAACCCTTATTCTACGAAAAGTTTAAATTAGTCTCCAGAAAGCTGGCACCATTCAATTTTAAAGATATAATTTAATTTTTTACTTCAAAACCTATAAGAAGCATCTATTAATTTTTTTTTGGTAGGAAAGTTTGATAGATTTAGTCCATAATGAATCTCATTTAAAAATACATGCATTTAAATGCCAATTGGGACTTTCTCTAGAGAGCTAGGAATAAAGGTTTTAAAGTGGAATGCAGAAAGAAGAATAAAGTTAATGTTTTTATTCCCAAGGTAACTGAATCTTTTCCAGATATCACTGGTATCTGCTAGTATGTCTACTTGGGGTAAACAGAACTATTTCTCCTCAGATTATATAGTTTACTTTTCAGAAAAAGTACCCAGGTGTTCTGACAAGAAAAAGCCTCTGAAGAATAATCAAACCTCATTATTATCCACTGTATTAATGCTTTATTGAACCTAAAGGTGTTATACTATTACTACTTTTTGTTTCACTAGTCTTGGTTTCTGCAGCAAGACACGATCAAGAGCACAAGACCATAATGATCAGTAATAAAACTGTCACAGGCAGCAGCATATTATTAAGTCCCATTGAAAAAAGGATTATAATTTGAAATAGAGATTATACTGTTGTTGTTTACTATGTTCATTTAACATAGATATTAATCATTGAGTTGGAAGAATTTGTTCACTGGGGTTTTTTAGATTATAAGTGTGCTAGTTTTTTAATTATGCGTAATAAATCATGTCGGATTTTCAATAGATCAGACATTCACTTTAAATCTTGGATTCTGTAAATATTATATGTCTGCTCTGACCTCACATATTTTGACTAAAAAAACGCAAAACTTCGGTTCTGAAATACTAGAAGAAATTGCATGTCTTTTTCCTGAGCTTACAAACACGAGAACCTGGAGATAAGATTACTCAAAGAATATTCGCTTTTTTTAACAATTACTTTATAACATATCGTCTGTCTAGCCTATCTCCACTTTTCAGTCTCTGTAGAACTTATTACAGGAAAAGATACAAATTTTTAAATTTTTTTTGTATTTTCATTTTTTTTCCTTTTGTTTTTAACATGTTTGTGCATGCCTCATTGAATAAGATAAGTGGATGTTCTGTTTTCCTGTATAACCCTGGGAATATAGGAGATTTCTTCAGTGTACCAAGAAACACAGATTTATGCTAGTAGGATAAAAGCTAACTGTAGAGGTTAAGTTTGGTTTCACAGGATTTGTTTCTCAGGTTATAGTTTCAAAGGCCCAGTGTGCTGTTAGGGCCAGATCTCTTTTTGATAGATAAACCCCTAATAACTTGAGACATAGTAACAGGGGTAAAACTAAGGTTACTATGCCGTTCTACTTCAGGTAGTGTGAGATTCACTAAAAAAATTTGCAAGTCAAGGAGAATGTGAAGGCTCAGCTGGCATTGGATATTTTTTTTTCCTCTCTGTGAAGTCTACAGCTTCTTTCTATATATAAGCAATCTATTTGAATGTGATGAAGAACTAAGGTTTCACACACTTAAAGACAAGTGATAAATTGAAATGACATGGTTCTGTTGCTAGTTTACTGCTGAAGTAAACTGAAGTAATCCAAATACCTTTTTAGTTTTTGTTACTGTCAAATTAATTTGTGTAAAATGTGCCAGGAGAGAACTTTAAAAGCAAACCAGAGAAGATAGATGTCCCATTATAATCTTTTTTAGTGCATGACTTACTTCAGGCTGCAGTACTTCCTGAAACTTCAAACTAAAACATAGATGTAAAATAAGCCTTCCATACAAACCACACTGCATGTAAATGTAAATATAAATGAACAAGACAATATCTTTAATATTTTCATTTTCAAGAATATAGTTCAAACATGAGATGAATGCTACAACAGAAATACAAGGTTTTCTTCTACTGTTATGTGAGTTGCATCTTTTTCTATGAACATTGCAAAATACACAGTTTAGAACAAATTTGCAAGGGAAGAGTGTATACTAGATAAGGAAAGAGATACAAGCTTTATGATACAAACTTTGTTTCTAACATGTACTAAAATCCATTTCTTGAACAAGGTTCCATTGTACAAACATACCTGTTTTGCACTGGTATGCGCACAACTAATGGGGCTAGTAGTGCACTCAGCAGGATAAGGAAAGAATGAACTGTATATTTTAAACAAATGCATTTACCACTGCTGCTTCTTGAAACTGAGATGCTGTGACAACAGAAAAGTACTTATGAAAGATTTACAGGAAAACTGTCTGAGAGAACCTAACAGTAGGAAGATGTACAACACTCCTGAATGGGATCCAGAGTAAAAGGCATTTCTTCCTAACTCGCACCATTAAGTGTAAACATGAAGACTTTATTCTTCGTTAGCATTTTTTGTCTTGTTCAATTGAAATATTTTTCATTTAAAAGCTAATTGCTTTGTAATATTATCAAACTCTTTAATTGAAAATACAATAGTTTCTTTGAAAATTGATGTGAATGAAAATTCACTCTGATATTACAAACACTTTAATACCTGTGAAGATTAGATTTATTCTCAACACGGCTCCACTCACTAAGTATAATCAAATCTTATATTAACTAAGGAATGTTTTGAATTGTGACTTTATGCCTTCATCAATGCACGCAGAACTCTGAGGGCCTCCAAAATTCCTCTGACAATACATAAGACTTAACAGCATGTTTGAGTACAGATATCATGAATATGAAGCAGTTTCTTAAGTCCTGTGTTACAGGACTTACCAGAAAACAATATATATGTGAGTGAAAACAGTATGATGAGCTTGTCAAAGGGGAGTGTTATATCTCTTCACAGCTTGAGGATACAGAGAACACAGCAGTTGCAGCAATATCAGGGCCTTTGGGGGAGCATGCGTACTTTCACTCCAAAGGTCATGTTCATTTTTTTACTGTTCAGTCTGGAAAAGTAACACAGGTATTTCCAACTTATCTTATGTGTGGAAACCTGCATTACCAGCATTTCGAAGAACAAATTTCAATTAGTGTCTCATGGTTGTGACAGAATTATAAGACTCTTGAAAAAAACTGGATCCTGGAATGCCTCTCTCTAACTGCTAAACTTGTAAAAAACATCATCTGGTGTGCTCTTTCTACCTGCCAAAGCCTTTGAAATGTGAAGGTGATCATTACATTAGGGGGAGCCATAAACTGCCAAGGAGCAGCCATGGAGAATTTTGTAGGTAGTCACTTCTTCTGATCCCTCTCCTTTTTCAGTGTATTACATCTTGTTTTGGTCATAGGCTTCCCCTGGCTTTCATTAGAGATACTGTGCATATGGCCAAAATTCAATGTTGGATACCAGTTTCACATCTGTTACAGAGTAGTCCAGAGTCTGTTATTTTGGCACCTAAATGATACAAATCCTAGTTTTTAATAAGTTGCAAATTAAACCTGAATTTTAATTTGCATAATATAAAAATCAGTAAATATGATTGGGCATAATACAGAATTGAAAATACTAAACCGCTAAAAAGATAGGACTTTTAAACTTTCTGTTATTTCTTTTGGGCATTTTTAGTGGAAGGAAGCTCAGCTTTTGGCTTTAAAATTTCTGACTGGCTAAACTTCAAAAAACCTGAGTCGTGCTAAGGTGATCCAAAAGAAAAATTGGGAAGGTTTGTAGCTCTTTGCTTTCCTATCTTGGTTGTGCATCAAGTCAAAGCTATATTCTACAAATAATAACTCTGGCAGCACTGACTAAAGGTTTTAATAAGCTCTAACCCTTTTGCTTAAGTACCCCTTCACATATATTTAACCAATGGCTGTAAAGCAGTCATTGTGGGGAGCCATTTACTATGCTCTTAAGAAACTCCATGGAGTGACTCATCCAGAAAATACTTGATAATTCATTTTACCATCATAGAAAACTGAAAGACTTTTTTTTCCTTGTTAGTTTGACTGATGCTGTACAGATTTTTGTTACTAAAATTGCATGACTTCCACCAGAAGTGGAAACATTATTTTGTGGAATTGCAGATTTGTCTTTTCTTTCTTTCTTCCTCATTCTTTCTAATTATTGATCAATTACTGATCAACGATCCATGCTTTAAAGTGCAAATTGTTCATCATCTTCAGATTTATATCTTTGCTAGGAAAGAAATACCAGATCTTGTCATCACATCATGTTAACTACTACTGTGGTTTCCTTCTACTCTCATTTCAACAAGTGATATCTCACAAATATGAGGCGTACAAGTTAACTCCCAAAGCTTGTCATCTGGTCTCCCAGCTTCCATTGCATGGAAGAAGAGACAGCATGGTATAAGCTCTAATACATACATATTTCAGAACAAGATTCCTTAAAATTATATTGGGATAGATTACTTGGGGGAAAAACAAAATTTTGCAGTTAGAAACTGTGATATTGAATAACAGATCTTGCAGCTTGCAGGCATTTTTATCAAGATTCACAATCAAAGGTTTACATGGAACTTGTCCTCATGACCACAGAGAGCTGACAATCACATGATAGATTTCCAGTTTTCATCAAATGCAATGAAACATATTTTCAATAATTCCATCAGGACACACATTATAGCTACATAAAGGGTGCATATGTGAAAGAGGGAGCTGTATATATTAACTACCAAGGAATTACCATGGAGTTATTGTTACTTCATGCTGCTACTAATACCAGTTTTCCTATTACACAAAACTTTTTTCTAAATCTCCAGATTGGCAAGAGAAGAACTAAAACGGTGCTGGTTCCTGAATCTGACATTGAGTTGCAGTAGCTCTTAATTAAAAAATAAATAAAATTTCAAACCCTAATAAATGCTAATCTGCAGTGCCCAAATCCTCAGAGCAAGTAAATTGAAAGAACTACACCCAACTTTAATTAAGTAACATTATCTCAAATAGCAATCAAGGGAAGAGGAATGTATTTCATGATTTGTTTTGCAAACGTATTTACTACTCTGTTAGCAGGCATTATTCCTCTCACCAAATGTAACATTCTATGGGAATTACCTCTCAAGCATTATTCTTGTCTCTCCTGCAGTGAAAAAGAGAACAAATAACTTTAAAATTCTGCTATTGATCTGAAAGTTTCTCTGACAAGATCATGATTATGTTCATCAGAAAACTATTTCTATACTTTTATATTTTGAAATTAAAAAAAATAAATAAATCTGTCCATTACAATTGTATTTTTCAAAGAAAGCCCACACAGTTTGGAAAATGCTTTGATTGCTTGGATAACAATCAGGAATTAAATTATTTAATAGCAAAAGTTCTGCTTAATTAAAAATTTAATATGTTACTGAAATAGCTGTCAGCACCAGAATCACCAAAATGATTCAGTTTGAACTGGGGTGCTTCATTTATTAAGTCTTTCAAAACAAGAGAAGGAGAAAAGAAGCAACATAAACAAGTGAAGCAGTCTGAAACATGCAGGCCCTTAACTTTTTTAAGAAGATCTTATAGACATAAAATACATAAAAACAAATGTTTGGAAGATCAGGATTCTAGTCCAAATCAGATTTAGTTCAAATTAAATATTGCTATTTGCTCCATTATTTGCTCCGTAACATACCTATAAAGTTTGAAGTACTGCTTAAAAAGCAAAAGGGGGTTGCCGCTAATATTTGAGGAAAATCTTTCTTCGCTGCTTGGGCTGGACTTTAAACATGGCCAAGTTAGGAAAATTCATGATATTTAGTATATTTTCCAAGCTATTCATTTTAGAACAGAGGGAATACAAAGAAAGGTTTGCAAAGAAATGTTTGCACAATCTAAAATGCAATTTGATGCCCTTGATAATCCTCTGAGAGACTGAAGTAATAGAAAAGTAAATTTACTATTTTCTCTCTCTTGATAAATGTGATTAACACATAACTTTTGTCAGTTTACTGTCCTATGTGCTAAATAAAAGAGTTAACTGACAAAATAAAAATCATTTTCCTATATGCACAGACATATAGGTAGGAAGGGACATCTGGAGGTTATCTTGTCCAACCTCCTGCTCGGGAGGACTCAGCCAACTCAGGTTGCACACGGCTCTCCAGACAGATTTTTTTTACTATCTGCAAGAATGGAGATCTTCCAAACTTTCTCAGTAATCAACGCATGACTTCGCCACAATGAAAAAAAAATTAAATACCTACATGTCTATTCAGAACTTCCTGAATAGAACATGTGCTGTGCGTGTTGTCTCTTGTCCCATGACTCTGCATCTCAGAGGAGTCTGGCCCTGCCTTCCCCATGCCCTGTGCAGCAGCTGAGGACAGCTGTGATCTCTCCTCACAGCCTTCCCCACTCAAGGCTGAGCAAACCCTGTTCTTGAACCTCCACATGGTGTGCCACAGGTCTGTCACAGGGGTCTTTCACAGGGTTCATTTACCAACTCTTCTGCAGGGAATGCCCAAAGCATACTACCCCTGACTGTACATGCACCAACTGGATGGAAAACATTGCTTCCCTCAAATAGTCACATAAGTATTGGTATATTATTCAGCATGTTTCAATAATGTTTTGCTTCTAAATGAAATAAACATACACTGGTAAATAAATACATACACGTTGATTTGCACATTCATTGCCATACAAATACACTTTTTTAACCTTCCAACATGGTGTGCAATCATGTAAACAAGGTGCTAGAGTAAAATATTCTTATTTTAGGATTGGGACCTTTAGTGACATGAGTACTTATTACACCAAAGCATTCATCTTATTCAAAAATGGAATCAGGTAAATAAAAATTTCCTAAAATTCCACAAACTAAAATTTAGAACTTTATTTTAGTAATCACTGACTGAGCTTTGCCAATAATCCATGTCCAAGGAGGTAAAAATATAAAGAAATAAATACATTAATTTTTTTTTTAATTATGTCCTGGCAAATCTTAATATGAATGCCAGCATGAATCAAAATTCCCTACACAGTTAAACTATAGAGAAGTCAGCAAAGACATTATACATTATACAGACAATATAATGTTACAAATCCTGCAGAGACATTATTAAATACAAGAGTATTTCAAGCTGTAACTTGAGAGAAATAGAATTGTAAGGAAACTGATGAAAGAATATACAGGGTTTAGCAAATTATTATATTTGAATGCAGAGCTGTCCAAATTAGATAATTAAAAATGATGGCATGATTCTGACAGCTCCCTGATCTCTTCCAATATTTCGCTAAATAGATCTAATACTGTTTCAACATTTTTTCCTAGTTTATTTCGATATAAGTGATGTCAAAGACAGATGTAAGCCTTTCAGACTGCCATTCTTTCCAATGTGGTTGAAAAATTCTTTAAAGGTTCTTGCATTCAGAAATGCTAAATATTTGCATTAATAATTCATTGTGCTTGAATTTGTTACACAAATCCTGTTCCATAAGCAGAATGATTGAAGCTTTATCAATGCTAAATAAATTACATTTACAAGTAATAGAGAAAATTAGCTAGAATGCATAAAATGTGTAAGATTTGACATAACTAAGACAAAAAAACCAAACTTTCTATTGCAAAGAAATAGAGTAGCCTTAAATGAGAGCTTTTAGTTGCATTATAATAGCCATATGCATTGGTTTAAATTAGAGTCAAGCTAAATATTTTACTTTTCAAAATAATTAGGACAGCTATAGGGGACTTTTTATTCCCTATAGTGCAAAATCAGTTAGTCATGATAATTTAATGGACAGTCAGGCCACACAGTCTTATTAGCAAGGCTCCCCTTCAGCAGCTCCTGGAGTGAATTGTCATTCTCCACAGAAAAGCCACCATCCCAATTTGCATCTCACATATCGTATTCAGTCAAAGGGATAAGCACATCTACCCTTTGAGCTTTATTTCTCATCAGTCATAGCACATAATGGCCTATCCGTTTTATTCACCATACATTTTTACAAGTTCAAGCTATGCATCCATGCTATTTACTACTGGTAACTTCATGCTCCATATGCAAAGTCTTTTTTCTCGTTGTAAACAGTTTCATCTATTTCATTTTTGCCAGTAGCCAGAGATAAATATTATGGAATAGCATTGATTGCATATTTGCATTACACATCCCATTTAAACACAGTTTCATTTCTTTTTTAAACCCAAGATGGAAGTAGAAATGTCACTGATCCCATACGAGTCATGCTACTCTCCAAGGCTACATTTATACAGCAGAGTGAAGGTGCACTGGTGGCAATGGTAGCTAAAAGATAACAGAAGAATCTGCAACATCTGCTAGCAAGTTAATGCAGACAAGTCCCCAATAGGTCATTCCCAGCCTTCACTGATTACTTTGTTATCACTCTTTTCCTCACCTACACTAACTTTATGAGTGTAAGCACAGATAAGTGCTTTCTTGTTAAAATCACACTCTTGTATTGCCACCCTTGACTATGTCTTCTTGACTGTTCTAAACTAAGAAAAACAGGGTTTGGTACTCTGCTATTGACATATTTGTTTTAAGCCTCTTTGAATGGCTGTTTGGAGTATGGGGCTCAAACGGGGTCAGCAGGTATTTCAAGACCTGGCAGAGCTCTCTGTGGGAAGTGTGCCCTAGCTCTGTACCTTATTGTGAAATGTAATGCAGTGCTGTTCAGTGCACTGCTGTGAGCTGTTAAACTCTTCCCACCTCTTGTCTTAGAGGCTGCTCCATTTTCAGGGATATGTAATTCTTGCACTAGTTTATAGCTCATATATGAAATCTTCACCAGATGGCAGGATCATCACCACGGTGATGTGCACTTTTGGGACATGTGGCATTCTTTGTTTGCTGTTATGTAAGTAATTCAGAACAGCAGAAAGAGATCTGCTTCCTCCTTCAACTGTCCACTGAACCTCCCTCAGAAGATGACAGAGCACACAAAGCAGAGGTACCCTCACAAGTTGCAGACCTCTCGGTTTAAATATTTCCTTTACCAGCAGTAACCTCTGCACTCCACTAGAAGTGTCATATTTCAGTTCAACTTACTGTTTAATGAAATTTTCTTATTTTCTGCTTTTGACTACTTGTATTCACTAAGAGTAGTTGCAGAGAGAAATACCAGATCAGCCTATAAAAACAATCGTAAGAGGCCACGTTCTACTACTGTTAGTAATTGAATTTGCCCATTGAGGGTTAACAGTTAAACTATTCCCATCTTATAGCTGAAAGAGATGATGATAGCCTTTGAAAATCAAATTAAAATGACTAATAAATCCAGCATATTCTCTTCAGTATCATCCTAGTTTATAGTTTTCTAGCCACGGTCTACAGGCTTGTGCTGTTAAATGAAAACATAGTTAAACTGATAGAAATGTTTTTCAGATACTTTATTCCACAAATTTACAGTACAGAATAGGCAATCATAAAAAATGGCCCCTACAGTAATGCTGACTAAAAGCAATTTACTCATTTGAAGCTTATTAATGTAAAGCTTCTGTCAAACAAAAAAGCTAGGCTCAGGTTCAACACGATTTAGTTTTGAAAATACATACATTAAAGATAGATCTTTTTTATGGAAAAGGGCTAGGATAGGGACCTGGATGGGCCAAAAAAGATGTTTTTGACAAGGTACTCAACCTACCTGTGTCGCAAGCTTCCCAGGAAGATAAGGAGAATAATAGCTTTTTTGCTCTTACACTGCATCGTGAAGCTTAACTCATAAAGAACTTTGTCCAAAGCCATTAAAGCCAATAAAAATCTCTCACTGACTTTAATGAGGTTTTGTTCAGGTCTTTTACATGACAGCAGAAAGACTGCCATTGATTTCAAGCCCTAATTTTATAAAGCTCTTTCATATCCCCAGCTTGGAGGCATTTGGAAACATATAAACGTATAAATAAGAGCATTATAATATTATATTATCTCCATAAGATAAAATTTTTCTGTTTTACTTTTTAAAATTATGAGAGAGCTTCTCACTGCACACATGTACATCCAGGAATGTATCAGTTATTGCATGCAGTTATTAATAACTGTTTCTTAGATACCCTCACATATTGGTTGGATAACCATCTCTGCACTGCTGGATGCCAGCTCTAAACATTTAATCTAAACAAAGTACAGTTTATAATGACTTTTCCCTTGATTTAGCCAGAATATTGGACACAGAATATAAATTGTCACTTTGCTTTTATGCTGATATTATCCTGACTATGCAAGCAAAGACAATACCTGATCTGGCATAAAGTTAACCCTTTAAAATTTTTAAGAAATTTGAAGCAGCAGATGAGTCTAATACTTCATCAGTTCTTTATAATATATCCTGCATTTCTCATCTAAGAAAGCAGAAGCATTGCCAGGAACATTACTTTTGTATTTCCTATGCTGTTGAACTACAACCCATAGTAAAAAGGCCCATCAAATAGGAAAATTACCAGAACTGAAAACAAAAAGAAGAAACTTCAAAAAGCGGTATCTTAATTATACAAGGTATTCATTATCACATTCCTGTAGTATGCCAAATAAGGAATGCTAACCTAATATCATAAAAGCTTGACTTCACTCAGAATTTAGAAACAGCAACAGTCAATTTAACAGAAATCTCTATCCTAGTCCAGGTAACTGAAAAAAATTTCCAGCAATATGTAATTTTTTACCCCTTAAATAATAGTAAAAATATGCAAGTTCTCTAAATGTTTATTGGCTTCTATTCAAAACAGCTATTTTCACTGTTATGAATGGCTGACAGATTTCCAAACCTGAAACACATCAGTATTATGTATCACCTGCCATTCAGTATTACATAAAGCATTTTTTTAAAGACAATGTACAATAGCCATGAACTAATTAATTTAGTCTCATATTAAGGAAAGGTAATTAATATTTAAGTTTTGATCATAGACAGAATTAATAGCATTTCTAATACAGCACTAACTGTAGATACCCTGTTATTTTTGTAATATCAGTTAAGGTATTAACTTCATTCAAAGACACAATTAAGCAGAAAGGAAACAGTAAACTTTTACAAATCTTAGTTTAAACATTTTCATTTTATTTATACACTTCAGGAAAATATATGCCTATTCTTTAAAAATACAATTTTAGTCCTATAAAACCATGCAATAAAAAGATATTATTTATCTTATAACATTTTTATGAACTAAGTAAACACAATTTAATCAGGCCAAGTTTTACAGTTTGGAAATTCATATCTCTCCAAAGGTGCATCTAATTTAGAACTTGATTGGCGTCAGGGTCTTTCCTTTATCAACCTAACCCATTAGGCCATTACACATATTGTTATTCTCCAAGAGAAAAAATTATTCTAGCATCTTTTCTCAATCTCTTTTTCCATAATTTCTTTTTATGCCCCATGTAACTCATTAAGCTCATCTACAAAACATTACTGAGTCTATCTCCACTATAAATGTCTTTCTACTATACGATCACATGAAAATAGAAAGTGGTACCCTACAACACAATCCACTTAAATCCCCCACTATTTCTACTGCATATTTTGATCAAAGAAAACATCACTTTGAAAGCCAGAATTGTGACACACATAATGTTTAACCTAATGTCTTAAGTGACCTATATACTAACAAAGTGAGAAAAACATTTCCATGTCTTACCATTGTGCTGTCTGTTCCTTATGACTGCTGCAGTCTTATGAGAGAATTTTTTTAAAAAACAACATACCTTCGGAATGGCTTGAAAGAGTGATTTTAATATTTTAATTCACTTGTGCAAATAGTCTCTAGAGTACAGAAGAGGAGTAGAAAATGTCTCAGTAACCTAAAATCTCACATGTGAAAGATGAAAAGAACCTGGAGTGCAGTGTGTCCTTCTAAATACGCTTTCCATTTTCTTCTACAGACAAAAATTTTCTATATTTTATTATTCTGAAGCTAGTTTCAAACCTTGTGATCTCTTCTGCCCCTTCTGCCTGCATTCAGCGATTGCTGTTCTAATTTAATTTGAGAGGGAAATACCTATTTACAGCTGACTTGCCCATAATGTGTTCATCTAAGCAACACAAAGGTCATTCTTCCTGCAGAAAGATAAAGAATTCACTGTCAAAACCTGTCCTGCTAGCTCTCAAAAGTGCCATTGCTGTAAAAAGAGTGACATACTATCAGATGTTAGCTAACAATTGATGATTAATGTGAGGTCAAAGCCTAGTGAAGGGGATTTACTAATATTTATAAATATCAGTGAATTGAGCAAAAATCTGAGGGTATTTAGATTTACCCCAACACTCTATCTTGCATGAAAGCTCCATGGTGCCTACCTTGAAGATTTTACCTTGTCTGTATTTCTGTGTGAGCTGCTGTAAATCTGAAACCAGTGTCCAGCTGCTAAAGGTTCTTTATGCTCTGAGTCTACATTGGTAATGTATTTGTAAGTGAAAAGATTAGTGGCTTTATGACTAAGATTTATGTTGGGAACAGGGAGTGACAGAGAAAAGCTTACTAAGGGAGGAAAGAGATACTTGCACAGGATGGGCTGAATTAGATTCTGCAGGAAAGAATCCCTAAAACTAGATGTTAGGAATCTTAGAAGATAGTAGAAGGAAAATAATAACGAAAACCAGCAAGAAATACAAGCACAAAAAAAGTAAGACAAACTAAAAGAGAGGCATCACCATTACATGCTCCAAATCAGACAGAAGGCCTAGTCTGTATTTTTTCCTGAGAACAAATTATTTCAATTTAATAATTGGGCTAAACTTCAAGAAGCCAGACAAACTCATAAGCTCCTTCTTGTCATTAATTCAGTCAATGGGATGACTTCTGTATGAAATAGACATGAAATGCGTAAGAGTAGAAAAATCCAATCTTGACAATTTCCCTGTGACAAACAGTGGTTTTTTTAATAATATTAGAGGAACATTCTCTCTTAAAAAGAGAAAAAAATCCTGCATGTGGAATAGGGCTAAAAGAGTTCGTATTTCCACAGCAGGATACACAGCTTACGCAACTATTTCCTGCACTCTAGATTAGGTTAAAATAAGACCAAGAATCCACACAAAGTGTAACAGAGCCAAAACCAAACCCAAACTAGAGTTCAGAGAAAGAATTTACTGTTCTCTTGATGAAAAGATGCACACTTTTACCCGTCAAGAAACAGATTTTACAGGTTACATTTTCTTTTCATTCAATATGCAAAGAAAATTTAAATATTTACTTTGGGAAGAGTTTTGAAATATCTTTACTCTTGTCCACTGACCAATTTACCAGTCAACACTTGTTAAGCGTGGTTACAGTTTCGCAATTCTTTATCCCAGCACTAGCACTAAAGAGAGACCAAGCTCCCAGGAGGGAATGATTCCAAATCATATCAGCTGGCAAAATGTCCTCAGGGAGCATCTGTCAGCTACAGGGAGCTGGCTCGCCCTCTGGCTACTATTCCAGTATATCCCTCCAAATTTAAAATCCCTACCCCATGTC
Organism: Rhagologus leucostigma; assembly: GCA_013397725.1. NCBI lineage: Eukaryota > Metazoa > Chordata > Aves > Passeriformes > Rhagologus > Rhagologus leucostigma. Next base: position 802,354 of record VZTD01003697.1, on the reverse strand, counting down.
CTTTCATGTGGGGAATACAAAAATATAAAAACTGCACTCACAATCAATTCATTCTTCCTGTGTTTCACATATGCACAGCTTTTCAGTTGCAAAGTGTGACATATAGAGAATTGACTTACAGGACCAAAAGCATTGCTGTCAAAGCTGTGTCCATGGTGATCCCCTTCCACCCAAATATGACCATGTGGAACTTTCACATACTTCTTTTTGTATCCAATGGTTCTAAACAGAATTGGAAAAAAATGGTTAGTTAAAAAGATTTTTAAAACAAACAAACAAACAAACAAAAACCCCAAATCCAACAATGTTTTGTTAGGAAAATTCACATATTTACAGCTTTGGAATTTGACCTTGCATACAACTCAACGCCAGCTTAAAAATATCCACACTGGAAGTAGCAGTCCTTTGGACTTCAAGAGTGTTTCTCAAATCAAAACATATAAAAAATTCGTATGAGCTAGTTGCACTATCAGGGCCTGTTTACTACACTGTTTTGTCAGAAATCACATCACAACAAAGGAAGAAGAGACTTTTCAGTTAAATATAATTAACAGATTATTAACTCCATCTCTGTAGTAACAAAATTTTGAGCGATCAGATTTTATCTGAGGTAAATACGAGTGAACATATATATGTTGCAGTCACATAAAGATACTGTTTAAGACCGTTTTTCTTCATCAGAAATATACTGGTGTATCTGAACCGGCCTCAGATTCAGAGCTTAGATTCTTGCAATGATTCTGTCCTGGGGGCAGGATTTGTTCAGCTATAACAAGCTAAACAGGATATACTCAGAAAAAACCTTTAAGAGAAGGCCAAGTGATGAAGAAAAATGACATTGATGCCATCCTCTGCAGAAAATCATACTGCCATAGCATGTCCCAGTATTACAAAATGACAAACTACAGATTAGTACTAAAGCTGAGGAGCAGAGTATGCAAAATTCCTGTATTTAGTCCCCCAAGTAGCTGTCATTTTCGTAATGCCAGTCTGCCTTCCACCGCACACTTCTGCTTTCTTTCAGATGGGACCTGTTATTCTGCACTCATTCATGCAGAGAAGTTGTCGTGCTTTAACCCCAGACAGCAACTGTCATGCACGCTGAATTATTACCAGGATGAAGCATTTACAGATGGGACTATGAATAGTGATACCTTATTTAGTTTTGAATAAACAAGTCTGTCCATAGACAGAAACAGACTTTTGATCTAGCTTGTTGCCTCCAGCTGCTCATCGCTTTTCACTGTCTGGAAGATATGCCCTCAGAGCTGAAGGCAGAAAGAGCACACTCTAAAACTAAAAAAAATCAACTGGAGAGAGAAAATCATCTTCACCAGGAGATTCAGCTGAACTGTGCAACAGCACTAATCAGGGATATTCACAAGTCAAAATTTTAAAAAATGGATTTTGGGAGGTTTGTTTTGCTTGGGGAGGAGGCTGAGTACATTAAAAGGACAAGCTAATCAATAACCTGGAGGCCAAGAAATATTAGATGAATAGGGAATCCTCAAAAGTGCATTTTGTTAACTTTATTTGACTATATTAGTCAAATAAAAATAATAATTACTTAATTTGCTTGTCACAAAATCTGACCAATGCTTCTTCAAACAGCTTTTTTCTCATAGCTAAAAGGATGAGCATGCCAGTACTATATTCTAATGGAATTTCTACACGTACTTTCACTGGAAGCTGAAAAAATAATAGCCTATTTGCAGAAAAGAAAAAGACTGATCTTCATTTTTTCTAGAACAATTTCATATTACACATTATTCAAGACTAAACTCCTAAACCATTCAAAACAAAAATGTAAAACTGTCCTAGCTGGTAAATATATGATTTCCTAAACACAGAGAGTATGCTATAATAATTCAATTATGCTAAAAAAGAATTTATTGCTATTCAAATACTTTTTTTTTTTAAGAGATATGGCATACAGTTTGGACAATAAAATTATTTATATTTTGAGATTTCATAACGCTTTGTCTAGTTTCTTTTATAAAGTATCATATATTTTACTAGTATAATGTTTCAAAGTATAGGATGCGAGTTGTCCATTAATTCTGCTGTTTGACTAGACATTTCTGAAAATTATTAAACAGGTCTCTTCCATCAGTGATAAAGGCAAAAATTAGCTCAAAAATATTTAATTTTCTCTTCCTTTCATCCTCCTGAATACACAAGAGTATATTGTGATAAATTTTGTACCCTTACAGACTTCATGCACAAGACTGAATTTCACTCAGAAGGGTGAAAGGATTTGAAAGTTAATTCTGCTGACATGTTTACCTCATAAATGTCAGGAAAATAATATGGGAAATGCCAGTCAGTGACTTAATTTCAGACTAGACACAATCTCTTATCCCCAAATAATCTCCTCTTTTATTATGATTAGGAAATCACTAAGAGGACGGCAAAAAAGGTTTTGTAATTAGTACTTAAAAACAAAACTGAAGGAAAAAAAATGGTCTGCGTGGATAGGTCTTGCAAAGGTTTTCAGAGACCCTGTGAAAATCTAAGTGTTTGTGGTGTATGGTATGTTCTTTAAGGCCTAAGGCAAAAAGAAAAAGATCACAGAGTGCAGTAATTATAATTGGTTCTTTTTATTATTTCCAAAACATAGTAAATACATATTTCTTTTCTACTCTTGAAATAAGCATCATAAACCAGAATATTTTTCTGCAATTATGCAAAAATAGTCTCTTGTAGTGATTAAAGAGGAATTTTATACAAATTCTCGTATTGAAAAAAGCAGATTATTGTACACAAGTAGTTTTTACTTAGAGAAAATAGAATTAAAATTTACAATGTTAATAAACATATTAAGGGAATAGCGTAGAAAAAAGAAATGGAAAAGAAACAAAAGCAGTAGTTCTAATTATCTACTTCAGTAGATAGGAGTGATACTTCATGAATAAATCCCTTAAACAGTTAAATTTAAAATCTTCTGCCATTTCCTGTATGGGTTATATAAACCATCAGATTTTTCCCACATGTAGGCTCAATAGAAAAAAAAAGAAGATATATTGTAAAAAAGTACCCGCATATCTATGAATGGATGGGAGGCAAGAAAATCTATTTTCCTAAAACAATTCCTTCAAAATGTTACTGTAGTATTTGCATAGGGCAGTTATCTGTGGACTTTGCATCCTCTCTAGCAATACTACTGCATACACTGTCCTGTGGAACACTCTGGAATTTGAAAACAAAGATTTACTTGAGATTTTCACTGCATGCATTAATAACAAACTGCAGTAAAGGCTCATGCTACAGTGAACCGGATCATCTGTTTCTTGATATTGGTTTTAATTTTTAAAATAACTTCACTGCTGAGTTACTCCGCAATAGATCAATAAACTGCAACAAATATTCCTGCAAACAAACCAGACTACAGCCTTTAGAAAGCCATGTTTGGTTCACGATAGTCTTTGCAAGAGTAATTAAAAATAACCTACAATGTTGATATTTTTAAAATAAAACCCCACAAACTTGATTTTCTTTCTAAGAAGAGAACCCAAACTGATTCAGAGTCAAAATTAGTCATTGCCCCTCTCCTCCATGAATCCTTCAGAAATTTTACTCTCTGGCCTAAATTGCAAGGAAGAGACCACCTGTGTGTGCTACATTGGCAATATGGCTCCTAATCTAAATGTACAAACTACCATTTATTTGTTTCACTAGCTAAACATTGTAGCTAGACATGCTGAAATAAAACTATTGTCCATTTTTTCGTGCAATACTACAAAGCCAAATTACTAACACAAACATCATTTCTGAAAAGTGACACGGCCTTTTTTCTTAAGGATAGTCTTGCAGTTGACTACTGCCATCAACTTTGGGGATCAGATCCATGTAAATGAATAGCAGTTTTAAGTGTAATGATCAATAGTTCTGTGGAAAATAAATACAATACAAAGTGAAAAAATACTTTGGAATGCTTCTAGCACTCTTCAACAATGGCTGCAAAACTTAAAATCCTCAAGGCAAATATCAGTTTAAAGCACTACTAGCTCACCAGGAATTTTACCTTGTGAGAGGTCTTTGCTGCAAAGGAATTGCAGTCAATAATACAACATATATTTTGAAAGGAATGCAAACTTCTATTTTTCTTTCTTAGTTGAGCGTCCTTAGACTTATTTCTCTGACTGACTGTAACCATGACCTCTGTTAGCTTTCATGCATGAAGTTTTTAATTAAATTTAGAAGATATCTGAATGAATTCTTAGGAGAACAATTGCTGTAAGTAATAATTAACATAGTATTTGTTAATTTCATAGCTAGTTCATTAGCATGAGTTATAATTACTGAACAATCTCTTAAACTTCTTAAAGCCTTTACTAATGAAGAGTAGTCTTTCACTTTCCTAAATTTACTATCTTTTAAGAAAAAATAAAAACTGTCTAACACCTCTTATTCTTCTCATTTAAATGGTTTGCTTTAGCAATAGTTCAGGCAAAGACATTAAATTACACATATTTTGATATATAGAATTCAAGCATCTGTTAAAAACCATACTGATGTGAGCAAAAAAAAAAATTTCAGGTTTCAGTGAAGTCTTTGACACATTAGTAGTAATCACCTATGCTTCTGTTGCTCAAACTGTAGTTGAACTCTCATTGGCTTAAGAATAGGGTCTACCAGAGTTGCAGTAATTTTCTTGTTCAGAACATAATGGAATTGCATTTATCTTTTTAGACATTTTTACAGAAGTTGGTCTGAAATTCTGATTTACTTTTTCTTACATGAGGTACATTTTGAACCTTTGCAAAGTTTTTTTCTCCACAACTTAATAGCTAACAGATGTACTTATAGCTATCCTTGGCTGAGAAATAATTTCAATCTTGACAGTCAAAAATGAGCTCTATATGGTATTCTAACCACCTGCCCACAAGCAAGAAAAATCTGCTTTTTTAGGATGCAGTAGCAGTGCCAAAGCAAGCAACTTGGCTCAGCTAAGCTGGATGAGGAACGATTGCCTTCAGTTGGATTTGACCTTGAGAAATCTAAAGGTCTCAGCAATCTGCATATCTTTGAGTGTCATCAGGGAACAGACACTGTAGATAATGTCCTGCTTGCAGAGGAGATAAAAAAATACAAACTCTTTTGTAAAATGGGTAGTCTCTATCACACTTAAGAACAACTTTCTCAGCATGAATTGCTGTAAATGTTTATTGGGTTTGCATGGCCAGATTTTGGTAGCATGAGGTCTACAGGGGTGGCTCTGTGAGAAGCTGTCACAAGCTTCCCCCATGTCCAAAAAGGCCAATGCCAGCCGGCTCCAAGATGGGCCCACTGCTGGCCATGGCCAAGCCCATCAGCAATAGTGACAGGGCCTGTGGGACAACAGAATAAAGAAGGGGGAAAAGTTGCTGTACGATGGTAATTTCTACCAACAGAGTGATAATACATGTTACAGCTCTGCACACATCAGGGTCAGTGAAGAAGGAGGAGGAGGTGCTCAGGGTACCAGAGCACAGATTCCCTTTCAGATCCTGGTGCAGACCCTGGTGAGTCAGGCTGTCCCTCTGCAGCCCATGGAGATCCATGATCGAGTAGAGATCCACTTGCAGCCCATGGAGGACCCCACACTGGAGCAAGTAGACGCTTGCAGGACGCTGTGACCCCATGGGAAGCCCACTCTGCTCCTGGCAGGACCTGTGGCCACATGGAGAGAGTAGTCCATGCAGGTAGGTTTTCTTGCAGGACTTGTTACCCTGCAGAGGACCCACACTAGAACAGTCTGTCCTGAAGGACTGCACTGAATGGAAGGGACCCATGCTGGAGTTCATGAAGAACTGCAGAGTGCGGGAAGGAGTCATGTTGGAAAAGTTCGTGCTGGAGACTGTCCCATCAGAGGAAAACCAAGATCAAGCAAGAGAAGAGTGTGAGGAGTACTCTCCCTGAGGGGGAAGGAGCAGCAGAGATGGGATAAAATGATCACAACTGCCATTCCATGTTCACCTGCACCACTGGGTGGGGGGGAGGAAGGAGAAAAAATCCAAAGTAAAGTTGAGCCAAGGAAGAAGGGAGGGACAGGGAGAAGGTGTTTTAAAGATTTGGGTTTATTTCTCATTATCCTACCCTGATTTGTTTGATAATAAAATATACTAATTTCCCCAAGCTGAGTCAATTTTGCCCAAGATGGTAACTGGTGAGTGATCTCTGCTTGTCCTTATCCCCACCCACAGGCCTTTTGTTCTATTTTTTCTCTCATATCCAGCTGAGCAGGAGAGCGATAAGCAGCTTAAGTGGGCACCTGGCATCCAGCCAGGGTCAACACAACACAATGTGGAATTCTTTCCACATACATCCATCTTAATCAAATTCACAGAATGAACAAATACTAAGATATTCAATTTCAAGTGACACCCAGATCCCAAAACATGAACCTTACTGCAATATAACATGTAAGTTTTATTAGTATCACTGCAGGGAATCTTACACATGACACTAAACACCTTCCAGCTCCTAAGAAATCTTCTTTTTCACTTCCAACACACACATACAGCCATCTGTGCCTTTTTACTTTAACTCTTCCCTTACACGTACATAAAGACACAAAGGGAGGGTTATATATATGAAGCAACTAAGTATTTTTTTCCTGAAGGCCAGCTATAGACTATGCATGAGAGTAAGTAAATAGGTTAGAGAATATTCTCCAGTTGTGTGCATATATTAACTTTTGCCTCAGAGCTGAAATCTGTTTTCCTTATAAGCTGCAGATCCACCAGTTATTGAGAGGCCTGACTATAAAAAATGCATCCAAACTCAGAACCTGGAAAGTGCTGGAACAGCCCTAATGTTTCAGGTATTGCTTCATAAGCATTGCCAGACCTGATACATTGAGAAGGGAACCCCCAAAGACAGAAATGACAGAATCTGAAACAAAAGACTCCCATTCAGTGACATTAAGAATACCCATTACAGAGGCAGTGGTTCCCTCTGTCTGTAATCGGGCAAATTTTTGATTGTATAAACTCTGTTTCACATTTTGCCATTAAATATTTTGAAGTCTCAGGAAAAATGAATACTAATTTACTGATTTCCTCATTTGGAACAGAATTATGATTACATGAACACCCCCTTTTTAATAAGCAAAGCAGTGAAAGCAAGCTGAACTACAAATGCTATCTCTTTTTTTGCCAGCTAAAGCATTACTACTAAAGTGCACCAGTGCAGGTTCCTATAACTCAACAGTGCTACGAATAAGTAGAAATCTGATATGGAAATTACAGGAGATGTTTGTAGCTCTGCTTCATTAATTAGACAATTTCTCACAAAGCATGCCATTTTTAAAAAAATAGTGATTTACCCATTGCTTCACCAGCATCTTCATAATGCAGTTAACAACTTTTAAAGCACATGGTATTCAGGAAAATTACTGGATTTGTGCATATTTATCTAAAATTATACTATGATTGAAAGGACAAAGAATAAGATAGCTCATCTACTAGAGAGATTAGACTCATTTCAAGCCTGAGGTTCCCTTGTTAACACTCCATTTTGTATCAGAGAGGACACTGTAACAAAAAAAAGACTAGAAATAATTACAAGAGCAAAAAGATGTGAGATCATTGTTTGTGAAATTCACAAAATTTATGGCATCATTTCTATGAGCAAAAGTATCCTTGATAGATCAATTTCCCAGAAAAGGATGCTAATTATACCTCTGAATCAAGATATATTTGACCAAAACATACCAAAGACTTGGGAGAAGCAATTAATTTCTCTTAACTCCCTTAATATCACATAATTTCCCAGATAATTGATCTAGTTTATGTTCAAGGCATATGTCAATGCAATTCATTTTTCTGTTGTTTCTTTTTCTGTTCTTTCTTCCTTTCTTTCCTGAATTTTCAAAATATCCTCAAAATACTCTCAAGTTTTTTAATGAGGAAGCAGCTATGGCGCTGCTGCTGTTCTGTATGATCAATATACAGGACAAAAAAAATGTTTTATCTTAATGCTCTTTACCTTCATATATCTCTTTCTAGAGAAGATTTTCATGATTTCCACCATTCACCAAGAATGTTTCCCAAAGCTATAATTTAATTTGATCTCGGATGATAATGATACGAATTGATAGCATTTCTAGAATTTAGTCTACTTTTCCGTGCTTTAAAGATGTATCTAGAGCCTAGGTTTTGCCCCTCTTGATACTTTTACCAGTATGTAGGTATTTGTATCACAAAGGTCTGTTATGCTGGTGCTGGCAAGCATTCTGTAAATTGATGCAGAAAAGCTACAGCTGACAGAAGTTCTTTTCTAGGTCTTGTGAACTGTAGAGCTGTAGAGGCAGTGCTTACCAGCAATGCCAGGGGATCTGGATTTTAAGGAGATAATTTCTCCTTGGGTAAAATTTCTTTTCATTCACTTGCAGTCACTTTTTATGATTCCCATTTCCAGCCCCACATTGTCTTTCTGTATTTTTTTCAATCCAGACTACCTTCCTTCAGAAACTGTGAAAGGCCGCTGCAGATCACCATGCAAATAACACTGAGCAGCAGAGGAATTTCCCTCTGTTCCTGAGAGTTTTGCTTACCTAGTCAGGAGGCATGTGGCTGCATGAAGCATTTAATATTGCTTGTCTCTGCAATGCAGAACTAATTTTGCTCTCACTGCTATGAAAGATCAACTAACAGTAGCTTTCATCACAGAGATGACTTTATCACTTTCTCCTATAACATCTGTGAATAGTTTTGTTCTTGGGCCTTCTACCCTATACCCTTTATATTGTGTGCCGCTTTATTTTCTCTTCATGGGTTTCATCTGTTCTAGCACTAGCAGCATTCTAATTTTATGATGGTTTCCACAGCAAATCTCTTCAACTCATTCAGGAAAATACAACTTTGGGGAATTTTAATGAAACTATGGATGACTTCTGCAAACCTCTTTTTGAAATCATAGAGATAAGTCCAGAATCTGGGTTTGGGGTGTTTTGTTTGTTATTTTTTGGGGGGGGAGTGCCGCCTCAATCAAATGGGACGGGGGAGCCAGGACAGACGCTCCATGAGCTTATATTATTTTAGTCGCCTCATAAACTTGACAGGAGACCTCAGAGATAACACAAGTTCGCGTTGCTGGCAAAAACCCGGTATTTCCTGGTTATAGAGCATTCTTAAAAGCTTTTCAGCAAATAGCAGTAGTTCTAGAGGTTACAGACAGCTGTTTCAACCAATCTTCTACATTGCACGTACACTGGTTAAAACAATACTTGCTTGTTTTATACCTTATATAACAAAGCATAATATTCCATTATTAAGCTTAACTTTATCTTTCTTGCTAAGCATATTTTTTGCAACTGCTTTGTTCCCATGTCCTTGTTCTAATGCATAATTGTATATTCTAATTGTATCTTCTTTTAATATTTTCTCAGGCGAAGCTGTTTCCTAAAATCTTTCTGCTTTATTCTTAAAACCTGCTTTTGTTTCTCACCCTTAGAAATCCCTTTACCTTTTTCTATGTTTCCTCCAGGGGAGGGTTCTTGTTGTTGTTTCTTTGGGTTTGGCTTTTGTTTTGTTTGGGCTTTTTATACAGATTGATTAAACCTAAAGCAAAATACTGCAAAGGTGGTACTACAGAAAATCTGTTCAAGGACCGTATTTCTTTCAAGGTTCTTATATAACTTACATTACTACCTCTAACTATACCGAGAACATTATTATTTAAAATGGGTATTAGAGAATTCCATATTTAAAATCAATACGTATTTTTCAATTTATTCAACAGTGGATACTATCTAAAGATGACTGCATATACTATATGTATGTGAATAGAAATTACTACACACTTTTACATAAATCCGTCATTCCCATTTGGAATACTGAAACTACTTCATTCTTTTGCTCACCATATTCTCTTAATCAGAAGAACTATAATTCTTTTCAGGATAAAATTTGCAACAAACACAAACCAGTAATTTTGTGTTGAAAACCAGAGCAATCCTTATTGGTTGCATAACTTTCATTTAGATGGCTAACCAGCTTATTGATGCAGGAGAAAGAAAACATACAATAGCTCATCTTTCTCTACAAATCTTTCACTTGTGAATCTGTCTGATTCCAACTGCCAACACCGTGCCCTTTCAAGTTAAGATTATGAAAATTATTCACTTTGGTTCTTTTGATAAAAGTCCCATTAACCAAATAAGTGCATCATTTCATTACTTTTTCACATTTCTCTACTACATTATATTGATAATTAGCATGACAGGTTTTTGCTAATATCATTAGCAGATATTAACAGTATCATATTATATAATCTGTTAGATAGGAACCATTTGTTAGATTCATTATCATTAGCTTCATCATTTCACCAAGGTAAAAACACTAGCTATTCTAGGTAATCTAAGTAAATTACCAAACTCTGACATCATTGTCAAACTGGAAACTTTATACCTGTAGGAATGGGAGGACACATACAGACTAAAGAGGTATTGCTACCAAAAATATTAATTCCTGTACCCTACACCCTCTTTTTATTAATATTTAATTAACTGGGAACATTCTAGTTTGACACGTTTTAATGAGTCGAAGACAATGGTTTTGAAGTGAACTTCAAAAGTCAAGATTTATGGCACTATCAAGATGAAAATTTCACCTAATGGTTTCCTTTTTCTCTCTTTTTGCAACATATGTAGAAATGCTCCTCTCAGTAATGCCTGTGCCAGCCTAAGAAAAGAGATGATCAAACTTTTTTCTAGATTGTGAAATTTAAAATTTGACTCAGCAGCAAAACTCTATCCTGCAGAATCTGCAATTATTAAACACAGCTCTCTATTCAATTCTTCCTCTTTGAACTCACTTTTTCTACTCACCCAAATCCTCTTCCTTAGCAGTTCTTCTGCCATTTCTTTTGTGACAGAAATTGTCAAGGGAGAGGCTGCAGGCTGACCTTTGGTTACCTATCCTGTGTGTTTACCCAGCCTCTGAGTGGAGGCTGCTGGCCATGCCAGTCTTCCAACAAGCAAGCTCTGTGAGAGGAGGAAGATGAAATGTACAGGAGGAGAGGAGAAAAATATTGATTTTAAAAGTCTTTATATCCCAGAGGGGAAAATCATGGCATCTACCACCTTGGACAACCCTGTTGGCCTATTCCTCTCCTAAGGAAATGCTGAATGAAGAATAATGCTCTTATTTTTAAAACGTGGTGACAGAAGTGGTCACAGCAGCATTGCCTCCTCATCTCTGTGCTAGATTCTTGTAGATCTATGACTGTTGAAAGAGTCTGGCAATATCTCTGCCTAGGTCCAAGTGTAAGAAATAATTCCCCAGCCACACATCTCTCGCAAAGGAGCTAATTGCTATACTTTATTTATTGCTTAGGACTAACCAAAGGTATTAAAATTTTCTAATCTGCTTTAGGCAGCATATGCAAAATGTGGAACCCTTAAGTGTTTTTAAGATGTTTTGTTTTGTTTTAATTTATGGAAGGGGGAGAATTGTTATTCTTTGTACAATGGAAGCCTCAAACTTCACATGTCCTTCTATTAATGTTTGTTAGGGAGTAATATTTAAAAATGCCTTTTATTGCTTTTCCTTTAAAAGTGTGCTTTCTTTTTTAAAGAACACCACTATCAAAAAAGATAATTGAGAAGCTTACAAGTAAGTAATAAAAAATATTAACTCTGTATGGATAAATAAATTATTATTTTTATGAGAAAGTTATGATTATGAGTTTTGAAACCCAAAAATATTTCGATTTCAAATGTTTTATTTCAAATATATAAGAAAATTTATTTGTTAGTAATAAAGCTGTATTAAAAATAATAATAGTAATATTATACTATAGCATAATATTAATGAAGGTGTATTAAAAATAATGATACTTTCTGCTGAGAAAAAATCTGAGATAACCAAGGAAAAATTAAGGAAAAAGATTTACACAGTCAGCAAAGGCTTTGGAATACTGGTCATACTTTGGGAAATATAATGGAAACTAAGATCAATATGAAATTTCATATAACATAATCACAAACTTTCCTAAAATTTCAAAAATAGACTAAACACAGAAAGAAGTGGGTTTATATTTATTTGTTTCCCTATTTTTATCTCGTGCAACAATTGTCATAAAAACTTGGTTTGGCTTTAGACTTGCCTGATTTTGATCTGAAAAACTTGCTTAATAAAATGTAAAGAAACAACAGGTTTCATACGTCTTCTCTTAAAAGATATGAGCATATATATGTAGATCAGACTGCAGATACCTACTTTTGAACTGGTGGTGCTCTTTCAGATTGAACTTTCAAATTACAGAAATAAACAACTGCAATTTCAAGTAAACATCAAGAAAAACATTTTCTTGTTATTAGATTCGTATCTAAACATAGATGCTATGTTTTCTTGGTGTTTAAGATAATGTTATGGTATATCCAAAAATCATTACTCATCATTAATCTTTTATGAAGATTATAAGAAATGCCTTATTTCTGTGTCTGAGCAGCAGTCCATATAGCCCAATAGTCTGTCTCCAGACAACTGGAAAAGCAGACAGTGTCCAAGTAAAGCACATTAGCCTGACTACTCTCCATGAGCATGTTTGATTTTATATTGTTGTCTATTTGTTTTAGTATTTACTTACAGATGTGTTATCCATTAATTTGTCTAAACAATTTTTCTATTTGCTTATACCTGTCTGCCTTCAAAGCATCCTGGGGCAACAAACTCCAGAAGTTCACTATCTACTGCACAAAGACCTTTTTCTATCTTATAGACCAATCTCCCGTGTAAAATGCCTCTGCTTCTGTATTTTGGGATTTGGTGAATAGTTCAGCTGGTCCATCAGCATTGTTTTTGTTGGTTTTAACCTCTCTCCATGTCCATTTTAAAATCACGTCTCAAGAAGCAAGAACTGACTTCATTGTTTAGGGGTATTATACTCCTACACTGTTAAGGCAGCGCTATATTTTGAATATTTTCTTAGTTTTTCAGCTTTAGAATTACACTTTAGATCAGTGGAAATCTAGTAAAGAGAAACCCTTAATTTAGGAAAAGTCTAATACTTTTCAGAGCAGCCTACTGTTTGCCACATGAGCTCATGTAGAAATATTTTTTTCTGGAAGAGCTCAGTTACATGCAGTCCAGTGCTGGGAAACAGTAAAGTGCTTCACAGAGCCTAAAAAGATATAGATAGGTGATCTTTGCTCTTAGGAGTAGATGTTACTATCAGTTTTCTTTTTTTTCAAACCACTGAAATTTCATATTGGTTTTTTAAAAGGAAAACCCTGCAAAGCAGTAAAATTTTCAAAGCAAAGATCATCAAAAAATAATCTGAATTACCTGCAAAAGGAAAGGGCACTGCCCTCATTAATACTCCCACTGCATTCAGTAACCTCACAGCACTGGGTCAATTGATATTTCATTAAACTGCTGTATTTCTCACATTCTCCTTCTCAAGTATGTTTTACCATTTCATGTAACTAAACTAAGAAAACGTTCATTCAATATTAATTCTTGAAAAAGCGCTCAGAATTATTCTTTGATCATTTTAAATATCAACAGAGAACCTACTTCAGTGTCTGGCCATAACAGTAACTTCCTTGTCATTCTCTTGTGTTAGCAGGAACACAAGTATGCTGAACAGTCTACTGAGTCTTGTAATGTTAAGAAATACTTGTCAAGAAGGGAATTTTTGTATTTCTTTTTTTAAGACACAAAGTGCTACAAAGGAAGTATTTCTGACTTTGCTTTACAATCTTGCATTATGAGACTGGGAAAAAATAGATATTTTTGTAATACAACAGAAAATCTCAGCATGCTGGTATTTCCAGAAAGAAAAGTGTTATCAGCACGATCAGATGGTTCTAAACAAGTGAGAGTACAATGATAGGAAGCCTCCTAGTCAAAACAGCCTGAGAAAGACACAAACTCCAAATTTTTATTTATAAACAACAGAAAAGAAGAAGAAAACTAAAAAGTCAAAACTATTTCTATTAATGATGGCCAGAAGAAACGTATCATTTAGGATCGAAAACCAACAAAGTATATGTTGCTAAATGTATTTTGAATCAATGAATATCAGGCTCTACCTGCTTTAGCAAAGTGTAAGGGTTAGTAATTCAGCCAAAAGCTGAATCTGAGGTGTGAGAAAGAAGAAAAAATGATCAACATGAAATGTATCACTACTTGAACATTACTCTGAAAATTCTCATTAACTTTTTTCAGTATACATTTTAAAGTTGAAATTTAACAGGTATCATAAAAAGCAAAAGGATCAAGAGTAAGACTTCAGTCTAATGTCCTGTAGAATTGAACTAAAGACCACGAATTTCAGTTTCAGATTATTAAATCAGTTTTCATAGGCATGTGACTCAAACCAGCAGAAATTGTTTGTATGTTTCCACAGAACTTTGCAATTTTGTCCTGATCAAAATGAGGCTCCTCATATGCTTGTCATTTCATTCTCAAAAGAATATCATATAGCTATAATATAACTTCCACATAGAAGACTTTACTAGCCATATAGTGAAGATGGTAAAAGGTAGGGAAGATTTAGCATTACTATCCACATTTAGTAGAATAATCTGTAATGAAGATTAATAGGTTTGTACAAGGCTGTTCAACAAAACTCAGATTTCCTAAGTGACAGACATGACCCTATCTTCCTTATTTGACCACTTGTATGTCTTCATTTATAAGGATTGGTTTTAACTGTAATTATTCTCTTGATTTTTTCCAGCAATCACTGCTACTATAATACAGTAAGAGAAAATAATTCGTATACATTGCTCTAATAACTTAGGTGTACAAGACCCAGTCCCATCTCGTCATGTTTGTTCTTGTCCTAGGTTACAACGTAACCAAAAGCATGTATTCTATTACCATCTTCACAAGTTGTTAAAGCAAGTGGGGCTGTGCTCGTTATCTCCTACCAGGACTCATCCCTGGTAACTCCCTCTGGGTCTATCTCTGTTTAATGGGCTATCAAGGACGCACCACATGACTCATAGAATTACATCATCCCATTGTATACATCACCCCCCGCCCAGGGGGGAGGAGCCAAGCATTCCCACCTGGATATAATCTGGGGTTTGGAACAGCACAAGCAGCCCTTATCTACTGGATTCCAAGAGAACAAAAGCTACTATTGGGCCTTCAGGTGAAAAAAACAGACCTTTCTACAGGATCACTGCCTCAACAGGACCACTTCATCTGGACTGCTACCACCACCCTGACTAACAGGGTGTCAGGTTGTATCCTGACTCTGTCTGTGTTCTTGTACTATTGCATTTATTTTTAATTTTCCTACTAAATTATAATTCTGAGTTGCAATCTCCCACTGGTTTGTTCGCAAACTAGTACAGTTCTTCAACACTAGAAAAAAACAATAGTTTTGTCTGAACTAGGGGCAATGGGCCACAAAGAGAAAAGCAGAAATACCAATATTAACATGTTTCCAATGGCTTCTTCCTTCAAGTCCATAGATGAGTGGATTTGCAGGGGATTTTCCCCACAGGAATGAAAGCATATCATGATAGAAAAGGAGGTAGGATGAAAATAACATGGTTTTGGTGCCACACACACTGAGTCAGTCACAGATACCAGCAGCAAGAGCTTCTATCTCAGATATTGGACCTTGCTCACCTCTTCAGTGGCCAGAGAGAGATGCATCAGGGCCACTGGGAATGTGTCTGTGTGAAAGACAAAGTCTTGGCATATAACAGAGAAGCAATCAAAGGTCTGCATATTTCGCTGGAGTGTAGGGCTAGGCTGAACTCCTGTCGCAGTTGCCATGCTTTAAAACACACATACTTCCCAACAGTGCAAGGGGAGCCAAGGGAGCCCACTTTCCCTGCCTTTCTTTCAGATGAGCTGCTCCAGCACAATTCCCCATCAGTCATAATCTGTCACTTCTGCTGAGCATTAAGATTGTAATTAATTCCTCATGCCCAGCTATGCAAGGAAGCAGTACTGTATAATCCTTAGCAAGTCATTCTCTCTGTCATAGCAGAGAATCTTTACAAGAGAAAGAGGAATAATCTGACAGACACGTGACAGCTCAAAAAACCCTTCAAACATTTGATTCAAAGCAAAAAACGCACACATGAATTTCTTGAGAGGATGCCTTTAGAGCTCTATTATATTTCACCCTTGAGAGAGAGCAAGTAGGGAAATGTTGGATAGGAAAGTGAGAGTCATTGCCAGGCAATTCCGAGCTCTTCCTATTCAATGAATTAGTTAACATCTAGTTTAGAAGAGGGACAATCATACTTTGTTATGTCCTATTGGCAAAATTCCTATGACATAAAAGCACAATATGTGCTTTTCTCCAGTGCACAACCAGTTCATTTTCCAGCTTCTGAGCTGATGAGTTACAGTAAGTATCTCAGTATGGAAAGTCAGCAGAAAGCAATAACCAGCAAAACAGCTCGTAGATCTGAAATAATCCTCATATTTAAAAATCTACCTGCTATATTGCTGTGGAAATACTACAGCACTTTCTGTACCAAAAAGAAGTATTAGCAACATCAAAACTATCTACCAGCAGAGTTACAGAAGAGGAAGTAGAAAGCAGGATTTCTAACCAAGTCTTTCACATTGCCAGTACTAAGTGACTTCCCAGTTATACCAATAACAGCTTAAAAACAGCTATGGGGAAACCTGAAAATAAAAAATATTAGATTCACAGCAGTCAAACCAGTAACTCCTATTTCAGACTTTTGTAGCTTTAGTTTTTTCTCTTTTTTGTTCTTTTTCTTCTTATATTCCTACAGACTTTTATACTGCCTTTTATACACTTCTTCCCTTCCTTTATGCTTTCTCAAGGGAAAGGCTAATATATATTAGACCCGTTTCACAACTTTTTCTCAACAACCCTAACACTTACAGTGACAGATACACCTAGTATGGGTTGATTGGTCTGTCCAATAAATTCTTATTGTCCTTTCCGACTGAACACACCACAAAACCTTGAGCACTGTTTCACTGTGATACAGCCCTTCTGTAGAGCTGTACTTTTAAGCTGCATGGGCTGCACAGAGAGGTGGTAGAATCACCTTCCCTCGAGGTGTTTAAAGAAAGATTGGATGTGGCACTTAATGCCATGGTTTAGTTGATAAGGTGGTGTAAGGTCATAGTTTGGACTTGATGATCTCAAACATCTTTCCAATCTAGTTAATTCTGTGATTCTCTGATCTCTACTCTCTTCATAGGATCTCATTTACTCAAAACAGCCAGAAAGATTCCTTCATACCCCCAAGATGCAGCCATTTCATAAATTGGGTTGCAAGGCATAGCTTTGCGAAAAGCACATTAAAGTACATTCTTTATCTGCAAATTCCTCTGTCAACATAGCTCTCTACTGCTGTGCATACCTGCTTCTCAAGAATGGCAACCTTTCTGATAAAAAATATAGTGCCTCTGAGAAAGCATTAGTACAAGCACCAACCCAGTAAAAGGTAGGTGATAAGGCATTAAATTGGTGAAAGCATCAGATTTTTCAGGCTGAAGCTTTTAGGAAAATTAATATTTTTTTTTTCCATGTACAAAAATACAACTCTAGACTTGCTTGATAGTCCTGTGGTTAGAGATAATTAGGAAACAATATGTGCGTGTGAATGATACATATACCGTAAATAGACTTCAAGTGCAAAGACATGGATAGCAGCTTTTGAACACACTGAAAAAAAATCATGAAAACACTTTTAAAAGTCTGGAAGGGGCAATTTACAGCATAAGCTACCAGTAAAGGAACATTTCCTCAGTCCATAACATTAGCATTAGCATTTATTACCACTACTATATCACACAAAAAACGAAAGGACAAAAGCTAAGGAAGATAGACAGCAGGAAAGAAAACTAAATACTTTAGAAATCTTCTAGCTCCAGATAAGTTGTAAGAGACGGGATATTTTATAGACTGGTCAGTAATAGGAATGGATAAGTATATGATGTTATAGATAATGGATAAGTATATGAAGTATATGATGTACAGACCATTTGTATTCAGTTGATATGTAGCTGATACAAGAGGTACAATTACAAATCTTAGTTTTCTGTAGATTTCCATGACACCAAGTTTTCTTAATGTAATGAATCACTTCAGTCCCATATTTCAGTTTAAAGCATTTATGGCAATTATGAAACTCAACGCTCAGTCTGAGAGTTTGACTGCTGTATGTTTGGAAGATGGATCACATAAAAGACTTCAGTCCCTATTCAGAAAATACAACATAGGGAATGAATACTATTCATTACTTTAGCTTCGCAAAAAATGTGGAATTAAAAGAACAGGAGAATAATTTGTTTCATAACAACTTGGAAGCACTCAGGAACTATTTATCCCCACTCCTTATAAGACAGAAAGCAAACAAGCAAGCTGCTTTTTTGATATACTGCTTTTACAGGTAGGAGTCCCAACAGGTACATTCCTGTGAACCATGTTTCTATTACACATGTTGCTTTATGAACAAATTTGGAATTCAAGAACACTGAATTCAGAGAGAAGTTTTTCTCGCTTATCAAATATCTAGCAAATGGCAGTGTTTTCTACACATTTTTGGAAGTCCAGAGAAGGCTTCTTCAGGACTTGGTTGGACCTACTAACCTGCTAGAAGCAGGAGCAGCAGAGCTAAAGAAGAATTTCTCATTAGTCCTTTTGTGTTTTCTGCAAAGATAATACTTCACCATCTATCAGACAAATATTTGACTAGTCTTAATAGCTAATACATTGTTAGTGAGAAAACCTCAAGAAAAGCCTGAATTTCATATATCAGTATCTCTTGTATCAACTTCACATTTTTATGCTTGTTTGATGCATATTATTAATCAAAGGACTGCAAAAGATGAAGGACAGGAAAAGGTAAAAAGGTAAACTGAATGCCAATATAAACAGGACACCTGTTCAACTAGATATTATATTTATTTTCAGTATTGTCAATACATGCTAAGCAATGCACAAATGTGATGATAATATCTTTACCTCAAAGGGCTTGAATCTTGTACAATAATATACCTTCCTTGGAAAGCTAGATAGCTCAGAGTAGAGAATTTTCTCATTTCTAAATCATATAATGGATTGAGTTGGAAAGGACTTTAAAGATCATCTAGTTCCAATCCCCCTGCCATGTGGTCACTGGTTCAAATTTCTCCTGACTTTTAAGATTTAAATCTCAGCTATTGATCAGAAAATATTTTTGGATATTTTTTTCTCCCCCAAAAAGATATTGCCACGATAGGTACTCTACAAAATGTCTTATCAGCTACCAAAATCTGAACAAGCACAAAGTCTAAAACATTGTTCAGATTATTGACTTATCTCCAAGGCACTAATGGTCATGCGATATGGGATATAAAACTTAAACTAGATAGCAATTACTCAATCTGTTGAAAAAATACATAACAATTTAAATACACCAACAGAAAGCAACTCAGTTTTATAGACCATATAGCTCCTTCTCATACATTGCATATCAAATACTTTTTTATTATACTACATGCTTTTGCAGAAATGACACCTTCTTAGAAGTGTGCAATGTGGCACAGTTATCGTTGCTATGGGAACTATAATATTAAATATTGTAATTTTTGCACACATGTTCTCAAATATAATGCTGCTTTCATGTACTGTTTAGTAATAAATTTTCTCTTTCTCCACCAGTCTTCGATGGACTATTTTCCTACAAGAGAAAGAGACTGATCTCTTGGGTGAATTTTTGCCCTTTTTAAAGTAAATTAGAGTTCTACTGTCAGCTCAGTAGGTGGGCATCATTTTATCCCAGACCTCTGCTCCAAATACATTTGCTTAGGAATATACCCTGAAGATCTGATTCTGGTTTCACTTATGCAGAACAGAAAAGGGGGGGGGGAGAGAGAGAGAAACAGAAAAAGCATGAATGCAAGAAAGCAAGACAAAGTCACAAAGCAAGAAATCAAGAAACCAAGCAAGTCTTCTGTTCCATGTCAGATTTATATGCTTTATGTGATTTCTTTGGCAATTTTCTCATCATTCAGCTTAACAGTATAAATCCAAATGTAATATAATCAGAACAGTTCTTATGTCTCAAGAACTAACTGGTGTGGTTTCTGTCAATGACCTCTTGTCTGTTCTTTTTAAAAATGAAGTCAGACATTTATTAAAGCTCTAAACATAAGTTCAGATATGCTGTGATAGCTTGGCATATCTAGAGGAAATAGTGTCCAAAGAGGGAGCATTTATGGCAATATTTTGACATCGAAATTTATGGGCCTGTCTGCTTTACTTTGCCATTTACAGATTGACATTGCATTTCTCTACTTGAGTCGAGCATTTTAAGGGGTTTAGTCATCTTCCAATTACCTTTTAGTGCTGTACAAATGCAGATGCACTCAAACTTCATGAAGGCCTGCTCAGCTCTGACAGAAATTATCTAGCCCTACAATAGTATTTGTATACTTTTATACATGCACTCCTGCATGATGCACAGGAACCATGTACTCCTTAACTATCCTGGTCCCCAGCTAACAGAAGGTTCCCTAGACAGTAAGTAATAAGACAGAGGTTTCAGATTTTGTTATGATTTTTTAAAAAAAATTATTTTTTTTTACTATTAAGAAATCAGAATATTCAATTTGTAAACTCCTGTGAGTGACTCTTAGAAAACTTGACTCTGCTCACTTCACAGTCAGCAGAAGCTCCAGATATTCATCATCTTTGAAAGCTGAAGACTATGTCAATCTCCAAATGTCAGGCTTCTTTTTCATTTACTTGGCATTTATATATCTTTTAAGAGGAGGAAGATGAGTGATGGGGTCAAAGTAATGGATAAATAAGGAGGATAAAACTCCTACTCTCTCAGACTTATCTGACAATCATAAGAAATAGCCTTTCAGTAAACACCCTACTAGAAGACCAGTGTGCCTGCAAAACACATAGTAAAACACCTCAGTTTACCTTAGGTGGTAAACTGTTTGGTGAAATCTTCAACAAAAAATTGAGTAGTATCTTTCAAAAGAGATTTTTTTAATGTTTTTTGAACAATGAGTGAAATGCATACAGTACAGAAATAAAAGTAAACTAGAGTGGTTTCAAAGAAATAACTTTATATATTAAATTGATTTTATTCTTCCATAATATTTATAATGCATAAAGTCTTTAAAAAACAAAACATAGATGAGATAAACTGAAATGTTAAAAATTAACCCTGCTGTAGAAGCCATAATGAAAGCCAACTCTTTTTAAACTTTTTTGCTCCTGACAATAAAAACCTCTCCAGCTTCAAATATCCACTCCTTTTATACATAACTCACTACCATTTAAGCTGCTCGAAAAGAGCAGGGAAACACATCACCGGTTCAAAAAAAGCTGACAAGACTACATATATATGTCATACTGGTATTTTAAAATCTCAGTGTCTGTAGTTTTCTATTGTACACTCAGTAAACTGGTCACACACAGCTTTTAGCACAGTCTCAGTTGAGTCTTTTTTTAGATCTCATTGCTTTTCCTCTCTGGACAAGCCCAGATGATTTTATAAAAATTTTTAAATTTTTCCTTTAAAGATTTAGTATTTTAACTGTCTTCTCTTTTTTTTGTTATTCACTTAAACATTTACTCCTGATATATGGTAATGCAATCTTTCTCCTTTCGCCTGGCTTCTCACACAAACTGACTCCTGGTACTTCTTGAGTCACTTCAGCCACCCAGTCCACTCTGTGGACTCCACATCCCCATCTAAGATAATCTGGTCTTCTCTTGCCCTTACTGGAGGGGAGGCTGGGTTCTACAACAGGGACAACTTGGTTCCTAAACCAGTTTATGAGCCACTGGGTTGAAGGCTGTAATACAGCTTTCAATAAAAATATATTTGTGCATAATTTGTGTTTGAATTAGAGAGTTTTTCTCAATCAAAAAGTCAATGTTTAATTGTGTAACATTGTTTATACAACCCTTAGAAATTCTGCATGTATTCAGACTACTATTTTCTGCAGTTTCCTGTGAGAAAATGCACTAGTGATACCTGTCTGCAATCGAGATTTTTCAAAATAATGACCTCCTCATAATTTATATTTAGTCTTGGAAACTGGTAGATAAGTGGTGAAGTCTGGCTGCAGATGTATGTCTCTGCTGATACAATTTAATCTATTACAGCCCAACTCATCATGTCACATTGCACTTCTATATATATATTTTTTTTTCCAGCACATCTGACTCTTCCTCAGACATCACATTTCATATTTTTGTTACACACTTTTGACTAAAATGTGAATAGTACATATTAGGAATATACAAAATATATATTAACAGATTTATTTTCACCACACCATGGTGCTTGACATGCATTTTATTTAATCAAAATCTCTAATCAATTTTTTTAATTTGTTCAGTATTTCATCAGTGTTATTTCCTTCCTTCTGTTCATTGTATTAGTAGCAGCATCAGTTGCTAACCAGTAGATCAAATACTAATAGAATATTATCCCATTGCTGTGTGTTTGATAAAGATCATAGCCTTATAATATTTTTTGCTAAGTTTATGTAAATATTCTCAAAAATTACCTTTAATTATTGCAAATATCATTACTAGGCAATGTCTTACAGGAAGGGTCATCGCACTCTAAATAATCAGATTCTACTGTGATTCTTGTTCTCTAAGATGTTAAAAGCAGCAATCAAGATTTGAGTCCCATTTTTAGATACTGTATAAACCCATTAACTGGGATTCCACTTAGCTAATTTTAGAAGTTAAAAATCTATTTCAAATTCATTACTATCAAAGGAAACACATTCAGATGAATTATCATTCATTGCATCTATCTTAGCAACCTATTTTATGCAATATAATTTTACATATCAAAAGTAGGAGGTAGACTTGTGATTTTTAGAAGAAACACTCAAAAGGAAAGGTAATTGGAACAAGAAATTTTAAGTCCTCAATCCATGGCTATGACAGTAACACAGTAAAAAGAAAGTGTACTTCAGTTAATAGTCATTGTTTACACTAAGCCGTAAGCTACGATTTTTCGTTCACGGGGAAGACAGAAGGCTGATGGGCTCAATACTTTATTAGCCTCAGCATCCACAAAATATAATTAATGACCAAAAACTTAATAAAAAGAATTTTAATGATGGGCTAGGATCATAAACCAGAATAAAGGCAGAACATGTTATATATGATAGACTCTGATTGCACGCAAGAATGTTAAACAGTAGTAGGGAACTGAACAACATATCTGTAATCATTTTGCACTAAAGATTTCAGCATTACAGCTAATCAAAAATATGAGAGAATGTTGACGGAAAAGAAAGACAAGTACACTTGAGAGATGTAATACAGAGATGTATTCAAAGATGTGTTGTATATAAAACATGAGGGAAATGGACAATTCATTTGATCTTCTATCAGTTGCTGAGGTCCCAGCTAGAGTACCACAGCTTAAGAAAAAGTGAAGTCTAATTGATACGTTCCAGGATAGAGCAAACAACTGATATTCTAACTAGGATGTAGATACCAGTGCAGGTAAAACAACGCTTCTGGGAACAGATAAAAAAAGCCATGTCCTAATTTTATGCATACAGGGATGGGCTCTGATCTAATTGTTACCACACAGTAAAGGTATAATTGGGAAAATTATTGCTAGTTTGAACAAAGGTTAGCTTAATGACTATTAGCAGTCAAATCCATTGTCATTTATAGTAAAGAATGGCAGAAAAAAACCCCAGAAACAGTCATTTTGTTAATATAAAAACCTGTGATGTATCTCATCTTGAATACTGTCTGCAACTTTGGATTACCCATACCCAGGTGCAGGAGCTTGCACTTGGCCTTGTTGAACTTCATGAGGTTTCCACAGACCCACCCCTCAAGCCTGTGAAGGTCCCTCTGGGTGTCATCCCTTCTCTCCTGCATGTTGACCACAGCACGCAGCCTGGTGTTGTCAGCAAACTTGCTGAGGTGCACTTGATGCCAGTGACCATGTAACTGACAAAGATGTGACACAGCACACAGGGTGTTTTGGATGATACAGGTTTCAAAAGGTTTGAAACGTGATCAAACCTGTGGAGGAAGAGTCTAGTGAAAAGTTTATTCAAAGAAATCATCAGCCTCAAGTTAGGATGTTGCTCAAAGCCAGGATGACATTATGGAAAAGTGTCCCTATGCACCTGCCTTCTCTTCAAATTCCCCTCTGAAGAAGGAAGGTTATTCTGGGATAAATCTGTCAGGAAAAATAGAAAGCCCTTATATTTTTTTACTCTGGAAAAATTAGACCAAGTGCAAGAAGCAGCTCATATAAACTATAGTGCTGTATGAAATTCTTTAGAAGGAACAATGATAAATTTTTTCAAACACTTTAGACGCAAAAGAAAATACTTGTTTAATTTTCACTAACATAATTTACTATTATGAATTACTATGAAAAATATTCTGGCTACATAGATAGCAAAGCACTGAAATAGTCTTTCTGTGGAGGTTGTAGATTAGCTTTCAACAAGGTTTAGAAGAATAAGACAGACAAACATTTTTTAGAATATGCTTGATCTTTCTTCTTTGCCAGAAAACTGATCAGCCCATTCTTCCAGCTTCATTTGTATTTTACGGCTACAATTTCCAAAAGAATAGATGAGAAATGAAAATGCATTTCAATAAAAAGTGCACCCTTAAAAAATTACAAAGTTAAATAAATTAATTAAATAAAGGTTTGAGATGACACATCTGTTGCTTCTTTCTTTCAAAGGATGTGATGAACAGAACTGAAGGTTTTAGAATAAAAATGTTCTGCCACTTTTTTGTCATTTAAAATCTACTAGATAGAAAGAGGAAGAAAGCCTGAGTGATGGAAAATTAAACGTGAGCATGAAACTGAGCCTCAGTGGATGGATTTTAGCAGAAGGGTCATCTCTTGAATAAAGGGAGAAGTAGCCCATATATAAACTCCAGTATAATCTTGTATAAAGTCAGTTGTGTGGATAAATATAGCATAGTAGCCCTAGAGCACCCAGGCAGTGCTTTTCAGTTGAACTCAAAACACCAAAAAATTAAATGAGAAAGCATTTTTTGGAATTAATCAAATCTAAACTTTTAATGAGAGAAAACAAATATCAATTTTGTTCATAAAGATGCTAAGATTAAAATATTCCATTTTACTTTGAATAAAGCTTCAAAACAGAAGGCAAGGTACGGTCCCTCCAGAAAAAGGATTGTTTACTTTTCAGAGTGGGAATAGATGCATTTTCAACAACTTCCTCCTGTCATCTGTTTGTTATCTTAATTTTTTGTCTATTAACTGAATCCCTCTTAATTTACCCTCTTCATCTCAGTTTCTCTTCTCTCCATGGGGTGGGATGAGACATAAAGATCTGACTTCCTCTGGTGACTGCTTCTGTAGCAAACTAGTGAAGCATGATGCTAGGATATGTTACATCACTATTCTTACTCTGTTTATCCTTGGATAGCTGTTTTCAAATAGGATGCAATGCAAAGGACAAAAAGGTATTAAATTAAGCTTTACAAAGCGTAATTGTCTTCCTTATCATGACTGTGCTGGTCTTAGAGTTTCCAAATCACTAACTTGAAAGTGGAAATTGGTGTGAGCTAAAACACAAAAAGATAACAGAGCAGATCAACCTATACACCAATGAAATCTAGGTCAGGCTTAATAACCTTCGAATTGCAGCTGACACAATGAATATTAAGCTAGTCAACCATGAGAGATGCATTCATGAAGCCAAACAAATCTAGGTTTTTTAGACGAAAATTCGTTATAAAATACTGATGTTTATGTGATTTTTTCCTGTAAAAATGTAATTGTATCATTTCTAGAAAACTCATCACAGATAATTAAAAGTGGATCTCTAGCAGCAATATTTTTAAATACTAAATTAATCTATCAAGAAGGCCTAAGGCAGGTAGTATTTTCTGCACAGATTTTTACTGAAAGATGAAGCGAGGAAGGAAAGGAAGGAAGGTAATTGCTTCTGCTCTAAAGAGAAATTGAGAGAAGACTTCTAGTAAATTGAGAGAGTTAAAGACAATTTTTCTGAAAATCCTATTGAGTAAAATTTCCTGCAGAAAACAGTAGTCAAAAAAACCCCGTTTTGGTTAACCATTTTCTGAATTCAATACATCATAATCATAGGGGTTTTATCCTATGAAGATAATATTTTCTGGGGAATATATATGTATGCATATATGTATGTATGTTTGTGTGTATGTATGTGCAAAAGACCACAAAATAATAAAGTAAAATGTAGCACTAAGGACACTTAGTGACACTTAGTTGTCCTTAGGACAACTGAACTTGTTGTGGGAGGAGAACTGTCTTTATAATCTCTCGTTTACACAGTTCAGTCATAACCATCTTACGAAATTTGTTGGAAAATGACATAGAAAGATGATGACTCGTCTTTTCTATGCTGGTGCCTTGTGTAACACAACAAATAATCAATATATATAATACCTGATAAAAAGTTCATATTTTTCTGGACAGCAATTACTTAAAGCCAGATACCTGAGCCTTATGTGGGGGTACCCTCCCCCCAACACATCCCACCACAGGATTTCTACTTCTTATTTCATACTCCTGTGGACTGTGCCAATTTCTCGTACCTGATAACTTTTACGGAGATTTCATAGAATTGTTCATTCTCGCAGGATACCGTGGCTGCTCCACAGATATTTCTTTGCTTATGGGGATGGGCAACCTGCTACAGCTGGCACTGTTTGGGCAGGGAAGAGGGACTAGATAATTTCTAGGGGTCACTTCTGACCTCAACCATAATTGTGATTCTGTGATTGTCCAGTTCTATGAGATCTTTAATGGGTTTAGAAGAGGTTTATTAAAAATAAATCAATATTTGAAAAATCTTTTGGAAAAAATGCCTTAATCTCTACTTCCCCTAAAGACTAGATAGAAGACATGCTAGTGTTCAAACCACATTCCCTCTTTCTCTCCCCTAGGAATTTCAGAAAAAGGAAATTACATTAAACAAAATGCAAAAAGCAACAAAAACTCAACTGTTCAAAATGGATTAAAGCCTCATTAAGCAGCAACCAGGACTGATGTTTTCAGTCAGTATGATTTATGAACGTTGTTTGCTTTGCGCTGTTCACCAACAAACAAAAGAGCTGCTCTAGAACTATCTCTGTGGGCGAAACTGTAAACAGAATGAGTACTCCATTAAACTTCCAAGGCTGCATTTAACAAAACTATGTAAAATATTAGTAAATTTTTACTGCATTTTTTTTAAATAGTATGATGCAACTATTCATTTTTACTGAAGGGTGTGTGTTCTGCCCACGTTATCTTCACTAATTTTTGATATTTCTCCAGACTGTAAATGTGAAAGCAAAGAGATTTCACAAAAAAGGCTGGGTTTTACAGACAGGAATCTGCACCAAATCAATCTGCTGCCTACTCTTTCAGCACTGTCTGTGAATTGATAAAGGTAATTACAGTTCTTTAAACATGCTTATGCAGTTTATATAGAAGGTGTTCTTAAATAATTATAGAACAACTTTAAAATCCAAATATTTTCCTCAGCCTGTCCCCTAAATATAATGCTAAAATAAAGATAATGTTAAATGAGTACCTGTCTTCATTTTAAAACAATGAAAATACCACCTACTACTGTGTATTTTGATAAAAACAATTCCCACATGTGCATATGTATGCAGTATCATATATTGTTTACTTTAACTTGAATGCTACAAGTATCTTCTGCTAGAGTGAATGTATGCAAGCTGTATTTTCTTTTGGAAGACTTCTCAAATAAGTGGCTATGCAAAGAGATATTTATTATTTAGAATCCAGTTTATCTGGACACTAATATATAAAAATTCTTCTTTAAAAAAAATCTCTGAATTAATTAATTTAATCCCTGAATTAATTAAATTAATCCCTTTAATTCTGATCTGACAACTCTGACATTCTTTACCAGAAACATGGTGCTCGTGTCTTAGAAATCAACAATTAAATACAAAAAAAAATTAGCATTGTTATGATCTCATGAAAAATGTATCTAGTAATTTGAAAAATGTCTAAGAAACTGATGGCATGATTCATAAACATATGCTGGTGACATGATTCATCTCATTCTACCTTTGGCAATTAGGTTGGATCTACATTATTTCTGAGGGATAACTGTCTGTGGTCTTTCTTAAAAAAACTTCATTTTCTTAATATGGAAAAATCAAAATTTTTTGTGTAAACAAATACATTGAAAGACTGTGTGAGGTTGGAACCAGATTTAAGCAGCTAACGAAAAGAGTAATTACAATGTAATTACTAGATAGCTGCTAGACATTATACAAGCACACCCAGTTTGAATTCTGTACTTTATAGTAAGAAATTTTTGGAGTTTTTTTAAGAATGATGCAATAATAAACAGGTATTTTGCACAGCATTTGATGGACAGCTTTTCTGTGAAGTAGAAAAATGCACCTTAAATTAATACAAAGTTTATATTTTGTTTATGTAAACATCAAGATTATATGTCTAATTAGGCATGCAACCATGCTTTTAAATTATAACAGGTGATACCTAACAGCAAGAGAATTAGCTGTGTACTTAAATAACAGCCTAGAGAGAACTGGATGAGCCAGAGGCACTGGCATCTCTTTAAATATGCTATGCCATCTTCAACATAATTAGTTATCTAATTGAAAATCCAAACTTAGTCAATGCATTTGTACATGTAATTAATTAGTTTGTTTAAAAGCACTTCATTTGTAGTACTTTATTCTTCATTTCCTTCCTTTGTCACATTACCACAGGATAGATTTGATTTTCAAAAACAAAAAGAGACAAATATATAAAATTAAGATGGGCATTAAATAAAAGAAAGCACTATAGGGCAATACAGCACTAGCGCTGTCTAGAATTTCAGAGACACACTTCTTCTTCTAGGTTTGAAGCTATTTTAACTATTTCAATATACATCTTCAACATGTCTACATCTTAACAGCTATGTGTTAAAAGACTTTCTAAGCTTTCCATATGGACAGAGCATCAATCACACAGGTCAGAGTCACATTGTAAACCCCATGCAAACAGGGAATTGTGACTAAATAAAGCCTTTATTTATTGGTATCTCTAATTTATGCCATACTGATTAGGAATTAATATGACAGCTTTTTATCATTATGTCCCAACAGGCATAGAAGTTGCACTGGATCCAAATCAGTATATAGGCATACAAGGAAACAACGAGATCATCATAAAAAAGAAATACAAAACTATTTTCTGTAAAGTCACAAATATTATTAAGATTATCACAAACAGTTAAGTGAAGGATTTACATGCTTTGGGTTTTTGTCGTTGTTGTTGTCGTTTTTTGTTTGTTTTTTTTCTTTTTGGTGAGAAACACCAAAGAAACTAGACAGTGCTTACTTGAATTACTAAATTAGTGGTCAGAGGAAGCTCTTTCTCAGGCTGAGAAGAGGCAGGAGTCAAGTTCTGTGTAATTCAAGACAATCTAGAAAATAATAAAGGGTGGAAATCAAATGAACTGAGCCTCAAGAATGATAATTTACAAGATGATTTATGGATGGACCCAAAATCCAGAGGGTAAGATAAAGATAGATCTATGAGCAAGAAGAGTCCCAAAGTCCCCTAACATTCACCTCCATCCCCAGTAGTGTACTTGCGTTTGTAAAGACCAGAGAAGTCAGAGTTACAATACTCAAGTCTAAAGACACTCAGCCTTTTGCATTTACTTCTGAAGAGAAACAGAAACCTACACACATTTTACAACCATGAAATATTTCTTACGATGAGAAGCTAGGAGGTGTAATTGAAGCCTGATATTCGGACTGACAAAATCATACAGTGGATTTTGGCATGGTGCCCCAAATGAGCTGAAACACAAGCAAAGACAGCGTGACACACACTGAGAAAAGAATCAGCAAGACAAGTCGGGATGTAGAAAAAATAAGAGTCCTGGAATAGACAAATGGGAGTTGCTGATTACAGATCTACAAGAAACAGTCAGGGTGGCAGTACAAGATTTAACTTTGGACAGTTGGAAGCAGATTTGGTGACAGCACAGTATATGGCTAAACCCTGGACATACGTTCAAGAAAATAATTTATGCAAAGTATAGGGTCACAACATAAATCTGATTCAGTGATGCAGAAAAAACAAACAAACAAACAAAAATCAAAAAATCTTGGATTTAATACCAGATATAAGCTTTGAATGCAAGGAAAAAAATAAGCTGCAGGTAACAGATAAAGGAGATATTAAAAATTCAGAAGACTAAGTAAAAGAGGATGAAGTATAAAAATCCATTAAAGAGCACAAAGGACAGAGAAATAAAGTTGATAAAATCTGTTGCATCCATGACAGGAAAAAGAAGGAGACAAAGTTCCAGGAAAAGAATGAAGCGTAATAAGAAGCAGAAGGAAGGAACCAGGAATCACCTTTATACAATGGAAACCACTGTATTTGAATAAAAACTAATAGAGTAGAGATAAGATTCATATACATGTATAGAATTTTGGAAATGTTTATGTTTTATTTGGTGAAATCTTTAATGATGGCAAAATCTTGAAACACAGTTGTCTTCCAATGGTTTATCATCATCTCTTTGAAAAAAGTGGTGTAAAAAAAGGGAGGGTAGAGTGTTAGAAGTTACTAACAGCACAAAATAAAGGATGGTACTACACAGAGAGACGGGATGCAAAAGCGTGCTTAACCAGACCTTCTGTTCCATGCTCAATGTGCCCTTTCCCATTAATATTATTACTTATTACAATAATTATTGTCCAGAAGGAACTGGACCTCCTCCAACAACACCCAGGACAAAGGAAGAAGAAGGGCAGTGCCTAAAGAAACAACCGGCACAAAATCTCTAGGGAAACAGGGAAAGTAAGAGAGAAGCACGTTCAAAAAACATCCAAATAGCTTAATTTTTTTCTCTTCTCTCTCTTCTCTGGAGAAGTGCTTTTCATATATGCATGTAAAAACAAAAAGTCTTCTAAATAGCTGTACTCCCTCCTCCTCCCAGGCAGTAAGAGAAGATAAAACTTAATGTCTGCAACAGACTTTAATTCCACTCTGTCTCATAATTTGGACTGCAATAGTTGCTGCATCTTTGTCTCCAGTGAGACTGGACTCTTTCTGAACTCTCTTTAAAACGGCAGAGATGGCAGTAGAGAACCCTAACCCTGCTCTTCTAGGCACAGATACTTGGCCATGTAGATTTAAACTGTTTCACTGTTATAATTAGTAGCATCCTTATCCTTTTTCCCACTGTTCATGCTTAAGATTACCCAAACATGGGAAAAAATAGCAGACACACCAGGAATGCTACATATATGTCTACTGAGTTTTGTATGAAGTTTCTTAAAATCTGGAGTATTCTCTGTGTTGCTCAAAGGCTGAGCTGACAGGCTTTCCTGGGAGCTCCCTAACTGATGGTATGTACAGTCTTAATGAAAAAATAACAAACTTTAATTGAAAATAAAATTTTAAAAGTATTTTTAAAAAGAGCATGAGACAGAAAGAAAAGAGGAAACCTATACCCACAGCCAGCTGGAAAGGAAGAAACTGGAATATCACCAGGCAAGATTCCTTTTCCCATCATTTTCTCCAGCACCACAGATATTCCCTTGAACACTTCCCACCATGATTATTCGGTTAAAGCAAGATCAGCTTGGTGTCCCAGTTGGTTTTCATTACATGCTAGTGCTGATGCTTCTGACTGCAGCAACTGGTCAGGTACAGATGCTGCACTCATTTAACTGTTTGTGAAGTTCTGTGCATGTATATTTCTGAAAGTTTTTTATGGGTTATTTAAATAATAATTGTCTAATAATTTTATCTACTGAGCTCTACATATTCCTGACCATAAAGTTATAAACCTCAGGCTAGAAAGTGAGAGGTGAAAGAAGGGTGGGAGGAGAAAAGATGAGTTAAAAATCAGTCATAATCCATTCCTGTGAGAAACCCAGCATCAGAGACCTATCAAAGTCTTGCAGTTCAATGACACGACACCATGAGGACAAGAGCATTTGGGAGTAAGAGGTAAAAGTATTGTCACAGCAGCCTTGGGGTATGTCAGTGCAAGACTACAAAGTCAAAAGCAGACTTCAGTGCTACAAGTGAAATGTTACAGGGCTATAAAGGGAAAGCCCCTAGTGTTACAAACCTTAAACCACGGGGCAACATCTGCACCTTTCATTTCTCTGTGGAAAATGTGATTTTTTTATTATGAGGAAGAACAGGAAAAGTCAGACCATTTTGTAGATAATTTGAGACTTTTTATTTAATGTAGAGACTCAAAAATTCTGCCTGGACAGAACCAACCATTTACTGTAGAAATATCTGCATCAACAGTTAATCAGCTAATGCAGTGCAGTGTAGTGTAACTCATTCTATAACCCCCCTTCTTTTCTTTTAATTTTCAGGGAATTCTTTTAATTTTCATAGAAAACTATGTTTCTGTTCCGCCCACCCTGTCCTCAACTCCATGCTCATGTATCCCTCATATATCTTTGTACTAGTGCTAAGGTCAGTCTGTAAGACCCTTTCCATAGGTAATTGCATTCTGTTCCTTTGTATCCTTTGATGTACATAACAGTTTAGGAAGTGTTAGAAATATCTGCAGATCTCTTTACACTATCACTTGATACACAGGCATGTGAAAATCATTTTGAACATGCCAAGGTATGTTGGACATCTACTTTTTGACCCAGAGTTGTCTTTTACAAGAGTTTAATATTTTTATGGCAAGTTTCACCTTTTAACTGCTCAATTTTGTTCTGCTGTACTTAACTGTTAGGTGCTGACTTGCTGCCAGAAGAAGGGCAAGAGATTAGCATATGTTGATGAAGGATGTTTTTTCCTTAGTCTCTTAGTGGTTACCCCTTTAGGTGTCTTTTCTGCTATGAGAACTTTCCATGTTGTATACTCAGTGCTGAAAGATCATGCAATTCATATTCGAAATTGTTGCATCAAAGATCGTCTATAATTAACTGTTGAAAACTGAGTGGTGGATTTAAAAAGTCTTTTGGTACAACCAGATTAATTAACCAAGTTAATTTCCAACAGAAAACTCTGAGTTTCACAAGCTTAATGGGTGGGATTCAGTTGCTTTAAACATACCTGTCCAGTGCCATTTTAGATGTCCTAGTTATCCTGTCTGGTTTTATAAGCTACAGTTTCAGAAAGGCACAATTCTCTTGAACATTGTGTTATAGCTGCCCTTGTCATGAGGATGTCTCAGCAGACTACCTAAAATAGCACCAGTCATTTATGTGTAGGCATACAAGTCACTCTTCATAAAAAATTAGATGGTTCATGAAAAGCAATTAAAAATATCATGCTGAAGTTTTGGCAAACACTCAGCAACCTTTTGGACTTAAATCTTTGACTCATTTACTGTATGAAAATTGTTCTTTGAATTTTCTCACATGTACATAAAGTTAGCTTAGGGATGGTGGGCCCCTTTGGGGTGTAAGTAGACACCTTTTACAGCAGTGAATGAAAACTATTTGACTTTGACCCATTCTTTGTTTCCCAAGTATACACACTGGTTGATATTTGAAGGATGGTCAATAATAGAAGAGTATCCCTGATGTTAAGGTGTGTGACAAGCTTCCAGTGCGATTGTCTTGTAGTCATTATTGAGTGTGTGATTACTGGGACAGCTGCTTTATTCTGGAGAAGAAATTTCAACTATGTTGTATTACCGTGACAGCCTACTGTAATTTATATTTATAATCCTAAATTTATAAGCAAGCCCTTCTAAATATTTCATATAATGCACTTGGATTTTCAACTTGACTATAGAGTAGACATATGTATATATGTATTACATATAAATGTATTTTATGAATATCTATATGCGATATATACATGAATGAGGAAAAAGGCCTGCCAAATTTGCTAGGAATTAAAAGGTATATGATAGGTCTGCTGAAAAGAGAACTGAAAAATACATTGAAATGAATCATGATTCAGCTTTTCAAACCTTGTTTCTGTGTTGTCACTTCACAGGCAACTGAAGCTTTCAGTCTAAATAGAACTTAAATGTATAATATATGCTTAAACACCCTGTCTTTAATTACGAGAAATTCAAAATATCCTTATTCACTGGAGACAAATTCTGCTTAGAATAAATAGAAGCAGATTGGAGGAATAAACCTCATGTCTCCTAAAGAGAGGCAAGATTGTTAAACTGGTATTCTCAAGTACCTTAAACACTGACACTGACAGTGGCTGGCAATAAACGTAAATTCGAAAACAAATGAAATTGCATTCCCTCTTGTTGGGCTTTGCTTGCTAAAGTATGCCATGAACAGGACATCTCTAAAAACAGGATTTGCATTCCTGTAGATATGCAGAGAAAATGAAATGTTCACTTATTCTGAAAATGAGAAATTTACCAGAAATTGCCGCTTAAATTCAGATTAAATTGAACATAGTTATTTCATTTTTAACTTTTACTTCAATTCTAAAGTAATGCAGAGATACAAGTGTGATTTGCTACAATAGTTATTTCTAATGTCAGACATGTAAACATCATCAATTGTGATCACCCTGCAAGGTTCTGTGCAGAGAGACTGCTGGATAGGTGAGCAGTTGAGAGAAAATCAGAATCATTAGTCATGTTTATTCTCTGTCAGCTTTTCAGATACTGTAATTAAGTTAGGGCTAAAGATCTTATTACTGAATGGAGTTTGTAGTCCCCAGTGGAAGACGCATTACAGGGTGAATCTCAAATTCCAAACTAAAACCTGTGATTCAAATTAGAGCTTCACAAAAGAAATCTTGTTTACAAAAGAATGGAGTTCCAGTTTCACACAGATGTGTCACCACTCCATCTCAGCCATGTTCTGATTATACCTGTCTTGGGATATTGAAAATAAAATGAGTCTCAATTTCTGACCAAATCACCATCAGGTACTTTTAATGTTGTTTTAAAAGTTTCTGTAGATCTTGACTACATAAGTCTCCGAGCCATATTCGTATCAGCATAATATCAAAATCCCATTAGTATCACATTATTTGCTACAGCAGATCAAGTCCTCGGGTAAATTTAAAACCAGATTATTTCAGACACACAAAATCCAGTTACAAACTGCTTTATCATGAAACCGTCTGGCTGTGCTGCAGCACAGACATTCAGACTGTCAAAAGGAAGAAGGCAAGCCATCAACAAAAACTAAAGAAGGACAAATGTATATAGCAGGAAAATATTTTAAGTTGCAGTATTTAATGAGAATTCCTGAGAACACTGGATGATAGGAAATTAATAACCTTGTGTTTTGTAATTTTCTCCAAGCTTGTTTAATAGCTAACAGTCACACTGATTTTTAATGAAAATATAATATTGATTATTTATTTATTTAGTTACTTAGTTATCCAAAACCTTCAGTGGATCTCTGATCACCTGACTGGAATTGATTCTAACAAGTACTCTGACCTACCAAGTTATGAAAGCAAATAAGCTGTCTAGTTTTGAGAGAGATAGTTTCTCCTCATTTCAGCAAAGAAATAATTAATTCTTCCTTTACTACATCCAGTCACTAAAGTCTAAGTGAAAAAACTGCAGTTGTTGTCCGAGTCCTGTTGCAATCACAGATTCATCTCTGCTCCCAGGAACAGTGCTTGTCATTTTGTCCTTGTGAAAATGGAAAAGCTCAACAACGATGACAGTATGAGGAACTGAAAACCTGACACATTTCCACAACTCGCTAAAAATGATAGGTGCAGATGTCATTTTTTCTTTGCACATCTCTGGAAGAGACTCTGGAGATCTGTCACAGTTTGGAACATCTCCACAACCACTGTTACAACTCTTAAGCAATGCCTGTAGCAGAAGCAACCGCAAATTTTCTCTTGAGTCTTGGCAATATACTTTGATTTATATAGATACTAGGAAACAGTAGTTTCAGGATTTTGATATGTTACTGAATATATGATTGTATAATATACAATTAATATGGCTGTAAATAAGTCTAATACATCCAAGTCTAACCCTAACCCTAATCCTCCTGTTTTATGTGGCCATTGTTTTAAAAAACTGTGGAGCATTAATCTTGAAAAAAGAAAATTTGAAAAAATTGCAAAACTGCAAATACATCAGTCATTTCTTCCTGGTATAATATTCAAGTTAAGTAATTTTTTACATGACTTGTCTGCTTTATTACAGTGAAACTTCACAAAAATAAATTAAAGTGGAGAGTTCTAGAATTTCTAGCCCAGGGAAAGTCTATGTTAAGTAGTTAATTTGTGTTTGTTTCATTTCATTTAGAGCTATTGTCTAAAAGAAACATCCAGATGTAAGATTTGCAATGGTAACATTAAGTAGATTTGATTCCCAAAGTAGGGGACTTCTTGTCAGTAAGACGATATATATATGGCACTATATCAGTATAAGGTAGAGCTTGTTTTCCCTTGCAGTGCATATCTGTTATCAGTAATCCTCTTAGAACTGAAGGTGCTAAATTCAATGTAATACCTATGTGTTGGTACTCAAAGCACAGCAAAATATAATAGTATCTGCCAATATAAAAAGTAGGAATATAATTTTTCCCCCAGTCTGTAGCATGCAAGGCAGCAAACATTTTGTCCATGGAGCTTCCACAGAAAAAACTATCAGTCAAAGAATTCAGCTTCTCTTAAAACAAATAAATTAATTAAAATCCATAGTAGACCATGTCTTTCCTGTACTTATGCATCTGTATAGGCAGCCTGATGAAGGTGATAAGGTAGTTTGTCTGTGCTTTTTACTTCAAAAGCAGCATCATTCTTGTCATCATATTTATCATGAAAATTGCAAGGTGTGAGATATTTGCTAGGAGTTGTTATAAACGAGATTAGAGTGGGGGGATTTCTGCAGCACAAAGCGAATGGCAAGCAAGAATATGCTAGTTTTACAGAAGCTAAATTTAATTACTTAACAGAAACATCATTTTAGGACATAGTAGATAATTATTCTATTCAGTATGGAAATGGAGAAGCCTCAGCAGCAACTGCAGGTTGATTTTTGAGCGCACCTAAAAGTTGCACACAGTGTGGGTTGATGCCATGATGATTTTTTTGCTTTTTCATATACCACTCTCATATACCCTTCCACATACCCTTTTACACAGCTCTGCATGTATCCTTAGTGCTTTTAGCCCACATACTTGTAATTCCCCAAGTCTGATAGCTAGCTTAGACCCAAAGTTCCGTTAAGCCAGGAGACTAAACATCTTGAAAACCTCGAAGCTGGGTCAGAAAGCCCCAGACACCAAGGTCCTCTCCAGAACACATTCTGTAAACCAAGATAGGCCCATTCAGGGGGAACATTCCTCAGGACAGGGGCTTCTCTTGAGCCTCTCATTGGTGAATCTTTGATAGATATGCTAATGTGCAAGGTCTATAACTGTATACGTGAATTATCGTGTGTGTGCATCTTGGGTGTGCATCTTGGGGGGGAGTGCATCTTTCGGGTGTGCACTTTCGGTGTGCATTCGGGGGTGCTTTCTGCCTGGATGTGCTGCACCACAGGATCCTTAAATAAATACCGAGGTAAAACCCTTTTTCCCTCTAACTGTGTTTGGCTTTTAATTCTAAGCCTAGGATAAGGCATCTGGTAGATGAGGGAATGCTAAAGGAACATTCAGGAAATATAAGATTGATTGAGGAGACCTGATAACAAATTTCAATATGTAAAAGTTTGCTACATGACTGATATGATTAACTACTCCCCATAGTTTTAGAAAACATACAACATTAGAATTACTGTTTGGCTTAAACTGTTAAGAGTTATACATTAAATATTATGAATAATTTTATAACTAAAGGATTTTTATGTATTAGATATTGTTTTATACAGAAATTTGTGGCATTTCTGCCACTAGAAGGTTTTAATGCCACATTAAACTAACTTTTGAAGAGATGGTTAAATTTCCTTAGACTTTTGTTTGTTAAATTAAGTGTGAATGTCCATAGCATGGATACTCACTGTGAAGTGATTGGTCCCATCCTGTCATTTTGGGGTGAGAAAACAAACGTGAATGTATTGCTTGTGACCGTATTTTCAAGATTACTTGACCTAAAATTTTTTCACTAGAAGGAAACCCATGACTCCATTAGAATCATCAGAGCTCTGGAAATTATATGTATAGAGTTAGAAAAGCAATGGTGTCTAATGTACACAGCATTTATTTACCATAATGCACCCATTGTCTTTGCTTCTGTGTAGCTCATGCTGTGTCTCCTTTCTAGCCTCTATACTTGCTTTTCCTTTCCAGGGGAAGAAGGGAAGGAGAAAATAGGATGTGCTAGTGGGCCTTGTACCAACATAGGACCAGGGATGATCTGGAAAGCCAAGAATTATCCCTGAGGCCTACAGTTTAGTGGTAGGCTGAGTGTCTTTATTTTAATAGACTAAAGGGCTACTTAGAAGCCAAGAACTTAAAATACTGTGCATCACAGAAGAAACAGAACTGAATCAGTTACAGACTCCCATAGTAAGGCAATAAAATGGAAACAGAATGTATAAGTGTGGTGGTTTGGAAGTTTGGAAGGGCTTCTGTGACCGACACAGAGCTTATAGTTGATAGACAGGCTGCTAAATCAGTTAAACAAGTTGGTAACGCCTCCATATGTGATGTACATATTTAAAGAAGGAGGAAACGCAAGAAGTTCCTCTTTCCTGCTTCCTGCCGAGGGGTGGCAAGGGAGGCGGGCCCCCTGGCACCCCTGGCGTGGCGGCACGGGGCTGGGCCGGACGGGAGAAGCCACCCCGGAGCCGCAGGCAGCCCTGAGCAGCCGCGTAGCCCGAACCGCGTGGCATGAATCTCTGCAGCCAGCACAGCCCGCACTGGCCAGTGGGCCCCTCACTGCAGCCGGCACAGCTTGCGCCAAATCAGAGGAAAACAAACCCTACGCAGCTGGGAATGAGAGACAGGGCAAGTCCTTCCCGATGCAGAGCCCAGACAAGATCAATTTCTCAGCTGCAAGTTAACAGAGACAAACTTTCTTCCAAGTCAGAGAGAAAGGAAAAGTGAGATCACGTGAGAAGAGGCGCCATGGTCAGTGGGGGAAGGGAAAGGGAGGAGGCACTCCCAGTGCCGGAGCTGAAATTCTCCTTGCAAGCCGTGGTGAGGACTATAATACAGCAACTTCTTTTTCCCTATGATTCATGAAATGAGGTTCATGGGGGAATGCAGAAATCCACGCACAGCCCATGAAAAGAAGGTGCTAGAGCCTATAGATCCTGTGGAAGGCTTTCTAGAGATTGAAGAAGAGAACCTTTGCTTTCAGGCTGCAATAGCTCATCCTTAAAAGACTAAAACCCCGTGACTATTATGACCCTTGATGGCAGTGTGGAAAGACTGCAAAATTCATGGGAGGGATATTTTTCACTGCAGAAGATTTTGGGCGGACTGTTGTTGTTAAGTTTGAAACCACATTAGAGAAGTTCACAGAGAGCTATCTTCCGTGGGAAGAATCTCATGGCACAGCAGAAGAAACTCTTTTCCTTAAGCATACTGAAGAAAGACTCTTAAGACATGAAACACTGACTAAAACCTCATGTTTGTTTCCCTTGTGCAGTTTGGTGGAAAGAGGGAGGTACTGGAAGAGAAAAGTGTTCTGAAAGTTTGCTTTGGTTTCTCATTATTCTTTTTACTTTTAATTCTGTTAGTAATAAATTTTCTTTATTTAAAGAAATAAAATAAAACTCACTGTTAAGTTTGAGCCTGTTTTGCCTTGAAGTTTTTCCATTTTCCTCAATAATCCTGATTTCACCTCATGAAAATGAAATTTCAATTTCCTCTTCTCTGCTTAGCTGTAGCAGAGGTGAATGATTTTTCAAGTAAGTGAATAATTTTTGTGGTGCCTGGCACCTAACCAGCGTCAAACCACAACAATAAGGTAATTTCCTTCCACAATCACAGCTTTTCAAAATGGCATGTTTTAAAGAAATTTTCATCCATTTTCAGTGATTGCAGCTGGCAATGCAGAGAGATCCAATTGAAGAGGGTCTAGATCTAACTTGGGAAGCATGTTACTAAGTTAAACCCCAGTTTTCCATATTTGTGTTGTCCTCAAAACATATGGAGATTTTGCTGTATAAAAGAATATATATGTGTACAGACATATATATTCAGAGTGTAAAGACAAAACATATAATATACAATATTATTAGATGTGCTTTTATATGTATATGATCATATATATTTCTATATTTTAAAATATAGAAATATATTTTATATATTTCTATATATT